>JAUESF010000070.1:12798057-12821546 GCA_032274765.1 Malacoctenus tetranemus | reverse complement strand
CACACACACACACACACACACACACACGCACGCACACGCACACGCACACGCACACGCACACGCACACACACACACACACAGAGATGTGTTTACATTCCTTCTGGGGACATTGCATTAGCTTACATTCGTTTCTTTCAAACCCACTCCAAGCTCAGAATCAGCCACCACTTGTATAGTCAAACCTTAAAACATTAGCTTATGAGGTACCCAGTTTGTCCCCATCAATATAGAAGAACAAGAACACACAAATCTCCTGCAGCTTTTTCAGTCTTGTCTTGTTCCATGGGGGGAAGGTGTATGTGTATGTATGAAATACATCCAGTGTTTCTCATTAACTGTCAGACTGGCTGGAGTGATGTGTGGTGGTCTGCTATTTAGTAATGGCTCACATCCATCCAACTGAATCCCTGAAATAATCAATGGAACCGGATGACTGGACGGATAAAGCAGAGGGACACATTTGCAGGGTCAAGTGGAAAATAAAATGCTGAAGAAATGGGGTGAAGGGAGAGGGAAAGGGTGAGGTTTGATTTGTTATAGCTTATTCTAAATAGACTGGATGAATCACAATCTTTAAAATTTACAGGGTGGTGTGATTTTGTTTTTATTCTTGTGAACTATAAATTACATTTTCTATATTCAGTGTTTTTTTTTCATTCAAATGAACACAAAGTGTGCTGACATATAGTGGGCTGCAATCAAACTTTTGTTTTTTTCTTCTCTTCCCAAACAAACTAACATGCGTCACAAAACAAAAAGGCAACAGGTGCACGCTGAAGATGTGAATCCTTTAAATGATGCTCCAATTACCTTCAATTCCACCCACCCCAATTCACTCTGAAAAGACTCCTTCATTGGTAATTAGAAAAAAAGAGAGATGCGTTGAATCATGAGATTCAGCCTCGCATTCAGATTGGTCGTTCCTGAATGGGTGAAGGAGGATTTGCAGGTTTATTTTTGTCAGTCATGTTTTTTTGACTGGCAATCTACCAACATATAGTATCAATCAAGCCTCTGTATAAGAGCTCTGACATGAATGTCTAATTGCACCAAAGACAAGAGATGAGAATAGTCTTTTTAGTTGAAAGTACGGCACACTGAAGAGCCTGATGAATTAACTATTCATGCCTTAATCAAGGTGCTTGTTTTCGGCCCATGAACATGAGAGGAAGTGTGGCACTGTGCTTAGGGGAGGAAAGCGAAGAGAGGAGGGAGGAGAGGAGGAGCTTGGGTATATGCTAATGCAATTTAGAGTTGTGTTTGGAAAAACAATGGCAGAAATAAAAGAAATGCAGAACACCAACGGATATAAACACCCCTGTACTCTCACACCAATTGTCGAACCTTTCCACATGTAATTAGGCTCAGAAGGATTTATTAGGTTGTAAAAAAAAGACTTTCCTTCGTGGTTTTAGAACCAACACTAACATAAGAAAATCTTGATGTTTTAGGATAACATGTAGAAACCTGCATGGAAGAGGGAGCAGTAGGTTGGAGCAAACCACAGCCAACACATTAGCGGCCCATCAGGGAGGACAGAAACACCAGGAGGACAGCAAATGACAGGTAATGTCCACTTCTACTCTTGCAAGTGCACACACAAGCACACCAATGTGTACTATTACTTTCCATTTCTCCCCAGGTTACAAATCGGGTGTGTTTGAGGCCTAATTTTCACTGTTCTCCTTTGAGCACACGCACAAACCTGCACACATACACTCATACACACTTATGCGTGAACATACTAACCCCTCAGTGCAGCCAGTACACCCTTTTCATGGAATAAGAGTGAGAGGAATTCTCTGTCTAATTTATCATCCCTTATATCGCCGCTGACCCATGTATATCAAAGACGTGACCCCCGCTGTTACCTTGGAAACCAGACTGGCTCTGTAGGCGGCCAGGGCTTTCAGGTACTCCTTCTTAGCAGCCTCTGTTTTCCTCTTGTAGCTCTGCAGGAGCAAACACAACAACAACGACGATTGATTACAAGGTGATGCCAAAGGCTAAAATGACCCTGTGGTCAACACAGACTGATGTGGATGAGATTTTGGGAGCCATGGTGTGATTGTGTGACCCAGCAGTGTGCTTTCTGATGAAAAAAACATATCAAATGAATTCACTACACAGTTATCAGGTCAAGGAGACTATCACATTTGACCGTCTGCATGATTTTGCTCCATATCTGAATCATTTCATTTCTTCAAAACATCCCAAAATGAAATGCCATGAAAACCCGTGTACAATAACACGAAAATAGCTGGAAAATTTATATGGCGTTAAATGAGGAGTAAGATGCTGTTTGTCATTTTGTGTACTGCTTTTCAGTCTCTTTCTTCTATTAAGGCTGCTGCTCATCTCTTAATCAGAGCTGATGTCCCAGCAAATCATTCAGACGAGGAAGGAAAAAATAAAAGAATTCAAAACAGCATTAGCAGAGAGGCAATCTCAAGTCTGCTGGATGAACCTCAAATGATGCGTTAAGACAGGGAATTCGAGTTAATGTCATCACATGTCACTCACAGGCTCTTTATAGCTGCCATTGCCTTTTTGATGCAAGGGAAGCAAGTTGCAAAAAGTCCACCCTTAAATCGACGACGAATACTCAGATCTCTGCTTGTCTCCGGAGCATTTTAATGTGAAGGAGAGTGTTGTGTTTGTGAGCGACTGAATGCAATGGGTAATTACTGATCCTCACTGAGAGACTGTCTGTGGCTCCATGGACAGGGTCATTTCTTTCAAAGAGGTGGGGTAGAATAACCATTAGGCATTCATGTGTTGCCAAATGCACATAGGCTGGCAGCCGCTAACACATAGAGTCAATAAACAAACAGACATAGACATAGAACAGCAAACAAACCAGGATGAAGGCGGATACAATCTCTTGCTCAAACAGCTGATGTTTATCCTCTCACTCATCCCTATTTACAATATTATTATTACTTGCTTTCTCTGATATACATTTAGATATTTTCGAACGAGACTGGGTGAATTATGAGATACCTCCATGCCCATGTTTGCAGGAAAAACCAAACATTTTCAATGAAAACCCCTCAAAAATAAATGAAATACAGTTTATGCAAAATGTAACTAAACAAAGCAACAAAAAAACACACCACAAAATGTGACATTTCCCTCACCCCTTGCATGCTGATGGACTCATAGTTGCTGCTGTAGTAACCCAAACTACTCCCAGCAGCTTTAATTTCAAATTAATTTAACACAGCTAATGATTCGCGCAACGACGGATACTTTTAAATAAATTACCATGCCTAAGGATGTCTAATTATTCCAAAGTGAGTGGATTCATTAGCAATTGAAGCCGTCAAAGGCTGCAGGTCAGTATGAATTAAAAATAACAAAGCTGCAAGGGGAGAGCATATGCCTCCTTCGTAATCCTGACACAGAGGTGTCCCGCCTGAATTAGCCCCTAATTGTACCTTAATGAAATGTTCTTGTTTGATAACCAGTTAATTACAGGAGACAATAACTCTGCACCCTGCTGACACTGAAGAGAGTGATTACCCTAGGACCGAAAGATAGAGGAGTAGGAGGAGCAAGAGGAGAGGAAACGACAGGGAAGTGGAGTTAGAGTAGAAGTGAGTGGGGTGGAAAGGAGGGTGAACAGCAAATGGGCAGGTTCATGAGAAAAGCGCACAAAGACCAAAAAAAAAAAATAGTTGAATACATAAACAGTAAAACTAACATATCGAATGTGAAAGAGTGATGTTTTAACAGTGGCAGTGGCAGTGTTCCTTTCCTTCCATCTTCGCCCTTTCACCAGCACACGACTACAGCGCATAGACTCAATTATACAAAGCTAAGGTCTCTCATTCCCTCTTCCCCAAATCCATTATTACTGTTTCTTCCCCTCGCTGTAAAAAAAACTGAAAATTGATCTTAATCTTAAATAACAAAAACAAGAAAAATGTTCTTTTGTGTTTCTGGGGCAGCTTTAACATGTAGTCACCTTGAGGAATAACACAGCCCAAATAATGCATTGATCTTGTACTATAAAGCAAAGGCCTTTGGGAATTAAAAAAAAAAAAAAACGCTGTATAGCGTGTAAGCAACGAAAACATCCCAATAAAAAGAAAATATGAACATAAACATGAATTTAGAAAAAAAAAGAGCTACTTTGTTCTGCCAAACTCAAGGACGGCACTGGAGAATACGAAACACAAGCAAAGTGGGGGGAGGCACACTGAAGCTCGACAAAAAGAATCACAAAAGGAGCACAAATCACAACAGTGAAACTTGTGATCGTTGCTTCAATAAAATACAGCAATAAAAAATGCTGCCTTCGATGTATTTATGTGAATTCTGCTGCCTGGTGTGTTTGAGGAGCGCTATAGGTAATTGGAAACAGGGGCCATGATCTAGTTAAAACAAAGCTGCTTGTAGGGGAAGGGTTGTGTTTACATTCTGGTGCTCCTGCATGGCTCCAGAGGGTCTGACTGTGACATTATAGAACACACCTCATCGGTCCTATAGAGATGACGTGACAGCCAATGTTGGAAGAGAAGGAATAACAACATATGTACTTATATATACAGGAACAGATCAAGGCATACGATACAAATCAAATCGCTGCACTGAAAATGTTGAAGATATAACCATGTGCAATTAAAAAAGCTCATTATGAACACATTTTACCCCAACATTATCAACGGATGTAGATAAAGTAATGTTCTTACATGACTTAAGCCATTGTCAAAAGCAGTCATTATTGACTTTAATGAGTATTAATGTGCACTGAGTTATATTACTTGTACTGTGTAAATACATAGTCATCAAGTTTATCCATTTGTTGCGCTGGAATAAATAACAGTGCTAGTCAGTGAGAATAATTAGAGCAATCAGTGTTACTGCCAAGACAGAGTACTATGTTTTATTCCATAGTGACATCATTACCTTAAGTTAATTATGTCTTGCCAGGTGACATGCTTGATTAAACACATGAATGCGCAAACAAATCAAAAAATTAGCTGTGGGTTGGTACACTTAATAGCAGGATTTTTTAATGATGGATTTGCTTTTTTGTAGGCATCGTCTGTGTTTTCCAGGTAAAACTATGAAGGACAAATGCATTTAGGATAAGAGAGAAAAAGAGCCAGGGAGAGCGTGCTGCCACAGCAGTGCAAAGAAAAACTGAGGTGAAAAAGGAACCAGGACACAAAGGGTTAAGAAGCACAAACAATAACATTTCAGGAGCAGATGTCCTTGAGGCAAAACCAAGGACAAGGCAATTGCTAATCTTGTATTCCCAGCATGATCAAATCACCAGGCAACAGATATAAATAAAAGGACAGGAAATGAGGAATTCACATTCAAGGGTGTCAGCGGCGAAATGAAGATTCATGGTGAAGAGCCCTGGTGAAGGCGGCAAAAATTAACTGCAAATAAAAGGGACAGACGGCCTCCAAAGTCCGGTGTATAAAGTAGGTTTGGTGGGAGAAAAACACACATGCTAGATGGGGTCTAGTAGATGGTGGCTGGGGCTGAGGAGAATGGGCTGCACTTTGTCATGGAGACAGGTGCTTTTATTTGACACCCAATAGGCTGCGCCCTGACTGGATATTCTAAAAATATGAGTCTGCGCATGATCATCAGACTGTCTCGTTTTCCATTCATTTCACACCATCATTTGTTACTGCAAACACACTGAAACCCCTTTTGACTTTGTCTGTCGGCCTGGAATGCTGAAATGAAATAGAAATGGTGCTGGACAGGAATGCTTTAAAGTGCAGTAAATATTAATGGAATTTCATCTGCTCAGGTCAAGCTGTAACAAAATTAAATTGACTCTGAAAATATTCAGGTAATACAGCCACACAGCTGTTGGTGGTAAAACCATTGCATTTTCAACAATATACATGTTTCATTGGAATTAGTCAGCATAATATTAATGCATGTTCACCATTTCCCCTTTGTGATACATGTGGATGTTCAACCCACTCAACATGAAAAACAGGAAGTTGGAACATTCAACACATGACTCACTGAGAGCACATGAAAATGCTTAAAGCTTCACTGACAAGCAAACAGTCATGCAAATTGAAGGCTCACAATCTGCAGGGGAAAAATCTTTATCAATTTCACCACAAAACAAACATGTTTTCTCTTCGGTGTGTGACTGCTGCAAATAAGAGTATCTTCTTTCAAAACAGTCATTTACCTTCAAAATGTGAGATGTTTGATTGACCCACACAATGCTGACAGCTGACAAAATATATCACAGACACACTATATTCTGCATGTGCTTGTCATGACATTGCCATTGATGGCGACAGGTAAATAATGGTTAAAGTATCTCCTTGCTTAGGCTGTATTGAGTGAAGTAACTTCTACTCTCTAAATATTCATTCATTCATTGTCTAAACCGCTTATTATTCCGTTTTATGGGTCGCGGTTTCTAAATATTGTCAACCACAATTATTAAGTAGTTTTTGTTCAACTGGCCAAAACACTGCAAAAATTGAAATCAAAATACAATTCCAGAGAAGTGTTCCAAATCATCATTTACATGATTTGTATTCGTATTGCAAGTGCTGTTTCTTCAATCAAAGCTGTTTTGGCCTAATTCCAAGAACAAGGGTCATTCACATTGTTATTTACCTGTTTCTGCTCCTCTCCGAGTCCATCCCACATGGAGGCTACCAATTTAGAAACGTCTCCAAAAGTGGCATTGGGATTCTGTCCTTTAATGGCTGCCTGGGTGTCTCTGAAGAACAATGCGTAGGCTGACACAGGTTTCGTGGGTTCATTGGGGTCCTTCTTCTTCTTCTTTTTCTGGGGTTTGGGTTTGGGCTTCATCATGTCCGAAGACGGCCGCTTCTCACCCGTGATCTGGAAAACCATCAGTGGCACAGAGAAAAACAAAACACTTTATTGATACGGAAACTGTGTCGACCAATTCAACTTATGTGGGGAAACGAGACAGGTAAGGAATAAAAAAAAAAAAGTCTTATTTGATGATTGCTTATAACATTGGATTCAGGTGAAGCATATAAACTTCATTAAGCCCATAATTCAATTACTCTGTTCGATACCGAGCGTTTGAATATTGCAGCAGTGCTTCACTGACAGTGAGAGCCTTACACAGGCGCTGGTTGACAGCAGTTTTTTCCCCTGCCTTACTTTGTCAAAAATAACATCTGTTGGTTGAATTTATCAAACCTTTTCAAATCTTTATTTTGCAGTTGTTCAGCAAGTCATAAATTCTGACTTTTCATGCTTCGGGTGAAAGGAATTTTAAATCGCCTGCTGTATCTGCTCTGGCTTTGATGTGGTCTCAGAATGAATTGGAGAGAGCAAATGGAATTACTTACTGATAGGAGAGATGGTAATCATTTTTATTCACACACACAGTGAGAAGCACAGCAGAGATGTATAGTCAGGGAAATATATTTTTTAAACTAAAGGATCCCCCTTCTTGTTATACTGTATCACTGCGAGTGAGCAGTTAAATACACAGATGAATCTGAAACACTGTGGAAGTGGCAGATTCAATTATACACTCATTCACACTCCCCTGACAGAAATGAAGCAAATCCACAGAGACATTGGTTGGTCGGCAATTTATGAAAGCGGTTTTTCAGATTTACATGCACCAAATGAATGTAAACAAGTATCCATCTCCTCTCATTTAAATGATGAAGTAATTTAAATGAAAGAGGGGTAGCTGACTGGAACTGCATGCATGGAGAACCTGTGACAGAGTTGACAAGAAATGGCCACAAATCAAGTTGGTATCATTGATGGTCAATCTAATAAAATGCTTTTCCTTATGTAAATACACTGTTAAACAATACAGGAAAAATGGGTAAAGGACTTGCAGTAGGATTTTAAACTCTCAGAATCCTGCTACAATGGAAATGTGTTGCAAGTGAAAAGGCAATCTGATTTTTTTTGCACCAAAATGGAAAAA
The DNA here is from genome assembly GCA_032274765.1 of Malacoctenus tetranemus. Lineage (NCBI taxonomy): Eukaryota > Metazoa > Chordata > Actinopteri > Blenniiformes > Labrisomidae > Malacoctenus > Malacoctenus tetranemus. Next base: position 12,813,616 of record JAUESF010000070.1, on the reverse strand, counting down.
GACAAGTATTTCAATAGTATTTGAATTTGAAAATTTGACTCCTGTCTGCACAAAACCAATGCATTGATAGAACAAGAAACTGAAACCATAACTCTAACTACAGCAAAGCCAACCCCTGTGATAATTTTATAATAGCAGTTACTCCAACAGCAACCAAATAAAGAAGCCCAGGCATGCTGATTGCTATTGTCTTCCGAAATGCAACACAGCACTTATTAGGTGAATCATCCAATCTACGACAACACCAACCAGCCCTTTGCTCCATTTCTACAGCCACAAGCTAGAAAAGCCACATCAGTACCTTCGGATGAGGATCAGTCTCCTCTTCCTGATTGGAGCTTGAAGGGGAGGGTGTGGCCGATTTACTTCCAGGAGGTGAGGGGGAGCCATGAGGCAGTGCACTCCTGCTGACCTGAGGGTTAAGCTGGGACAGTGCACTCATGGGGTTGGGGAGTATCGGTGGTGAGTTGTTTATCAGGGGGTGGTTACGGGCGGGGTCATAATGAGCGCCGTCAGGGTGCTGGTGATGGTGTTGCTGTTGGTGATGGTGGTGGTGCAAAGCCATCTCCTGCATCTAGGGTGAGAGAAGAACACCAGCTTTACCATCTTCTCTACTCCAAAATAATCCAATTTGCCAATTAGCCAAATAATGTGGAGATGACATTTCCAAATTTGAGGTAGCATATTGATGTGTTGGATCGGATATCAATACAGAAAAAATAACGTGTTGAAAAATTGTAAATGTATGGAGTGATGATTGAGAGAGGGAGAAAGCACCTTGAACAGGTTCACTGTTGACCCGTCACTGGTATAAAAAAAGGTTTTCTTTCACCATTATCTGCTCAGGCAAAGTGGATGCCCAATTCATGTTTTCAGACTGTTGGGCTTGGAACTTAATCATCCGTTTGCCTATACTGAATTTCCAATTCACCACCTTAAAGCTCAGTGTTGTAGGTTTGCATACTTTACAACTACAACAAACGGCTGTGTTTGGAAAAATTACTCTCAAAACATCGGTATTGATAAGACGACTAACTGGTGAACACAGAGGAGCTTTTATCTGCTAAAGCACAACAGAAGTTTCCCCTGCTCAATATAAAGATGCACAATGAGAGTACTCAAAAGCATCAGCTGGCAAGAGACATAGCTCTGGAAAAAAAGATAAATTCCCATATGGTGGCAATAAATAAGATGTCAGTGCTATGCCCACTTTCTCAAAATGTAATATGCTCTTACAACTCATTCCTTTTTAAAACACATTGCAACCCAGTTTTTGGTTTAAACTTGAATTGAGGATTTTTTTTGCATCTTTTATCAGTCCATTTCAGTAATCTATTATGGTGTTAAAGCCATTTTTGTTGTCTAAATATTCTGCTATATCTCACAGACCCATTATCACTGAGCTGAGATGTGAAGTTGGTATTAAAAGCTCTCCATTACAGTTCAAAGTGCAATCCATAAATCTCATTGACTTCAGGTGACTTCTACCGGCAATCACTAGAAAATGCAACAAGTGAAGCCCCTTTATGGTCCTGGTGGTACAGTTGCCTCAGTTGTTGTTTGTGGGCTAAGACTTTAGTTTCCTGCTTCTGAAAATTAATTTGTAAGAAGCCAGAGATCTCAGCACCTGGCAAAGCAATCATTGAGTCAATGGTATTGATCAACAACCCTATCAACCCCCTGCAGGTACATTATGTTCACTGTGTGCTATGGAGGAGAAAAATATCACTTGCCTCCACGTTAAACAACACCTTTCGCAACATTTCGGTACACAAATAGAAACAAAAATAGAGCGCACAGCTGGAGAACGACCTGCACACAGAGAACACCCTTTAGTGATTACAGAGTCAAGACACTCACAAACTTCTGTTCTCAGCATCTTAAAAGATCTTCAATAATAACGGCATCAAACGCTTTTCTTCAAGATTCAGCGGGACAGAACATGTGCAAGAACCAAAGGATGCTTTTAATGCAAGCATAAACGGGAATGTTTGGCAATTTACAGATCAGAAAGTGATGAACTAGCATTTGTTAGCTCTTTTAAACATTTATGAGTTAAATAATACATTACACATTAGTGCAGTGCTAAAAAGATCAAATTGAAAGGGCCCTAGCATATGAGGTCTTGATAAACACGAGTAGAGGTTCAGAGATGAAGGCTCAGCTCTCTAATCATAATTGGTCCCAGTAGATTGCTAGAATAAAAATGCACAACAAAGTAATGTTGTATGAGGCTCTGGCCTGCTTTGAAAACTCATAATATTCACACGACATTAGATTCTGTGTTTGCCTCAGCAGCTGCTCACAAAAGCCAGCCATGAACAAAGACATTCCTTTTGCATTTCAAATAACCAAGCTCGAACCTCCCCCATCCACAGCAATCTCCAACTTCCAATCATAATTCAAAACACCATCACTGCACTTCTTAAAACAGGAGGAAATAGCTACAGAAAAAATAACAAGTTTGACAGAAAAAATAGAAGGAAAAAGAAGGAAATAGAAATCCATTAATTTCCCATTTTCCATGGACTTGCTCTTTAAGGGTCCTCACAAACCAAGAAGCATTGAAAAACCAATTAATCAAACATGAATGGCCTATCATAGCTATAGCAGATGCATTTCCATAGCAACAGCCTCCAGGCAAAATTGTCACCCTTTAATCTGAGTCACACCATGTTTAATATAAACAAGAGGAAGACTTGCACAGCACAGGGGTTCATGAGTGGGAAGACACATGGCATGGAGGATATTTTAGTGTCAGAATAATAAGAGCAAAGACACACAAAAACAAAGGGGTCACTATATATATATATATATATATATATATATATATATACATATATATATATATTAGGGTGATTTAAAAAAAATTGTAACCACCTATTCTTACTATCTTTTGCATTGACAAATGATTTAAAATACTCGAATCTACTTCAAATGTAAAGCTGACGGTAGAAGATGCCATGTATGATTATAAAAAGTTTGGTTTGTGTGTTTTGGGTGCATTTTTGAATCTTTCCATTGAACATTTAGGCTGAAAATCTTGATAAATGTGGAACAGGAGTCTGGTGAAACTTAAAGTATTTTGATAAACACACATATTTAGAATTCAATGTGCAAAAATACAAAAACTGTTTCACTTTGATGACTACGCAGCAGATCTAATACTCCTCATCATCACATTGAAATGAGTCTCTTGCTTTGAATTAAAGTTCAGCTTTTCACTTATTGCTCAAACCAGCTTTTTATCCTTGCAACATAACTAGAGCTCATTACTTAAAACAATCCCGCTGTGGTAATTTGCCTCCTGCAGTCATTCCTACGTCTTCCCTGAAAATGTCTCAGACTGCCTGTAAGTTGGTGCTTTCACCTGTGCAAGATAGGAAAAAAACCCAACAAGTTATCACATTGCACCATCAAGCTGAAGCTAAAAAAAAAAAACAAACTTGTGGCAGGCGGCTGTACAAATATTATGAAAGAATCTCACAAAGGTTGCCGGTTGCCATAGGTACTGTATGGTAATTCCTAATGGTGTCATCCAAATGGCTGGCCAAAAGAGGTGGTGGTGCACGGTGAGTAACAGGATTCTGTTGGTCACTGCTCTCTGCCTTTAGCATGAACCACAAGCTAACTTCTTCTGGTCTCCTGACACTAGACCTGCAAGTCTCATTATACTTCTGCATGAAAGATTTAATTTATGATGCAACCTATAATGTATTTTATACATGCCCATGCCGCCCTTCTGAAATACTTACATCATGGGGGGGACTAAATCTATTCATGCCCTCATAATTATTAAAACTACTACACCAGCAGACTGGAAAAGGCATCAAATAAACATATTGTTCTCTGAGTGAAGCAAGACTAGTACTTACTCTAATGCTATGAGTGTGGAAAATGCACAATTAACACATTTTAGTTAACTCCCATGTTAAGGATAGTGTTATCTTCTGTTAAAATCTATAGAGACAACCAAAACGCATCTTCTGAGGTGTGCTTGTTAAAGACTTTTTGCATTAAAAATGTATTGAATCTTTAATCGCAATATTGCACTTGTGACCCTTATGGCTTTGTCCTCATTGACAGTACCATTTTACCCAGTTTTGAGAATGCTGTTTTTTATTAAAAAGACTTGGACTTTTACTGTTTTGTTTACAAAATGCTCCCTGGGTGGAGTTGATAGTATTGTTGAGTAGATTCTAGAGCAACTTGAACATTCAACACCATCATTCTGCTATTTCATGGCTCATTGATATATTTAGATTATTCGTAGAATAGAAACTTCGGCTCTCAAGTATTGCTGTAGCTGTGCTTAATGTCTAGAAATGTATTTCTGTGATAAATCCCCAGGGGTCTCTCCTAAAGGAAAAGTAACAGGGCAACTGGTACACAGAGAAACACGTAAGGGAAAAAGTAGAGAAAAAGAAAAACCACATGACCTTCGCAGTAAAATTCATCCCTGAAGTTAGCGAGAGGACAGTCAGATATTGCTTTTTGGTGATGAGCAGCCAGGCAGACCTAAACTGTGATGTAAAGCCAGGAAACTCGGTGTGAGCGTGTTCCTCTGCCATCGTTACGCCTGTCGTGTTTGTATTCACATCTTGTACATCATAGTCAAATGGGAGTCAAATAACAAAGGCTTTCCAATTATGTGTAGCACATTGTGTGCGAGATGGAATATCACAAAGCCATTGTTCCCCTGCTCCTGCTGACCTTACCTTTGAAATGGTTTCACGGCCGCTCCAATTGCCTGCACCATTTGATTTAGCTAAGGGGATTTGACCACCAGCACAGAGATGAGAGGAGGGGAGAAGAGAGCTCTATACACAGCTACAAGGAGAAAGAGGAGAGATTCACACCAGAGGAGAGGAAAAAACAGCTAACCTTGCTCTGTCCTTACGATGATTATACCAGAGTGGCATCTGTTTCATTATTTAAATCAGCTGGTTGATTGCTATGCAGGTTTTATTGCACTGGCATCATAATAAAGCCGTCTCTGGATGCTACACAATCAATAAATGTTGTGGTCGTGTTTCAGCGTGCTAGCACCATCTAGAATAAATTCTCTTTGTCTGTCAGTTTTTAATTAAGTACTTTCAATAGAGCTGGATTCAATTTACTTTAAGCTGACTTACTTCATTGTGTGAATGAAAAGTGAAATTTAATTGCTGTGAGTTTTTTTTGTTCTCGCCATGCGGAATAACATCTGTCTGATTTGGGGCTTTCAAAGGAACATTACCTCCTTCCTCAGTCCTGCTCTTGGCTTGTTTGAATACACAGTGATCAATGTCTCCATGAGTCCTGAGACTTTTCCCTCCTTACTCCCTGCTTGACTGGAGCCATCTTGTTTGGAGTGATGGCTCACTCACACAGGTTCACGGCCGCTATTGTAAAATCAGCCAGCGTTTAATTGAAACAAATGACTATAATAATAGAACATTATCCCTGCAGGCACCCAGCCATGACAGCTTTAATTAGAGGCGCGCTCAAGACTGATCCTTCAAAAGCACAGCCGCCGCGCAACAAGGTGGTAAACACGCCTTTAGGTGGGGAGCCAACCCTGGGTCTCACAGCCCTCAAAGCTACTTCTCATTCACCCTGAGGGCAAAGCACTAACAACTCTGTTCCTCAAAGAGCCTTCGAGCCTCCCACCTCCTCCTTGCGCTCCCTCCCGCACTCCCTCTCCGTCTCTCTCGTTTCTCTCCCTTCATCCATGTCTTTGGTTTATCAAGCTTATATATACCCAGGAGGGTCATTTACACAAGCTGAGGAGAATTAATAAGAGAGTGGATTCATGAATCATACACTACTTAAGTATGAAAGCAAAGGCAAAATGCTGTATCTGCCGTCTTATGACATCAGACAGATGCTAAGTAAGGAGATATGATGGGCAGCGGATGCCAGGGTTTTTAAGACGGAGAAACGCGAGTGTTTTAAGATTTTGTTGAGCCCTTATTGGATGTGATTTTAAATATATCGAGACAACTTTATGACATATTATAAAATGAAACAAGGTGACTTTGATTCAAATCTAATATGATGCAATGTTCCAGGTGTACAACCAGCCAACTGTATTTAGCAACACACTATTAAAGCCTCATTTTATTTATTAGCCTGGCAGTCGCTCCATGTTGCCAAAACAAGACACCATAAGGTCACTTTGGATCTTTCCAATTACAAGCTAGTCAAAAGGAAATAGTATAAAACACTTTGCTCTTACACCTCCTGTGCTGGACTGTAATCATGTAATTAAACTGGCAGAAAAACAGCAATACCTCACAAACCCAACAGCACGAGGAAATGATTTTCGAGTTTTAGCACAAACTTTTGAAGCAAAAACGGGCGATGCAGTCCAAGAACGCCTTGAGTAGCCACACTGTTGAAATGAACTCTGCCACTATATCTCTCAACGCCAAAAGCAGTCCATACCAACACATTTGATAGTTTCATTAAATGTAGGCATGACTTATAAGTATTGCCAAAAAAACAAAACACACATGGACAAACAGCGGACACGCATGAAAAAACCTGAAAGTGAAATTCCTAATAAACCTTTCAAAAAGCGTTGTAAATTAGGAAATTAAAATAATAATAACAATGTAGGGAGCAAGAAAAGTAATGTGGTGCAGCTGCGCATAGAGGCTGATGTTTCTGGCAGTGATTGACTGCTGGTTTGAAAAGTACTGTACCACCCTGAATGTCTCTCAGAGGGAATGTGTAGCAGCAACAAGGCAGTGGTTGATTTGCAGATAGTAATGTCATGATGTCCCCCTCGGCACCATCCTCCATGTTCCTCATTACTGCTAATGTTAGAACCTCCTTTGCTTTTATTTTCTCTCTCTCTGTTTTTTTCCCTCCCCCTTCAGTTCTCTCTCTTGTTCCTTCGCTTTTTATTTTATTCTCTCTCTTGTTTTTTTCTCTCACTGTCTCTTTCTCCTCTCCTCTTGCTCCCTCTCAGCCCGGGCGTGTCTCTGAGCTCACCTCACAAAGCACAGCGTCAGAGAATCAGAGCCTTGCCTGACATGACATGTAGAAGACGGTTGTGAGGAGCGGCAGGGACACACACTCTTGACAGTGGAAGGCAAGGCTGCACTGCTCCCACTAATGAGACTCCTGACTGCCGTGTCAAACACTGTGTGTGTACGTGTGCATGCGCTTGTGCATGTGTGTGTGCGCGTGTGTGCACAACAACAAAAAAAGGAAAATGTAGAAATAATGAATCTAAAAAACAAAATCTTCACAAAAAATTGCATGTGCAATGTAAGTGGAGGTCATACAAAGGTTATATGCGTGTGTATGTGCGTTCTCAAACTGAGAATTTCACACATGTGTGAAGGAGTCCATCACCTTATTTCCAGGATATAATTAATACTGCAGCAACAGATTATTGAACCAATTAAGTGCTTACTGTTTCTACAGAGATCACAGTTTACAGTGAGTGTGTAAAAATAACACTCCAGATTTGTTTTTTTCCCCCTGAATTTCACACTCAATTTCAGTCCCTTCAATTTTAACCTTTCTTGATTGTGAGACATATTGCCATTGAACAATAGCTGAAGATCTGGGTTTGTTCAAGGGTCGCTCAGAATACAACTGTAAGATTTCATTATCTGCTTCACAAATAGTCACAAATAGAGTACACAAAGTAGCTATATGTATTTGCAAACAGTAACAGTTCTTGCATTGGGGAAAAAATGTTGAAAATCAATATGGGTAAATTACAAATATGAAAGCTAAAATACATTTTGCAAGAAAATGTTAAAGATGCAGCATGTAAAATTTAGCAAATGTCACTGTTTTGCTTTTGACGGCAGCTAAGAATGGCTGGGTTTTCTTTTGTTTGGTTTTTTTTCACATTCCAAGGTTTAGTAATTGGCGTTGAAGTAACACTACAAAGTTGTCTTGCCTCTGTTGTGTCGTAGTGGACTGAAAACAGAGTCAGATTCATAGTTGTGGTGCCAGTAGCTCAGTTGCTGGAGCAGGTCGTCAAGTAACCGAAGGTCACTCTGCCTGTGTATGAATGCGAGTGAATGTCAGGTGGTGGTCAGAGGGGCCGTAGGCACAGAATGGCAGCCACGCTTCCGTCAGTCGGCCCCAGGGCAGCTGTGGTTACACCAAAGTGTGAACGTGGGAGTGAATGAATAATGTATCTAATGTAAAGCATCTTTGAGTGTTAAGAAATTGACAGACACCTGCTGGCTGGTTACCGTGCTAACTTAAGCAGGCGTACCCACAGCACAGCACATAGACATAGGTGTAATTAAATCCTGACTATTGGTTACTTTTTATGAAAAACAAATCACATCGCACATTCAAAGAATAGTCAATTTCACCTTTTAGTACCACACAATCTGTAACTTAAGTGAGAAAATACTTTTTAGATGGTATTTTGAGGAGCACAAGCTTCCTGGTGGAAGTCTTCCTGCACAGAATAGGAATAAATTCCCAGCAGACAGCCATAGTCCGAGAACTTGGGAAAAAACTAAAAAAATAAACAGCTGCTAGTTACCCCAGACACAAATTGTCTTCAGTAACATTTTGACCCTGCATCTGTAATATTAAACACAGGTCTGTTTATCGTTTCATAGCTGGTACAGCCAGGATCAAGGATGACAGCCGTTTGTGAATGTTGCTGGCACTATACATCTCTCGGTCCTGGATTAACTCTACAAGTGATTTTATCACCCTGATTGGTGCAACCCTTGTGCACATAACAGACACAGTCGCAGGGTTGACCTGAACTGGTGGCTTTTTTGCCATCGTGGGGGTGGCACACCAGAGCCAGCTGACATGGGATGGCTCTCCACCGCCAGCAGGGCTGAATATTCCTGGTGGTGAGAGCAGAATGAGTTGATGGATGGTTGAGATAGGGCACAGTGCAATATGGACACGATTTCATGGCATGATAAATCTCAGCAGGGGCGCGTGGCTAAGTGTAATATGAAATCCCTTATCTTTGTATCTGCTTCATAACACCGCGTATCTGCTGTGGCTGAATCTGCGTTTGTTTCTTTAGCTTCTGTTCTTTGCTTGAATGCTGCTGTTGATTCACATCTACAGCTTGGAGGGGGGACGGTGACAACAACATGCGTGTGATAACACATATTTTACTAGGTCGTGTTTGAAATATGATGTGATGAATTATCTAAATTGAAAATTGTCACTGTAGAGATCCTCTTCTGTTACCTGTGATCGCAGTGATAAGCTGCATTATTAGAAGAGGTGTTGCACGGCACTCTGTAGACGCTGGCCTGTGTTTGTACAAAACAAGTTTAAAATTACTCCCGCGATGTAAATGAAATGTAATTTGTCTCACATATTTGATTACTAAGGTTCAGTGCCTGTGTTATTGAACACCACCTTTTAAGAATTTTTGATTAAAAGAAACAAATTAAGTCCCACCTTATCCTCTGATTAGCCTAATCCGGCAGGTTAATTGACTTTATTGGGTGGTGAAAAAAGATGAGCCGCTATTCCAGGCTGCAATATAAACCTTTCCAAAATGGCCAAATTGGAAAATAACCTACATTTCTTTTAAAATATTTCTTAATATACAACTACAGTTTCATATCACATTGCCAGAGAAATAAGGCACTTTCTCCCAGGAGATGAGAAAAGAATTGAATTTTTCCTTATCGGTCATCTATTTTTCCACCGAATGCTATTACTTGCTGCCTGCCGTTGCTTAGCAACAGGAAATATTAATAGGACCTTTTATTAGCTAGGCTTTACCAGTGGAGTACTAAAATGAGGAAGTGGAAAACATGAATGTGTTACATAAATCTTTGAACCTTTCAGGGTTTGCACAAGTCTCTGTTTGTCCAGTGATTTATGGCTGTGATGGTTCATTTATGGGAGAGGGAGGTGTGAAATGCCAAAATGGAACATTAGCCTAAGGGACAATTTGAAAATAAATAATCACAAAATAGGGGAAAAACACGTAGAGAGGAAAAGGAATAAGAGGAAGCAGTTTAAAGCTCTCCCTCTCCTTTTCTTGTAGATTTCAAGAAGCCATCAAACAAGCAAGTGATTTTTGTTCTGCTGCAGGCATTGATCATTCAAAATCATCTATGCCTGAATCAACACTGGAATAACTAATACAAGTCCCATTCTATCACTGCGCTTGTTGAACTGTGGTGAAAAGCGACAGACATTCCATCATTTTCTGCAGACGCTCTAATCCCTTTAAAAAATGGCTGAAAATGAAGGTCTTTCAAAGGAGAAATAGGTTTTCTTCATCTGAATAAAAAGTATAGCATAAGGCAAAGCTGCATGGTGCACAAAGTCTTTAAAGGCAAAGGTACGGCACTCCTAAAGTCCACATTGGAAAAGTCTAAATACATTTAATTGCAATATGGCTGAAATGTCATTTGAGAACAGGCAGGCTGATAAAAGATTCATTGTTTAAACTTGGAAAGACTTTCTCTATAAGTACATCACCATATCTCTAATCCACCTTTTTTCTGTTTCCATGTTTATACAAAACCCAGCAGGTGTACTGTATACGATAATACATTTGCCGAGGCCCTCCATCAGAGAGCGAACACATTAAAACACACCTCTGCTCTCTTATCATTAATTCATCCCAGCTTGTCTGTGACAAGTTCAGTTGACATTGCAGCTCATATTTCATTCACACAGGCTTGGAGAGCGAGCACCTGCCAGCAGCACTTAATACCTCGTGAGGAAAAATAAAGGAAGAGAAAGAAAACACAGACTTCCATCCAACTTAACATGACAATCAGGGTGGGATTAATACTTGATAATTAACCTCAACAACCGAAGATAAAGAGCTTGTGAGGAAATTCTCACATTCAAATGTTGCAACAAAAGAAATTAGATGATGAATTTGAATATGAATGCGGCAGGCAGATCTTTAGGGTGCCACAACCCTCATTACAATTGAACTGACCCTTATTTAAGCAGATTCAAGTCTTGGTGTTCTGGAAATAACAAACGAGATAATACCTGGGTGTTTGATGGAGCTAAGGCTGCTCTTGCGTATAGCTCCTTCTTTGGCTGAAGCATAGCTGTTTCGAATAACATGCACTTGCTGATTATATATTCATCATTCGTTACATATTCAAAACATCACACTCGAGCCAGTTTGATGATGGGTAATATGGCATGCTCCATTGAGGAACATGGAAAAAAGGTGAATCAAAGATAATTTATTCCATTTGGAGGCACAGGTCACATGAATTTAGGGGGCATTTTAGTTTTATCTTAATTGAATACAGAGCTCTTCTGTTTAAATAACCTGCAGGTGTAGGTCTCATTGCAGACGTGTGAGGCTTATATAAATACATCTATCCAGTCGATGATCTAACAGTTAAGCTATGGACAAGTTTTTAGTGTGAATGAAGATGGAGCAGACAACAATGGGGCCACTTCACTTGTGAGCCCAGAAATTATTCACCAGTCGCAGCATAGATGTGTATCGTCCTGGGCCATATTGATAAGATCAATGCAACCTGAGCAAGGCTATTAAATGTCTAATGTGTTTTGGAACTTGTAGATGCTATGACAGTGGGGGCATTAAGTGAGAGAGGGAAGCAGGGAGGGAGAGGCCCTGCCAAGTGCATCAGAGCATCAGAGAAAAGAGCTCTCTGAAAGATATCAGGTTTGGCCAGGAGGGGCTTCAGACCACAACACAATGAGCATCAGCCAAAAGAGGGGAAAAAAGAGAGGAAAAAATGAAAACTCTTCACACAAACACCAAAGTAGTAAAGTCAGTTATGTCGTTCAGGTTTCTGGAGTGAGCCGTGGAAAACGAGGTATCCATTAGCTACCTGCATATGAGCTGAATGAAGCTAAAGCTAAGCGCTTTTTTTCTATTCACTCAAAAGCTTGAAAAAACATTTAAAGGTTAGTTTTGAATAGACAAGATATACACATTGGCGTTTTGTTTACGTTTGTGCCTAAATTCGGTTTAGCTAATGTTGCCTTGCATGTTAATCATATTTGCCTACATGAAATACGGTTTATAAATAAAGTTTAATTGATAGATTCTTTTATCTTGTAGTTTTGTAATGAATATTCTTGATGAGCCGATTTACTGAATGATCTCTGAAACATTAGCAAACAAATACAAAATTGCTATTATCACAATAACACAATATCCTGCCCAACATCAAAACGTAACTATCAGCTAGAAAAAAACTCTACTACTTCTGAGTAGCCAGATCAATTTTCTGATTGAAAATATTGTGTCAATGTCTCATGTTGTTCATGCAAAGAAAGACAAACAAAAGCTTCTGCCTCTTTGCCACGGAGACACCATCACTGAAACTGCATAAATGCGCTACAACTCTGAGTAACAGCTTCCATGAAGCTCTGCTGTGTCATCTGCACCTCCTGCACATCATCCAGCTCGTCCATTGCAAGAGAATTCAATACAAAACTGTCCACTGCTGATTACTACTATGAAATATACCATTTTGTCCTTACATCTGTAGCATCATTCAATAATATTCTGACCACACAAAGCTTTAAATTTAATGCTATATTTAGCAATCTGCATTAAACACAGTAGCATAGTTGTCTGAAGTACGAAGAGGAAGGCCAACATATGATTCTAGCCCTTTAGTGGAAATTGACAATCCCTAAGAAAGTCAGAAATGATCATCCCATCATCACCTGTATCTCTCAGTTTTACCTACAAGTGCATGTGATACATTTCATGGATGAGTGAGACAGATACCTGCTATTGAGAGTCAGACACACCATTGGCTGTAAATCCAAACACTCTTTCGTGGTGCAGTTCACCCTGGCACAACAAGCGAAACACGCCCTATTTGTTCGGTCTAACAGCTCCATGACTGTGATCACCTTCCTCCCTAATACCCTTTTTACTCCAAATCCTTTTTTTTTGTTATATAATCGTCCCATTTAATTTATGTTTATATTGTTGCACTTGCATTGGAGTACTTTCAAATGTCCTCATGCTCAAATCACGTGGGCACACATTTGTAAAACCTGAAGCTCTCAGCCTTTTGTTGAGACGGAATAACCTTATTCCACTCAACTGAAATATCTCTTAAAATATCTAATAATGAAATCCAGGAGGTACAGAAACTTGGAGGTATAGGCTCTTTTTGAATAGGAGTTACTTTTTTTTCATCTCTACAATTTCTTCTTGCTTTCCTCCCCACAATGCCCTCCTCTCTCCCCCTCTCCTCCCTCTCTCTCTCCATCCTCACCCCCCTCCTCTCTTCATCCAACTCTATTGCACTCTTTTCATTGCCCAGCTCACGTATTGAATCTGCCTGATGAAAACAGATCTCACTGCAGCACCACAATAGAATGGCTGATGCAGGAAAGATGAACCCTAATGGATTTTTTTTCAATGTGCTCAAGATTGAATATAAGGCCTGACCTCCAGATGTAGTGGATCCATTTCAACAGCAGAGATATTGTTTATAGTGGAGACACAGAAACACACGCAGACACACACATACAGTACAATGTCAACAGCAACAGCAGCAGTATTGAACAGTCTTTTTTAGCAACCAAAACAGCCTAAAATTAGAGTTAACCCTCATTATTTATCTATCCATGTCAAGTGAGGTATTCATAATGATAGCATCTCATGTTTGAACTGCAGAGTTTGCTTAATTACTCTGCTCAACAGACTGTGTCAAGGTGAGGCACCAATTTAATAGACACTCCGTTCTCAGCACAAATGAACCTCTGCTACGGTTTGGTAGTTTCGCCAGGCAGACTGTTTGATTTAAAAATTTTCTGACTTGGCTTTATATGCTGCTGCTCCTTTCTTTTTCGCCCGTGAAGTTGAAGCAGAGCCCTGAAAAGATGTGCTATATGTTGGAGTAGCTTCTTTTAGAGGCTGCTAGAAATAGTAAGATTTGTGAGGTTTACTTGTGAGCTATAATTTGCAAAAGATCACCTTGTTTTAAACTGTTTTAAATTCGGTGCTGTGCTTCCCAGTTCTGTAATTTTTGTGAACTACTTTGTCTTGTAATTCATGTGTGTGCTAAATCACTAAATATAAACCTAATTTTGGTAACATGTGACATTCAGGAGCGTGCATTGTTGCTTGTAATCTTCCTTGTGTCTGTTTCCTAAGCTAAAAACAGTTTGAACGTGAACCACTAGCATTTGTTGTGGATGCGTTTTAAATATATGTTCATTGTGCGCGAGCCAAACATTTAAAATCTCATGCATTTTTATCAGACAGCCTGCTGTATTCAATCTATTAAAACCACAGAGTGTGGCCTTATGTAGCAGTAACAAATACCCAGACTGCAGAGTGAAAGACTCGCCAATCAACCACTGTCTTCACAGTAAAGGTCATGACCAAAATGTGAAATGAATATGAAGATAAATGACACATGAATCCAATACCTCGGGGGAATATTCCGACATTATATATAATGCATAATATGTTTATGTTTCAGATCCTTATCAAGCCATATTTTGCCTGTACGCTGACTGAGGTTTATCTTTATCTCTTCTGTTTATGACGAACATTATACAATATGCTTGACCTTGATATGTGTCTGTATTAAATTTAATGCACACTGTATACATTATGAACTCTTATCTTTTATTACCCCGCACCAAACACTCGTGACTTTTGATTTTGTACTCATACAAGCGAAGAACAATAATCTTAAGTGTAAGTACATTAACTCTGTGAGTATTTCTCTTTTTATGTATATATGTGTAAACATCAAGTTTTTCTTGACCCCTACAACCTAGAGACAAAACAATCTTGAACATGTCAGCATTATTACCATTACGGCTTTTCATGGGAGTCTCAGATTTGCAATCAACAAAACACATCTGTCAGTCCACATTTCAAAGAGATGCATTTAGAGCTGACATGAGTAAACATAAACGCCACATAAAAGACACACTTCTGAGTGCAGTCTTCACATTTTTGTGGCTGATTAGGGTGGGGTGCTAAAGCAGCACCAATCTGAACTCAAAGTTCAGCTCCACACTTAAATCACTAACACACTTCCGGGGCCATCTGTATAATATACCCTAAGAGGGGCCACTAAAAAGAGATTATCCCTAGTCTATATGTATGTTTCTTGCATGAGCTTCACATCATTTGTTGTGATAGAAACCTGCTCTATTCGTAGCACTTCTCATGAATGCAATTATGGCTTGGAGATGCTAATTTGTGGAGTAGCAGTTGTGTGTGGAGCTGAGGGAGTAATCAGCACGTATTCATGTTTGAAGGCCTGACAGATTGACCGATGCATGCTGTCGAGGCAGATATGATGCTGATGGATTTACCCACAATCCCCTTCTCCATGCATTACAGCTGACATGGCAACCGCTGCTGAACAATCATTTGGTTTCCCACACTAAGCCCTCGTCTCCATGTCTTTAAAAATTGCATTTACCTTTTTAGGCTCTAATTTGTTTCCTATTAGAGAGATGTGGTTGTGACAGTGTTGACAGCTTTTAAATGTTTATTTTTCTACGCTGTAAAAATCCTTTAAAATCTGTTTCTGGAGTCAAAAATGCTCAATCTCCAATATGCTCCATCATCACTTTTATAATTGTAAGTTTTTCAGTATATGGT
>JAUESF010000070.1:12784249-12796873 GCA_032274765.1 Malacoctenus tetranemus | reverse complement strand
CGCCCCCCCCCCCCCCCCCCCCCCCCCCCCCCCCCCCCCCCCCCCCCCCCCCCCGAAACAGCAGGGAAAAAAAGATCTGAAATAAGACTCAATAAATACATTTTCGTTTCTACAAACAGCCAGTCACTATGCTTACATGCCTAAACTACACAAAATCCAACACAAGCTTACAAAAAGAAATGTATGTTTTTATTTAAACTATTCACTAGAATTGTGTTTTTAGGACTAATTTGTGAGGCAATTAATTACCTATGGAAAGCAAATAGTTGTGTGCAGCTATACAAACTACAATGTCATTGCTCAGTGAAAAAGACAATGTAAATCTCAATTTAGAGTGGTAAATGTGCATTCACTAATACTCGTGGTTGATGCCACTCTTTCAGTGGCTTTAACTCACATAATGCAATTATCTTGTTGCATTGGAGTTGGTGTGAAACAAAGGAAAATGGAGACTAAAGAAGATCCAGTGTTTCGCTTTGTTAACATTGTGTCAAACAAGAAACTCCCAAAATAGCTTTGTAAACCACTGAAACTGCAATCTGTCATTATCCCCAAACAGGTATAATTTGAACGGCTCATTTTAGGAAAGAAAACCTGATGTTTGGTGATCGGTAATAAAGAAAACCAACACTCTGCGTTTTTTTGTGTTGTCACACTAACACAGTAAGTCCAATCAGATCAGAGTTTTGCACGGAGCAAGTCGGGAAGAAAAATAGCAGGGAAATTCAACGGGGAATGAAAAGCAATTTTGTCTGAGACGATCCAACTTGACTCCCATTGTAATGACTGAGTCAAATTAATCATCACAAATAATATTCTGGTGTCAGCCATTCAAGGGTTTTTTAATAGAATTTTTATGATTCATGTCTGGCGGTATACATCAAACAGTCAGTTCTGCAACATTTCTGAAATCAATTCAATATCATCTTTGTGTAGGCTGTCATCCTCGGCAGCAGAGTGGTCATTTATCTCTCAAACAGATACTTTTAGAAAATAAGGGGCACAGGGAGATGGAAGAAAAGAGAAAAGGATACAGGGTACAGTTTTTTCTTGTTTGTCCCAATCCTTTCTCAGTTGAAAGGTGAGGTTAGAGCCCAATGGGGTAGTTTTTGAGCACATAAATTACAATTTGTTAAGCTCGATAGGGAGGTTTATTTCAAACACTAAAACATTTCCTGTCTCTTCTGGCTCTCAAACAAGATTGTTTCGACTTAGATAAAGCTCAATTATCTTTTATATTGTAAATGATATTAACTTAGTTGTTGTCCCATGTTGATTTTTGTTAATTTTGAAGTGAAAGCTACTTGTCTTTCTGACTTGGGAGCATGCTAAGCCTTTTGTTGTCATCCGTGTCTCGCATAATGAAAGACAATCTTCCACAACAACTTTTTAGCTGGATTAAAATGTATCCAATGTCTCCTTAATGAATTGCTGCAGTAAGCACAAAGCCAGATGAGAGGGATTTCATTGAGTTACATTAACCAGAAGACTAAAACAGCCTTCGTTAATTTCACCACAAAAAGGAAACTCTCTGTTTTATTATAGAGTGAGAATGTCGACTCACACTGAGTGTTAAAAGCACACTTTCATCTTCTTAAATGCTACACCATAGAAAAAACTGAGAAGAAGAGGGAAGATAACTGTGATTGCCTCTATTTGATTTAGTTTGTTCTGACATAGCCTGAAAGCAAGTTGATATTAATTTTCTGGACTGTCCTTTGAAGACAGATGCTTTTGTAAACCTTTGGGGATGGTGTTATTGTTTGGTCTAATGGACAAGAAAACGAACATTTCCTGAGATTCAATTTCCCTCATAATTGTTGGAAGGAAACTAAATTGTCTGCTGTAAACATTGAAGCTATTGTGTGAAGTGAGTCCGTGTGTGTGTGTGTGTGTGTGTGTGTGTGTGTGTGTGTGTGTATGTGTGTGTGTGTTTGTGTGTTTGTGTGTGTTCTGAGCCATCATGTGCTTCACTCTGAATGTAGGAGACCACTGTATAATCTAAAGACCACTGTGCTTAGTCATCACCTCGCTTCTCCATCAGTCTGTTGTTTTCACAGTATATTAATTTCTAAACCTGTAAACGTGGGTCTGTGTCTATATATATGTATATATATATATATATATATATATATATATATATATATATGAAAATACTTCCCTGGTCTCATCAGCTGCGTATGATTGTGCAGAGGGACAAGGACTGAGAGGATGTGTCATGTGTTAGATTGCTGTGAAGGCTCATCCAGTGCCCTTGATGATAAAATGTAAATACCAAGGACGTTCCCAGTTGGATTGTGGCAAGATAAATTATTCATATGCCTCTATTCAAAATGAGATTGCATGTACAGAACCACATGTACACTCTGGCTAATGTATACTCTTTTCTCCTTTAAAAGTAAAATCCAAACAAAGGCAATGTATTTGATGGATCGTATGGACCAGCGTGTGTCCTAGTATGGAATTGGCTTTTCAAACAAAAGCCTCCTCTTCCTTTTTTTTCTTTTTTCCATTCCGACAAGGTGCACGTACGTCATTGGTTTACTTTGAGTAGTTAGGACTGCTCTCCCAATAGTGGCATTACACATATTCTATTTCCAACACTGAAACATCCTTTATTTTTTTCTCATCAGATCAATACAGCACACTATAGGGAGCATTATTTCCAATACACAGTATGTTGTCTGCACAGCGAGCGAAACACAATCTGTAACATTTTAATTACGAGACAGATCTCCCGACGATAAGTGTTACATACCAGCACACCTTTCATTTGAAAGAAACAGATGAATAGACAGTTGGTCTGGGACTGAGAGAGAAAATAACATTGATTGGGGAGCTATCCAGCTTGTCTTTTATTTGGCACAGA
Source organism: Malacoctenus tetranemus (assembly GCA_032274765.1). Classification (NCBI taxonomy): domain Eukaryota; kingdom Metazoa; phylum Chordata; class Actinopteri; order Blenniiformes; family Labrisomidae; genus Malacoctenus; species Malacoctenus tetranemus. The sequence goes on along the minus strand of JAUESF010000070.1, from coordinate 12,794,004 downwards.
TCTCTCCCTCCCTCTGTATCACTGCCTGAGTATTCAAGGCCTTCTGGAGATGATATTGACTGTAGCTAATGGCTCATTATCTGTATATTCTTCCTCTTATTAGATTATTGTTGTGGTGCCTGTAGAAATCAGGATTTAGAACATCACCCAGTTAATATTAAATTGTGTATCCATTTTAAATGTGCCTGGCTGTCAAATATAATTTACAAGTACAATAAAAAGAGCCTTTTAGAGATGCCTTCTCGGGAAGTGAAAAAGATGACAATTGCTGGGCATGAAGTACTTGGAGCTGAAACCACCAGGTAATTAACCCTTTACTGTATTGACATAACAAATCTGTATCATAGCAAGAGGAACTGTGAACATTTTAATAATCACTCAACATACTGTTTGGTTTTAGCCTCTGAAATTTGAAAATACTGCTTTTTTCTGATGTTTGGGGCTGTTGATTTGACATGAACAGTTTTTTGTTGGATGCTAGTGTGACACAGACTTAATTATTGGCTGTCAGCAAGCGTCAGTTGCAGCTCTGCTCATGTTATTTGCTGGAGCAAAGGTTTTATTGGCACAAAGGGGCACATGCCCCTATGTAATCTGATTGGCCACAACTTGAGCCCCCCACCAATCGGAAATGGTGATGTCAATTATTATAATTTGCCAATTGTCACTGTCATGTGAAAAGGAAATAAACTCAATCTGAGAGTGATTTAAACAATAAGAGCAGCATTGGAGTTATTTTAACAGAGACTTCAACTGAAAAATTGTCCTGTTTTCTTTTCACTACATAAAAAGAAACAAAGAGAGATGGACACATTTTTTCCACCATTAACAAACAAACAAGGCTTAAAAAGTTTTTCTTTGTACCACTTCAGTTTTTAGGAAACAATTGAATAAATTACTAATCGTACAAACGTATGCACCCACAAGTATGCACAAAGTAAAGTAATTTATTCAGCCAACAAGAGTAGGATGAAAAAAACCCAAATGCACTAACTGAGTTAAAACAGTTGATTTTCAATAAGTAGTTTAATTATTAATTTTTACCACTTTTGGGGCCCTTCCTCAAGTTTGACCCCACCCCCACCATACTTTTGAAATTCTCTATGTCCACCCCTGATTATTCTCTTGATTTATGGTGTATTAGCAAGAGAACAAAAACAGACATCATCTTAACAGGTGGTCCTTGGACTGTAAAAATATCTACTTGTGAGACATCCAGTGACACAATAAGAGCGCAACTGTTATAGTTCCAGGCCAGCTCCTTGTGTTCTGCACAGATGAAGAGTTTGGAGTTGTCCCAAGCCAACATTTCTTTGAGAGGGAGACAGAGAGAGAGAGGGCGGGACCGACAGCTCCAAGACAGACAATGACATATCTGTCTTACCACTAATGTGCACTTATCTGCCTATTGAAGAGGTTTGTCACTGCAGTGATTTATGCTCAAAATCCCCCACACACATTACCACCACCTCCATCAACTCCGACACCCTCCATTCTAGCACCTTCTCCCATCCACCACGCAGTTCAGAGAGTCAGGCTCTGTTATCACTTCTTCCCATACTGTCCGGTTTGAGAGGAAAGCTGTAGAAATATGTTCTCTTTTTCTTCGCTCTGCCATCACTCTCCGAGAGGACGTTTAAACTGTTTTTTATGAATGATCTTGTTTACAAGTGTACACAGAGCCCTTGTTTTATTATAACACGGCAAAGGCAAATACTGCTTGTGTGACTACAGAGATCATTTTCACTTAAATGGCTCAAAATGTTCGCAAGCTGTTTCTAATACTCGTTTTCTTTTTCTAACTTCTCTCGTTATCTATCCATCTCTCTCTGTCAACTCAGGCCTAATTAAAGCCATAGCTGCTCTTCTGCTACAATATCATGTCAGAGGGTATCAACACACCACAGAGCCGCCTCTCTATGAGCCTAAAGAGAGGAGGAGGTGGGGAGGGTGAAGAGGGCAGAAGATCCAGTTACAGCCACTCTATACCTCCACTTTCCTCTTCCTCTCTTGGACAGCATAGTCAGCTCTGTCTTGTAAAGCCCAAACAGCTCTCGTCCCTGCTCCAAACAAACCCGATCAGCTCACCTTAACCATCCCTCTGTCATCTCATCGCTCCAACTGCAAAACAGCCCAGCTGCATTATTTATCTCTCCTTGTTTTCCCATTTGAAAGCCACAAAAGTGGCGGTGGTGGTGGGCATAGGGATGTGGAGCTACTATGTGTTGTTGGTTTCAGTTTGTTTTGGGAGAGAGGGTAGAAAAGGGGGACTGGGAGGCCAGACACAGGAAAAAAAAATAATGTCATGCTCTTTCGAGGAATTAACCCTTTGCAGGAACGAATGGGACAGAATGTAAAAAGAGAGATTAATTAAGGTGAGCATCAACTGTCCTAAGTCCAAAGATGCAGATGGCCCTATTCACCCCAGAAACTGAGCTGATTACTAACTAACCTTTCGTTGACTAAAACCAGCCTTTCTAATTGCATATATTTCCCCTCCTTTTCTTTTTATGTCTCCTTCCCTTCTTCTCCCTCGTGTATCCTGTTCCCAGTGCTCGTCTCACTTGTCAGTGGAGGTCAGGAGGTCATCCTCATCTGATCGTGCGTCAGAACAGATTAGAATCAGAGCTTTTGTGCCATGTCATATTTCATTATGCATTTGACTCATCTCACAGGTCAAAGGGTCAGTGTGATTTGATTGGATGACAGAAATGATATAATTTGTGTTTAACCCTAGGCTGTATGAGGCTCTGAGTGGTGTACTAATGCATTTTGCAAAGACGGGGCAGGCCCTCTCTACAAGCGACTAATTTGAAGTGGCACACCGCAGAGTTGAAGGAGAGCCAGAGCGATTGCACAACATGTTGAGGTTATAAGAGAGGCTTTATCAAATAATAAACACAATCTCCCTCGTACCTACGAGGTATGTTTCTGCCTGGTTCTCATATGCTTCCTTCATGCGCTGTCAACTGATGCAAGTTCGTAGATATTAGCTGCTTTTTCTGCCTCCGTTTTCTCCCTTTTCTTCATTAATTTGCCTCACGGAAAATGTGTCACTAACCCTCTTCTCTTGTGTTGTCTGTTTCTTACTCACTGTCTAATAACACTTGATTCTGGCAAGAGAGGAGACTAATGGAGAAGTGCTGTCAGCTGCAACAACCACATCATTATTGCTGAACATTGAAGTGTAACAGAACAATAAAATCCCTGCCAAATAACTGCACAATATAATAGAAGACAATAAAGTAGATTAGAATTGAAAAGAAGTTGGCAGAATTAAGCACAGTTGAATAGAATGATCTAGAATAAAAAAGAAATATGTCATTTAATTGAATAGAACAGACTGAAAATAATCTAATGTAATAACGATGGTTTCAAAGAATCAATAGTAATAAAATCGAACAGTTTGGGATTGATAAAACCGAATAGAGTTGAATAGAATGGAATAAGCTCCATGAAAATTTGATATATAATTTAAAACAATACAAACAATTTTTTTTAGATAAACAGCAATGGACACAAAGGTAATAGCAAAGAATAGAACTGATTAGAATAGGACAGAAAAGACTACAATAGAATCGTGAAAAATGGAATTGATTGGGAATATGTGATGGAGTGGAAGACAATACAGTAGAACACAATGGATTAGAATATAATTGTATATAACAAAGTCTAACAGCATGACATTAAATCGAAAAGAGATAGATAAAAACAAATAGAGAGAGCGAACGAATATAAGAGGTCAATAAAAAATGAAATAACTCAAAGCATTGGGAGATAATAGAAAATAACGGAATCAAATAGAATGCCATATAAAAGGTGTATTTATATGTTGCTCTGGTTTCATGTTCGCAGACAGAGTTCAGGGCCGGTAGTGGTAACGATATGCAGATGCTGAACCATGTCAGTGAAAGTTGTGATCTCCAGTAATGCGGCCTGAAAAACAAGCCACGGGTGCACAAGATAGCTCAGGTTTCCCAATAGTCATCCAGAGTGATTGTGATGCCGATGTTGATACTGCTGTGGGTGGCGGGGGAGGAGAGTGAGATGGGGGAGGATGGAGGAGAAGGAATATAGAGGAGAAATCTGGAGGGGAAGACACAGAAAAATGAGGGGGGAGGGGAAAGAGATGAATCCCACATTTCAAATGAGTACGATAATCAAACTTATTGCCTGACAGGGTGAATCTCGAATTACGATGTCACACTGGCGGACATCCAGTTTTATTTCCAGAGTCCCTTCTGTCTCTTCCTGTTGGGAGCAGCCATGTCTCCTGAAGAGGGAAGCCTTTTTAACTTTGCTCATCGGCTCACTACTGTCTGTTCTGCAAGATGCAACAAGAGCCAGTGCAATAGTTGAGTTACAGCTACACAGCAGCAGCCCAGAGACTCAACAAGGCCAAAACACAGCAGCCAGGCAACTGTTTTTTAATTTTTAATGACTCTTCAGTTATCTACTTTTCTGCGCCCACTGTCAAAAATCCCTATTAGCATGTGGACAATGGTGCTACTGTGTGTGAATGACAAAACTAATTATTGTTATAAGAACAAGTAAATGGACAAAAAAAACAGCAGAATAAAGGGCTGGTGGATCTGTACCGACTGACTCTAACAATGTTCAAAATAACAAAGGGAGCGCTGATGGCGCAGTCATCCAAACAAATGTGCATTATTCTGAGAATTGTTAGGATCCTGTCACCCACAAATAACTCTACACCAGGAGAAGGGGGTGTAAAGAGCATGTGGCTGGTGAGAGTGCACATGTGTGCTTGTGTGTTCGAGTGTGTCATTTAATCTGTGCAGTGGATGTGTATCTGCCTTGGTTTTTATCTGAGAGCAATAGTTTTGAGCACTTCCCTAAACAAATCCTAGGTATCTTTATAAAAACAAAACAATACAAAAAAAACCCCAACTGTAAAAGACTGGCTGCATTGTGCAAGTGTGTACGTGCGCATCCGCGTGTGCATGTGGTGTCAGTGTGTTCCTAAGTGTCTTGGCTCCCTGGGTCAGAGTCAATGAGGCTGTGTATCGGAGGCTGGCACAGCTGGTGGGAGCAGGAGACTAACATCTGGACTCTCGTACTCTCGGTGCCATTGTTAATAAGAGGCTGGTTGTGAGTGGAGGGGAGTGGAGGAGACAGCTCTCCAGTATCAATGAACCTCCCTGTCTCTCACTGGAGTTCTGCACTGAAAATCATACTTGATGAATCACAAAAATGTCCACGAATGGAAAAAAAACTCAAGCTTTGGAGACAAGAAATCATCAACTCACAGTTCAGAATTAAATTCAAACAAAAGCGCTTATTAGGCAAATTGTGTTTGTTGGTTGTTTTGTTTTAGAGCCAATAAAGAAGTGAGCCAATTTATTCATATAAAACTTATTTCCAATGACATCAACAGGGTAAGCTTTTTTATCATTTGTTTCCTTTGGAACTTTGGGACTAAAACATTATCAATTTATTTGTCATCTTTTTTATAACAATGATAACCCTTCTGAAGGTATAGTTCTAATACTTAATGTCAATGAATCTCTTTTCTTCACATGGCATTCAAACACGTGACAGTATACTGACAAAAACTAGTTAAATGTTCTCAGTATCTTTTTGGAAGACAAATGTCAACCTGATAATTGAATCCTGGCAAGCTGACATGTTGACTTTAATGGCGGGATCGATAAGCATTACTCCTCTCACACATTAGCATTTAAGTGTTCCACTGCATGAAGTTTGCATGATAATGTTGCCAGCTTCACGAATACTTTACAACCACATTCTTGTTCGCTCTTAAAAGCAGCTATAGATAGCATCGAATGCTCCCCAACTTTGTTTAAAAACAGCGAGTGCAGGATCCGGCTATCACTGTGTAAACCCTCACCAAGCCAATGCAGTTGGAATACAGTTCAGTTAATGTAAAGTGTGTTCTGCTGCATTATGACAACATTTTGCTGTGTCCTGATTAACCCATTTAGATCACAGATTACATCACCACTTTGCAGCTTCATGTAAGCAGCAGAAAGCAGTTAACATGGATCAATGTTGGTGCTTTTTCCATACCTCGAAGATAGTGCATCAATAATTAACCGAGTGTTTTGCCTATGAATCGTGGTTCAATGTATTTTTTTTCTCCTTCAATTGCATATAGCTTTTTTCCCCAGCCATCAAAGTAAACTAATTCAACACAAACTTTGTAAAGTGTTTTTTTTTTTATTTAAAGAAGAAAGTTATGAAAAGGCTGAATAGACACTGTGAATCTCGTGGGTTTTATAATACTCTGGCATGTGGTCTAGCACAACAGTGAGTGTTTGGTCTCTCATCATTTTATCCAATGGAGTGAAAGGCCTACACAAACACATTAAGGTTGCCATTAGTTTCATCTGGTCACCTAGGGCAACGGGGGGGATGGACAGCTTGGCAGAGCAAGGACCTTACACAAATATACAGCCGCGCATTTATATATAACGCCATGTCAGAGGAGTATTTCAAACAGAGGGCTTTTAAACGGGGTGAGAGAGTGAGGAGGGTGAGGTGGGGAGTTTCCAAATGACTGTAAAAAGGCCACGGGGAGAGAGAGAGCTTTCCGTCTTTCTGCTGCCGCGACAAATATGCCTGCACATCTTTTTGCTTTGTCTCTGCTCCCTGCTTCGTCAGCGAACAGCTATAGAAATATTTTGGCAGGCTGCTCTTTGTTTTCATTTTCACAAAAGATGTAGTGAGGGAGTGAAAGAGAGAGAATAGAGGAGAGGGGGTGGTGTTGGTGGGGGGACATGAGGGGGAGCTACTCGGTAGGAAAGGTAACGGGATGTTGTTGGAGGTGAGAGGGACATTTGAGGAAAAGAGTGTGAGGAGAGTGGCAGCGATGATGTGTGGTGGGAAAAAAAAGGAGTGAAGGACAAAAGTCTGAAAGGGTGAATTAGAGAAAGAGGTAAATAAGAAGCCAGAGGGGCTTGTAAATGAGGTAAACCAGGTGAGGTGGAACAAAAAGGGCAGCAGACAAGGGATCGGGCAGATTGGGGTGAGGAGTAGAAGGTGAGGCACAAAGTGGAGGAATTGATAGGAAGAGGAGGGGGCAGGTGGACGTCTCGTGGAGGAGGAGTCTGCCACTCTGATACCCAGCTCCAATCTAAACAGCAGGAGGAAGCTGTAAATCAGGCTAATGCGACCGAGCTGTAATTCAGACCAGCAGGGCCGGGGCACTGGTGCGGGGACCCCGAACGGCGGGAGTTTACAAAACGCTGCCGCCAGGCTTTAATCAGCGCAACGATCCAAAGATATAGTCTCCCCCAATCAGCAGGCTTCCTGTCAGTCACACACGACTGAACCCGACCAATCAGGCTCCACCAAGGGCCCAGACATGCCGACTGGTCTCTGGGCTGCTGCCAAACAAGAGAATTACTCATCTAAACTGGAAAGGTGGAATGGGCCTTTAATTCAGAGCATAGAGGGAAGAGGTGATAGATTTGTCAAAGGTTGGACATAAAAGACTACAGGATCATGTTCTACAATGGTTCATCAGAAACATATGGGGGAAAGATGAGATACACAAGGGAGCCTTCGTGAAGCACTTAATCATATTCATAAAAGAGAGTTTTGAGAAGTTTAGGCACTCCAGCGACGTGACAGACATCAAGCCTGTCCAAATCTGCTAACGGGAGTCGCTAAATGTCTCGTTAAAAACAAGATGAATTAAAAATAACATGAAGGCCCCATTATGAGTTCAGTCTGTCAACTTGTTTCATAAACCTCCTCATAATCACATCTGTTTGCTGCCCTATTAGGAGAGACTTTCCATCGATCCCCGATGTGTCTCCACTTCTCAGTGTCACGCAGATCTGCTGTTGGCACTCAAACACCATTATAATTACAAGTACAACACCCAGAGGACGGCCGTAATCTGTGCCAGCAACGACTTACAAAATAATAGCTGCGGCGAGGAACAGCATCGAACTTCCCATTAAAACATCATTTGAACTCGCAACATGTAAAACAGGTAGAGAAACTTTCAAATCGCTCGTTACACCAGAAGCAGCTTTTTCATACCTGCATTTTACTCAAAGGGGAAGGAGGGCAATGCATTAACTTAAAAGTGAGCGGAAAATGCAAATGTAGTCCACTTTATCATCAGGCATTCAAACAGACCCTTTCAACTCTGCAATCCATAATATTTCTGCTTTGATGATCAGGAAATGGCCACCGCTCGATGGTAACACAGAGCTGGATTGGGCTTCGGCAGTGTTGTAGTCGTAGGACTAGTGTGACTGGCTGGGCTACACACACACACTGTGCATGTTAAAACCACATGCAGCGTCTTGGCAGCAAAGACGCTACAGCAGCAGCCAATCAATAAAACCTTGTTACGCTAATTGCAAGATCATAATCTCCATTCCTACTTCTGCTGAATATCCAAACAGTCACTCCATTAGCCGAATTATTCCCCTGTGCAATTTCTCCATCTCTCCAGCCCACTCTGCCTCCCTCTATTCCCCCCTCATGTTCTTTTCCCGTGACATATTTCCCTCAAACAGCAGTTCTGCTAAATTAATTCACAAGTCAGGGAGAAAGACATCAAAAGAAAGCATTGTCAAGGTAAAGTGCTGATGAAGTGTACTGTTTCTTTCACTTTGCTGCGACGCTATGAGAAGGCATCTCCACCGCATTATCTTTGATCGTGTCACTCCGCAGCGCTCTGTTTAGTATTAGCAAGAAAAATCTCTCTTCAGGTGAAGTTCTGCTCAGACCTTTGCGATGAAAAAGGCTCTCCACTTCGGAGGAGCTCTTTTTTCTTTCCACTGCGGCGACTTTCATCAGATGAAGCCTCCTGTGACGACGCTGGAAATGCCAGCGCTGCTCGTGGTTGGTTACTCTTTTTTACGATGTTGCCACGACAGTGGTCAGTGGCCACGGGGGCAGACAAAGAGCTTGTTGATGCCAAGACCGAGGTCTGTGACCCTGTCATCGAATCACTAACACTTTGTCACTCTGCTAGCGGGGAAGACAGAGACTGGAAGAAACACTACAGCCAACTAAGCAGGGTCAGACTACGATGCTCATGGGAACATTGATATGACAATGGCACTGACCCCATTTCATTGTGACTCATCACTAGTACAAACCCACTGCACTGTCTGATGTGGCTGCATGGCCAGATTTGCTCAACAGGCCCATGATGACGACCTATATGAATCTACCCTATGTTAAAAATGTGTATTCGTACTGTACAGGCAGATTAAATAGAGCAATTACAAAGAGGAATTGAAGTGAGAGACAGTCGAGCGCTGAGAAACACACATTCACACAGTTTTGAGGCAGAACCGCTGACCCAAATGCATTTAAATGCAACGGCGGGTAAGAGAAAAAGAGAAACTGTGAGAAAAAAGCAAAAGAGGGGGAGTGAGAGAGAATGGGTGGAATGAAGATAGATAAGTAGAGTGAGATAATAAAGCAGAAAGCAGCAGAAAGTCAGCTTTAGGCAGTATGATTTGTTTTTGTTTAGGATGGAAAATGTGGAGAATAATACGGCGACTGTGTATACTGTAACACACATTTCAGAGAAAAAAGAAGTTAATAAAAATTAACCCTGCAGCTGTTTTAACCTGCTGCGACTTTCATCACAAGTCCATTTTATTTTTTTTCAACCGGGGCATAAACACATTTATAGACTCCTCATGCATTTTAAACTTACTTTAACCACTTTAGCAGCCAAACTACGCAACAATGAAACACACTTACTCCCATAAAGCTCCGATTAAACTCTCGCTATT
>JAUESF010000070.1:12757692-12773231 GCA_032274765.1 Malacoctenus tetranemus | reverse complement strand
ACACACACACACACACACACACACACACACACACACACACACACACACACACACACACACACACACACACTCCCCCACCTCTGACCCCCGAAAGCTCTGGGTAGGTGTAGGGTTTCAGATGGCCACACAATCATACCATTGTGCTCCTGTTAACACAATGAAAACAAAGCTAACACATCGCTGACATCCAATTCCCCCCATTCTGCCTAACCTTGACTTCCAACACAGCTCAGGTGAAACACTGATATGGAAAATTACACTTTACGGAAATGTGACAGATGATATACCAAACAGAAATGCATCTCCGACTGTTTCAGACACGCGGTTGAAGCTCGACGTGCTTCTGAATCGACACAACGTTAAAAAATCATTTCATTTCCTTGAGATGTGGCTCTGATCACCTAAAACAGGCTTCTTCCCATCACATGAGGGCTTGAGAACCAAGTCTGCTTGTTCCATTAAATCTATTAAATCCACTTGCATTATATCATAGTGCTTACTACACAATAGGAGCCTTTCAAGGGCAGTCCCAGAGGAAGCCAACAAAGGGCCCTCTCTTTCAGGGACTAGTCAAGTCATTCAGAAAGAGCCAGACACAATTTTTGTGTGTGCGGATCTTCTCCACCACACTCACAAGCCACATTCTCACCAAGTCAAGAAAAAAGACAAAATGAAAGGGTGAGAACATAAGAAAGAGAGCAACAAGATACCGTTTCTTCCATTTGCCTTATTTTGAAAGACACATGGTCTCACGTGAAAGCCTCCCCACTAAAATAGTAAGTTTGAAGAACAAAATGCACAAGCATGGAATGAAATGAAGGAGGCAAGTAAGCACACTCATTTGGCATCTGCTGTTATATTCACAAGGGGGACATTTCCTGTTTCTTTTGTGAAGCTAGCTAATCTAAACACCATTGAAGCATCTCGATGTTTATTGACTCTTCAAATATACCTTTAAATAGTTTTTGTAAAATATTTTTTCTCAAGATAAATTTTAATGAAATTCTCTCCTCTGTATCATCTTGCATGAAAACAAGGGTGGTGCTAGCAAGGCTAAAATTAAGCGTTAGAAACATTTTATTAAAATTAATGCTAATTGCCAGATTGAGATTGGGGCAAATTCTCATCTTAGCTCCTGTCATTGTGGACAGAGTTGATCACTTGAAAAACTTTAGTATTTCTAATTAGAAGTTTAACATCTGCAGCAATAATACTGGTGAGCTGAGGTACTCCATCGTTAATTCATCCTAATATAATCTTCTCACAACCATTTTAGTAATTACTGATTTTCTTTGTCGAGCAGGCATAATACTAATAAAGGCTAAAACCTCTTTAGGTGGTGAAATACAGACCAAATTTCCCTTTATTTTGTGGATGTGAAAGGAATGGAAAAACTCGCTGATTGGAAATCAAAATAATCATTAGCCGGAGTGTTAACTTCACCTGTAATTAGTGCTGCAATAACATGATACATTTTTATGGGCGTCATTTGGTGGTAATGAGTTTGTTAAATTCATAAATCCTAATAACACGTTTATTTTAGAGAGCTTCAGTGAGTCTGCTGAGATCCCAAATGTTTGAAGCGATTTTCGATGAAAATAGAGACCGTTGTTTTGTAAGCATTGTGTGTACCATCAATCCTCAACTTCTCAATGCATTTTATTGGTCACATTCATCTTGTAAAATTATGAATGTATCAAAGAATATATGATTTTGTCACAGCATTACAACATGTAACATACTGTTCCAACCCAAAGTAGGACCTTTATTGAAGTCATATGGTATGTAAATTGTCTGACCAGTTTCTGTTCACAATATAAACATTTAGCATTTGTTTACATTGCAGCCGTGATCGTAAGAGTCGCACCTTGCGATTGGCCAAGTCACAGCAGCCCGGAACCGAGACTGCCAGTTGAAGTGTGCAAAATGGCGTCGCTGGCGATATAAACATCGCAATTCTTTTGCGCTTCTTCAAGGGTTTATGGACTTTAAAGCAAGACACAGAGCCGCCAAACGAGGTAAGCGTTCACACTTGTCCTCTTTTTCTTCTCAACGTGTAAAGTTAGTTTGACAGTTTAAGTATCAGATGCATTATTTCCAGGTTGGGTGTTCTTATGTGTTAATACTTTCTTGATAAGATCAGCAATCCAGAAACTGTTTTTTCTTTTTCCTTCCTGCCTCTGGTCCAATCTTTCAGTCTGAGAATTCTGTAAAATAAAATAGCACTTTGGTTTGGTTTGATACATTTTTTTCCTCTTTTTTTCTGTTTCTGAACACGCTTTACCTTCAAATCACCATTATTGCCTCCATTTTTTCTGTAGTGGGGTAGAACCGGAGCTTTTCATGAAATGTTTTCCCAAGGAACCAACCTGGTGTGCACAAGTACAGTAATTCAAAACGCACAATATAGCACCACGAGGAGGGAAAAAAAACCTTCTTTCTGTATTTGGGAACTCACCATGTATTTAAATCTAAATGCAGCATCCAAGAACCATGTACTTCTGTCAATAGGGCTCAAAATAATTCACTGTTCTTTCATTCACTGCCATGCTGACTCTACATCCAGCCTCTGCCACTTGCATTCAGGCAGAATTTTCTATTACCAATCTAATTGCACATTCCACCCTGACAAGAGCTCATTAAACCTTAATTATACACATGTTGTTTTCTACAAACATCTCCATTTGGGTCTCTCTGCCTTGTAATTGTTCAGCAGGGACAACCAGTTGAGATTTCGCAGACTGAGAGTGAATAAGAGACAGCAGGAAAGAGAGAGAGAGAGAGAGAGAGAGAGAGAGAGAGAGAGAGAGAGAGAGAGAGAGAGAGAGAGAGAGAGAGAGAGAGAAGAGAAAGGGGAAAAATACCAGAGAGAAAGAGAGGAGTGTCTGGAAGTAGGTCATGCCTCTCCATAAACAAGGCATGGTTTCTAAAATAATATACCCATCCAGTGGAAGTAATGCCAAACAACTGAGCGAATGTGGAGCTCATGTAATATTTACAGAGCACTAATACATAGATGGCAGGTCTTTTTCTCAGCACCCCCCCTCCCCTCCAAAGCCAGAGGTTTCTTTTTTTTCATCTGCTTTTTTTTTCCCTCTTGCCATTTGAATTTCAGAGAAAGCCAACTACATTGATATATCTGGCAGGGAGGGGGATTGGCGAGTGTTGAGATGCAGAGTTTCCCCTTACTTTCTTTCTCTCTTCTTTCTTGCCTCTCCTATCTGCTCCTCTCCCCCCCCTCCATCCTCATCCCCATCCCCACCGCTACCACCACCACCACCACTCTCCACATCCTTCTCTCCACATTGGCTTTGGCTGTGATGTTTTTTCACACATTTGTTACATTTTAGCGAGGGAAAGTGGGCCTTAATCCAGACTCTTTGAGGCATGGGCGATGATATTACTGTGGAGAATCGGCCTTTTAAAGACTTCTTTAAACTCCAGCTGGTGCTGTAAGGTCACCGAGCACTTGTTCGACGTTGAGCCCAGCATGATGCTTCTGGGCTCAGGACTAACTGGCTTTGTCAACTCCGGGCCAGGCTTTCTGGGCTTTTGACAGCGCCTGGCAATGCTGCTGCAAGAGGGAAAAAGATTTTAAAGGAGTGCCACTTCAGCATGTTTACAAGTCCAAGTCCTATGGGAAAAATACCATCGAGTGATTGGTATGTTTGATATGTGGCAGCTTATACCTGATTTGGCAACTAAAAGGGAAGGGCCAGATTTGAATCCTTTGAAAGAAACACTAAAGACAAACATAAAAAAAATCAAGTTTAACTTACACTTCTGACTATTTCCAAAAGGCAGAACACAAATGTCTTTTCAGTTATGGCGCACAAATTAAAGTGATTGCTTTTATCGTGAGTATAAAGTGTCTTTAGATTTTATATACTGCACAGTTAGGAACTGAATGTCACTTGCGAATCGTGCCACCTGCTCATTGCAAAGTAGGACGGAGCTCAAATAGAAAGATCTGCTGCCGTTCTTGTCTTTGAATGACAATTAACTGAAAATCTGTGGATAAATGAACGGAACTTTATTCATTATCTCAGAAAGCGAATAATTCAACTTCGTGTATGTCAGTTTTAAAACTTTTCAGAAGAAAAAAAAATATGAATTCACAGCCTTTAAATTTTTGTAACTTTTGATGGCATCCTGTGTGTGTAACATTTGGTCCCTGGGGAGAGTTCAACAGGTCACCTACTGCACCAAATTACTCGGGTTCACAAAAATCTGCTAGAGCAAATAATCAAAGTTTCTATTCCGCCTTTGTATCAAAGAATATTCAAAATCAGTCAACAACTGACTGTATGATGCAAGAAAATAAGATGTGGGTAAAAGACCATTTGTTACCACTGCGTCTTGCCCCCTGAAAAGAAATAACTGTCAGTGTGAGTCGTCGCTGGAGACCTTCACTGTTGACACTCACTGTATGCATCATTGATACCCATCCAGCGGCAAGAAAATAAATAGCCTGCCTTCAGATAACTTCTGCTTTACAATGCGCAATGATACAATTATCTCGCCTTTTTTTCTGTCTCTTTACAGCATGCATTTGTTTAGTGTCTCTGTGCTTTGTTTGTTTATTCACTTGGTTAGTTAAAATATTCCATTCTTAGCACAATTACAGCAGAACATCACTCAGTTCTCACCGACATCAAACACACTCACTGTACGGTGTGATGTGAGCCATGTCAAGATAAACAAACATGACATATTAAAAGGAAAATGAGTCACTCTTATTATTCAACCAAAATAAATCAGGAAAACACTAATTATAACAACCTGCGCCTGATCCTGACTGATTCACCCCTGCACTCGCTGCTCCCTGGCTCTTTGTGTGTACGTATGTACAATGTGTGTGTGCGTTTGTGTGTGCGTGTCTGTCACATTCTTCTCCCGCTGCTGCCTTAATAGGCAGTCTCTTAGATATTCGCTACAGAATAGCGCTCATGCAATATTAATATCACACCAAAATATGGAAGCTGGAGCCCCCACTCCATCTCTCACTCCCTACATAATTGACTATGCAAGGCTCTAAATCAGCTTGGAAACAGAGAAAAAGACACTGAGAGAGACAAAGCATGAAAGAGAGCACAAGAGAGAAAGAGAGGGAGGAAGATGTAGAAACCATTCCTGAAATGATCCTGTCATCTCTGCATTACAGCAGATCCTGAACCCTCACCCTATGTAAAACTGCCAAGGCAGTGGAGCTAAAACAACAACAGCAGTAACAACATCTACAATAGCAGCACAAACTGTTTGACTCCCTACAAAGAACACGTTCATGATAATCCAAGAATAACTAAAGCAACTCTCCGTGCTTTCAAAAACTTATTTAGGTGTTGATTCTCAACCGTGCACTCAGTAGCAAGAGATTTACCGATTTAACTTGACTGATCTGCCACTGGATCACACGCAATGAATTTAGGTTGCAACCAAACATCACTTCAACCAAAATAAGTTCTCTTTACGTTCTACAGAAGCAGTGCAGGGAAAAAAAGCAGGAAAAATTGTTCGCAAGTTCCCTGTTTCATTTCGTGCCATCTTGATAACTATTTCAAACAACATATAGAGTGAAATAATGTGAAACGAGATCTGTTCAAGAACTGTAGGTGTGTGATGGGGCCTCCTGGAATAAGGGGCCCACTGTTGGCATAATGCAGCAACATTTTGTAAGCGTGTCCACATTTTCTAGTTCTTTTGTACGCAACATCACACAAGTATGGACATGGACAAACATAAGGCTTATGCAATACAAATTTTTGCCAATGGTTTCACACTATTCTACTCGCCGGTATGTGGTGGTAATGTGCCCAGATTTGGAGCAGTGTGCCAGCAAACGCAGGCCAGAGGAAGCCTGCAAGCTATTGAGCGTGGATGTAAACATCGCAAGTTTCAAAATATTGAAGAGATGCAGCTTTTGCAAATGTCTCAGGATGAAAAAAAATACGGCGAACATTTTTAACCTCAAGGATACACAATGAGACACGCTGAAACCGAAACTTTGTTTACAAGAAAACCCTGCAGGGGGAAAAAAAGAGTAAAAAACTGGAGAGGGGTTAAACTTGTGGCTTTGCAGTGCATTCTCACAGTCTGACCTGCATGTTAAAATGTTGGGATGCGATCAGGGAGCCCTGCCCTGCACCTTTCTGATGTCTGCCATGAAGTTTCTGCACCAGCTTTTTCTTATATTTGAAAACTTGGGACCTTCCTGCCAACTTGGGACCTCAAAACGCACAAGATAACGTGTAAAAATATGAGCAGTCTTTCCAGATATTTAAGTCAAATTATTGAAATTTTCATTTCTATATGATGAACGATAAAAAACCAATCATCATAGATTTTTATCATGTAAATTGTAGTTGAGAAAAACCTTTCAGACAAGAGTTTGAGTTTCTTCGAACTTGTCCAGCTGCATTCAAACATTTTAATCATCAAGCTTAAATGGTTTGGCTGTCCAACTTTATCACAAATAATGAACAGTGGCTCCAAAACCTTTTTTCTCTGAGGTCCCCCCTAATTACCAGTCAGAAAGTCTGTCGACCCCCTCTTCCATCTGTGACTCACCTAAACATGACAGTGAAGTCAAACATTGGCCCAAACGAACACAACAAAAACGTGAATCTTTGAAATGAAAGCACTGGTCAGTTTCTCACATCTGTCACTGCTTCTGGAGGTGTCCCACTGTGTCTTCCTTCGAAACATGCGATAGTATTTTTTTCAGAACCTGAGATCAGGCAAAGCCTCCGGCCTACGATGTGATTTCTGTCTCTTCCACAAGGGGGTCTCTGAACCCCACGTTCAAAACCACTGAACTAAAAGATCGTAAAGCAGCTCACGCCAACAAACACCTAATTTTTCATTAAACTGCTGCCCTGCCCTTTGCTATGTACTCATAAATGCAGTGTAGGTGTCAGTACGCAGCGCGCACGCCGGAGTTTGGGCCATTTTCACAATCGTCGTATTTACAGAAAGCCAAAAGAGACCGCAATAAAGTGCATATTCAGTTTTACTTTTCACTCAAAGTCACTAACATGATGAAGACCCTTCTCCGTCTTTGCACATGTTGATGATGACAAGATCACAGTAGAGCACTGTGGGGTAGAGCAGTGGGGGGGTCACGCCCTTTGTACCGAGCATTTTAAAGAATGAACTGTAGGCATTTAGAGCTGTAATAGATTTTGAAAGAAAGAGAAAAGAAAAGGTTGCGGGGGCAGAGCTGGTGTTGGGGGGTGGGGGTGGGGGGGCAGTGCACCTTGACAGGAAACATAGAGGTGAGGAGCAGGAGTTGGAGGTTAGTTTGACAGAGAGAAAAGAAGTGCTGGTGAGGTTAGAGGGAGGAGGGGGGGAGCTACGGAAGTGCCAGGCCCACTTTTAACTGAACCGGGGGTGGTGAGTGGTGGTGGGATGAGGGTTGGGGAGGGAGGGTGGAGAAGACAAAGATAGAGATCAGGGGAGAATAAAAGGGGGGGGGGGTTGCAGGGGAAGGAAGAGGGAATGGGTGAGACGAGCAGGGGTGAGGAGAAGGGAGGCGGGGGAAGGGGGACCTACTGCACCTTGACACTTGCTCTCACCGCAGCACCTGATAAGTGCAATGGAAAAACGTCTGGTTTCCTCCTGCATGTTAAGTGGTTTATATTCTCCTCCTCTCCATGCTGCCTGTAGCTACAGTCTGCTACTGTACCGACGCTACACCCAAGTAATAACAGAGGGAAACGGCAGAAAACCAAGGGTGAGTGGGAAAGTGAGGGGGGAGGAATTGCTCACTTTTGTCACGTTTGCAATTCTTGATGTCAAGTTGTCCTCCGCTTTAGTGACAAATTTTTTAAAATGTTGTTGAACAAAGCAAAGGGGCCATTTAATAAATGCTCTTTCCTTTGCGTTAATGTTTACTCACAAATGGGAGCATCTTTTATTTCACAAGCAACTTCCACACAGTGGATCAGACGGAGACTTTAATTTGCACAACAGAGGACAGAATAAAAGTGGATATATATCTTTACTACCTCACACATGTCCTGACAAGGAACTCATTCCCATGATTTGTAAGTGGGTCTCTCCACTGAAAAGCATTAACAATATTCACTTTAGATAACGTATGATTCCCGGCCCTAGGAGAGGATGGGTTTCTTAGAAATGCTTTGTTAGCATTCCCCCCCTTGATAAATGATTTAGGACATGTGGCCTGAGACATCAATACAATCTCTGTTGTAATTAAAAAAGGTGCGCACCAACAATATTACACAGTTTTTGCTTTGTCTGTCTCTCCCTCACTCTATCCCCCTCTCTTTTTCTCTCTCTCTCCCTCACTCACCCTCTCTTTCTCTCTCATTGAGCCCTGGAGCAGTGAAGAGATAATTCAAAAAGCACTTGCATGGAGTGAAACATGAAAAAGGGAGACATATGAAATTAAATTCTCCCTTTTCGCTCCATTGTTCTTTCATTTTCTCCCCCCTTTGTTACATAAATGCATAAAAGCAAAGCAGGCTAGATTCTAATTATGATTTTCACAATACTAAAAGATTTTTTTATTAAGAAAATGAAAGAAAGGTTTCACAAACAAAGTAGACTGACTGTTCCAGCACTTTGTCAAAGTCAAAGTACTGCAAGTGCTGCATCATTTAACTTCAATAAACCTAATCTTTTTCTTTTGGCAAGTGTCCTCATGAACACTTATATAATGAAATAACTGGAAAAATGAGACTTTGATGTCCAAATACAGCTGCTTTACAAGAGAAGATTAGGAAAAAAGAAAAAAATCACCAAAATATTTTAATTTTATTACTTTTTGATGCCACATTTTCCAGCCCTTCTTCCCCCCCCATCTAAAACAGCCCCGTGTGACCCAGGAAGCCACGACATGTCTTTGTTTTGTGTAAACACATATGCAGAAGCAGGGGCTGGTGGTTTGAGAGATGATCTGCAGCTCTGCACTTTATCGAAGAGTTAGCAGATGAAATGCCACACAAACCGCCGGTGGGCCTGTGGTGGCCAGTGATGGTTTGGTTGCTTGGGAACGTCTAACTTAGTGAGCTTGGGACAGGTTCTGTGGTTAGCATCAGTGAGACGGGGTCGAGTGAGGATGAAGAAGGGGCAAACTGAGTGAAGATGGTGGGGCTAAATTTGAGCAGTGTTTCTCTGGGCATGGAGTTTACGTTGCATCTTTTACTTGCACGTGTGTTCAATGACACATTTGTGGGACTGCGTACCGGTTCTGATCTTCACACAGATCTGATGTTTGGAGAGGCCGATCAAATGGGAAGAGGTCTTATTCAGTAATCTTCTGCGAGTTGAATGTTGCACATTGATGTGGATGAAACCATTAAGTGAGGAAGTTGGGGGTGGGGGGGTGGGGGTGGGGGTGGGGGGGTGGAAGAGGTGAGTCTTACCCCAGTAGAGGGCAGTCTTTTGCCGTCAGGGTTTGGGCGCATGGGCAGGGAACTGTAGAGCCTCACACCTCGATCTGCAGCAGCGTATCTGCTCTGGAGGGACAAAAAAAAACAAAGAGATTGTTCAAGTATGGATCTTTATGCTCTACAGTCACAGGATAGCTCAGTTGCAATGAAACGTTACTCAATGTTACTCAAGCTTTATAGTGTTCAACATGAAGGGCTCATGCCGTAAAGCCAATATGTTGTTTTCATGGTCCTCTTTTTGCTCACAAAGTGTTGGTTTCATTAATTTACACCAAGTCACAAAGCCTGCCATGTTAAATCAAATCACCTCATGGTGATGTACCACACATAATGACTGGATAAGATTGGCTCATGCAGCGGCACTAATGGCACTAAGCTGTTGTGTTTGGTAGCCAGGGGTCCAGTGCACTGTTGCACTCTACTGACTCCATCTTTCTATACATTACACAGCTGATAATTACAGTGTAGTAGCTCCTAAGCCTGTCATCGCCTCCCTGCGCGTCCCCAAGCGCGTTTCAGCTGTGTAACACCACCTCAAGGAGTGATGGAGAAGCCCTCAGTACTTGGGGAGCTAATGATTTGCGAAAAAGTGGGCTCTGCCAGAGAAAGGCAGTGTCGCTCAGTGGGGTTCACACCGTGGTCCACAGTCACAGCATGGCCACCTCCCAGGATTCACTTCAAATCCCAAGTTCTTTATCGCGCTTCTTCATCTTCCTCCTCACTTCAGTCTCAACTAGTAGCATTCCACTGCCAGTCCGTGACTCACTGATGTTCTGTTGTTCTCACATTAACATTGCGATCATCTGGTCAACAGTTTGCCGTCATCTGATTTGTACAACAGTGATGACCTATTTTGTGGGACTGTTATTAGATCAAAATAGCACTTTTTATCATCTTGTGTGCTTGAGAGATTATTTGAGCTTCTGTATCCTGTTGTTAAAATCAAACCTACAACTGGTGATGTGGAAACTGCGCTCTCATAAACAAGAGGCTAAAACATTAACTTATATTTGGAAATAACTATGGGTGCTCTGTGCTATGTATAGAGCATAATGACTGTGCCACAGTTGATCCATACAGTCTGCTAATGAGGATGTGCTGTAGATTGTTGGAGGAGGGAAAAAAACACAGCATAGAAATTTAGAACAGAAATCACATTATCTCTTTCCATGTCGCTCTCACAGTGAACTTCTTCAATTGCTGTACTCTCGACTCTCTTTTTCCTTTTATATATTCAGTTTGTCCCACAAAGACTCGTGCCAACACACAAAAAAGACTACGGCCCACATGCAATCTCACAAATACATTCAAGGGCAGCGCTTCAGATTGCTATGCAGTGAGACATGCAGTATTTACCTATATTTAACAACTGAGTGAGAGAACATCGCTTTACCGACCTGCTGTTCACATCTAATCAGTCCCGTGATGCCTCCAAACAGACAAGTGCGGCAAATGATTGCTGCCTGCTTTTTTATCATAAAGCACCATAAACACACCTTTGTACGTCGTACTTATGGATTTAAATGCAGAGTGATTACCATGCTGTGAAAACCACAACACCAGCAAAGCAATGTACACAGAAGCTTGTGTAAGTTAGCATATATTCAATAAACTGCTGGCAGTTTAATACGTCAAAAAGCAAGTTTAAATAACTTGGAGCTTCGAACCCGAAAGCCTCGCACAGACAATCTTGAATGAATAACAGAATTGGTAAAATTGACCCAAAAAAACCCATTTAATCGAACTTTATCTTCATACTGCAAACCCAGAATGTTTCTCAGGAAAGTGCAAAGTGTGTGGTTTATGTCTTATAAGTAACTTTCTTTATAGATAAGTGCTCGTGCGTTGGTTTAATAGCATGGACCTTTTTCCCTTTTCAGTGTGTACACAGTGCAGGTTATTCCCCAAGGCGGAGTGAGAGCATTTGCTGCGTAAGGTTTTGATTTCCTGTGCTCATTATGAAAGGTAAAAACAGATGAGCAGACAGCAGTGGCCATCTTGTCAATATGGTTTGCATAGTGATGACACAGCATTATTAAAGATAATGCATCACCATACTGGAAAATTACAACCTGTACAGAAAAAGTTGCCCTCTTGCATTTCTAAGCATGTCTCAGAAAGGTAAAATAGTATGTCTCCCATATCTGGGACGTTGAATTTCTTCGTGTAGCTGAAAATATTTTCTGAAACATGATTCCAGTTAAAAAGTGTGACCTGATATACTGTCTCAAACATTCTCTCGTCTGACATTTCATTTTCTGCCAGGCTTGCAGAGAAGCTACTGTACACGGGCTCCATCCTTCAATGGAGACTTTTTTTTCTTTTGAGGCTTATTAGGTAGCTTGCCAGCTAAATGAATGCCTCGCAGAATAGCCGCTTTAGCCAGCGAAGGAGCCACAGTAAGTGAATGTTTGATATTTCTCCAGTGTGCCAGGCTAATCTGGCCCTGTGGCATGCCATTACGGGGCTAATAACAGCTGTCTGCGGCCTGGAGGGGACACAAGCAGGCCTGGCTGTGCTAACTGGCCCTGACAGACTCATTAGGAGTGCTGGCACCCAGAACAGCAACAGCCAAACTCCTCACATTTCCTTACTGGCTCACAACAGTTTGCTAGTGCAAGAAGCATTGTTCTCGACACTTGTTCTCTGACACCTTTCTTTTGTTTCCCAGTCCTCACTTCAGAGGCTCTCACCCCTGTCACCTCTCTTTCACTGTTTGGCTGGCTTTGACTCTTCATGATATTTCTACCCAACCAGATCCTGCCAGCCGTTTACCATCTTTTCTCAACATCATGCTGAGTCTAACCTCTTATTCCTTTTTTTGTTTTTTTATAATGCTGCACACCCACACTCTTGTTCTGACCAAAATAGAGCAGAAAGCTCACTGGAGTTCACTTGTTTGCTCACACTGTTGTAATCCTCGCTGGAAAAGTGAAAGGTAAATACACAGGAACATAAATAAATCACCAACACACAGTTTCTAACTAACTTCGGTGATCTGCCACGGGGAGCGGGTGACCAGGAAGAGGCTGGCATCCTCTGAACTTTGTATTAGTTACTGTACTATGTGGGCCTGTTTGAGGACAAGAGGGACTTTCCCTGGCAGACTGCAAAAGCAAACATTGGCTTGAGCCAATAGGCTCAAGCAATGCTGGCTGACAATAAACACTGGGAGCCAATGACGGCAGTGTGGATAGAGAATCCTTAACAATAGAAGGAGGGATTTGCATTCTTGCATGACTCCTGACATGCAACAAATTTGCTGCTGACAATATTTGCAGATCTATGGGAGTTTTAGATTGTGTTTGACATGATATGAGTAGTTTC
This sequence comes from Malacoctenus tetranemus, assembly GCA_032274765.1. Classification (NCBI taxonomy): domain Eukaryota; kingdom Metazoa; phylum Chordata; class Actinopteri; order Blenniiformes; family Labrisomidae; genus Malacoctenus; species Malacoctenus tetranemus. The sequence continues at coordinate 12,760,488 of JAUESF010000070.1, read as the reverse complement.
AAGGGCAATGTACAAATTAGAGAAAGTAAATGAACCAGCAGCTTATTTGCTGGTTATTGTTACTCACTAAAATCAAATGTGGATAACAAAAACATCCAAAATGCAGGAGTCTTTTTTTTCTTTCCATTTTGTTCAGCATGAAAATTTTCCATGAATTGTGAATTTAATCTCATAGCAAGTATATTTTCAACACACCACAGTGTGATTTTTGCTGTTCATCTGTGACTTTATTGCATTAGGTTGGCCTGAACTGTCCATTGATTCTCATGCAAACTGCACAAAATGAAGAAAGTACTTGCTGATGTTGTTGTCAGATTTTTATGATTCTGAATATCCAATACGGTCCAAATCACAATCTTTATGAACTAGTAAACATCATTTACCAACATATTTTCTGTGAATCAGCAGTTTGTGTATAGCACAGAGCACAAGTGTGTTTTCTCATTAGATATCAACACAGGCTTTCCCTTTTTATAGGTCGACTGCTGGGGCACTGTAAAGTCAAAGGCGCAGCTGTGGGGGTATGGTTACCTGTAATGCTAGCTGTTGCATGTTATATTATTTACGCCGATCTGGACTTAATGGAACACATGTGTGTCTGAAACCGACATTCTTCCCAGATTAGCTGAAAGCCTGCACACATCAGACTCTACCGATGAGAGGAATGCAAGGCCTAGACGGGCTTATAGGGAAACCCTATCACTCATCTATGGTATACAGCGCTCACAATGTATGCACACACCCAGTCATGTACACACACTCTGTATTTATACATTACAGAGACACTGCTCGTCACTGTATGTACACTATGCACTCTGTAATGCATGCACAATGACGTCACCGAATCAATAGCACTGTTTAAAACATGCATCTTGCCAAGAGATGTTGAGTCTCTGCTTTTTTATTTCTGCTTCTACAGCAAATTTGAGCTTTTTAGTAGTTACCAGATTAAAAAAAACGTGACACAATGAGACTTCTACACACGTGTAATATCAGTCTGATTTCAAGCAGTGGTAGTCTAACAGTCAGGAATCGAAGATGAATCACTTTTTCAGTGGCTTTTTTTACTTTAAGCCTGAGAGAAAAACCACCTGCAAAGTGCAACATCGGTTTGCATATTATTGCATTGTGATGAATCAGTTTCCTGCAAACAGTTTCACTGAATGCCACCTAATTTAATTTGTTGAGAAATGACACAGTTATTCTGCCACATCTGTGACTCCTCAGTATAATATTCTTCGAACAAAAGCTGGAAACATCTTGTTTTATTGGAGTGCATGTGATGTTATCCTTCAAGTATTTCAACACAGCCTACTCCAATTTTTACACACTTCAAGTTTATGCCACTAACTTTTCTTTGCAAGGACTTTGGAAGGAATAATTGACATTTTTATGTGAATTTATTCTTGTTATCGCTGCTACCATCTGTGAGTTCTAGCCTATGGACCTTGAAGACACTGACATTTAAGTGTTGTTTATTTCAAAAGGAAGCACGTAGTTAAATTATACAAGAAGCTATAATGTAATATAGTCAGATGCATTTAAAATATGAAGCAAGGTCTCAAAATACCAATGTTTGCTGTGAACCCTGTTTGTCTACATTATAATAGTCGCTATAATACATTGATATAAACATATACATTTTAAGTCTAATAACCTAATGGTGTATATTATGCGTGCCATATGTTTGTTTACAATGTTTTCTGGTTAGTGTTGCATGAATTATTTATATAGTAGAATAAAAAAAAGGTGGGTCGCTGCATGTAAGTGCTTTAATGTATTTGTATGGTCTGCATAGAAAACAGCAAAGAAGATGTCATCTAAGGGGCTCAAGCAGTTTGACCACATGCAGCTTGCAGCGACCTGCCTCAGGCCTCCACTGACACACTGATCACTGATCACACTGTTGGGAATATCCAACCAACACCGGCGTTTGAGCTGTGGCTATTTATACCTGACCACAGCTTTTCCATGGACTGTTAGGTCACTCCTGGTGTAAACATGCCATTTCGTGTGTACATACATGCTGAAGCTTGTACTTCTATAGTGGAAAGAACTGGTTGTATAATAGTCATGCATCCATTCTTCTTCTGTGCCTGCTTTATAGGGTCGTTCCTTCTTGGAGCCTTATATAAGAGTCCTTATGCTTCACATTATAATGCAACACATCTTCACAGTCATATTGAATTTACCACTTTCTCCATGACCTCCTGTCAAAATGTACTTTCAATGAGTAGAGGTAACAAATTATAAATACTCATACTACAGTAAATATATTATGGTCTTCAGGCATACAACTGATGTCAAAAGATGAGGTTTGCAAAACAGTGAAAGTGTTCAGACTTTTTGGGGCCTTATTGAATCAGAGGAGCCTTTTTTGAAATCTCCTTAGGGGATCATTTGAAAATTATACATGCAATTAAAATGTTTACTTGTGTCAAAACGGGTCATGGTCAGCTTGTTATACAGATCAACAACGTAGAAATACTGCCGACGAAAAAGCTCTAATTGAACTCCTAAAGTAATCAGACCCTCCTACAGTTGGATGTAAGCGATAAAAAAAATCACTTAATGAATTTTCCCTCTTGTTTGCGTCAAATGCAATTTTAAAGATGTCACAAAGAGCTCTTTAGCACGACACAACCCGCCAAGGATAATGTACACTGGAGTAACTCCTGATTATAGAAATTTGCCCACACTTTTTTGTCACGTTTTCTCCCACAGTCTCACACACACACACACACACACACACACACACACACACACACACACACACACACACACACACACACACAC
>JAUESF010000070.1:12744356-12756821 GCA_032274765.1 Malacoctenus tetranemus | reverse complement strand
CACACACACACACACACACACACACACACACACACACACACACACACACACACACACACACACACACACACAGACTTCTGCCCTTTGTATTATGTCTGACACAGAAGTGAGAGAGATGGAGTGCATTAATAAAGTGCAGTCAGTGCCCTTGCTGTGTCTGATTCAGAGCATAAAAAAAGAAACTTTTCATTTTCCTTTATCCTTTTTACCTTTCTTTTCAAAAGACATCATCTTTTTAGGGCTGTTTCTTGAAGACAAAACAACACGCTGTTATAACAATACAACTCACCACCAACAGCTGACAAGCAGAACCAGCACCTTTGCTGTGCTCTGACCACAACTAGTGTGTTACAAGCAGAAAACAGATGGCTGGGAGAGGCTTTTGCTAATACAAAAACAGGGGATTTTCTCTTTTCTTCCTTTTTTTGCACAGGCGGATACATGCAAAGGGAAGATTACTTTAATACAGACAGAAGCTGTGCAGAATGATTCCTTAACAAACTGAGATTTCTGCAGAGAGCAGAGACTTCCAAATGTCAGTGTTTCTGTCATCTGATTGAATGAGAATATCTGTGACTGTAATCCACTGCTTCTACAAACATAAGTGAGCCAAAATAACAACACTGGACAGTGAACACACAATGTGTCTCTACGATACAAGGTTTACAGAAAGTGCACAAAGAGTATTACTGAAATCAACTATTTAAAAAAGATTAATTTATGTGATTTCACATTGCTGCTACTCAACAAAATTAGTATTTTTAAAATCCTACTTGAAAGGATTTGGGAAAAAATATATTATGTTTTATTTTCCAAGTGATCAATTTGGAATCTTTTCTGACCTTTCATTGACTAATAATGACAAAATCACAGTTTTCTCCATGAACAACATCACTGAGTGACGTTCAAGGTGAAATTGACAAGATGTCAAAATCCATCATAATGTCAGTTTAGCTGTTTGAGAGCCTCATAAACCTCGAACAACAGCAACAGTCCTAATCAACATCTGGCATCTCATAATCACTGGTCACTTTTTCAAATTGTTACACATCAGTCTTACGACTTTCCAAACATCATTTTAGCTTTTACAAAATGTGATCTGCAGTGGGAGTAAACATCCATGTTGGGCAGTCATATACAGATGTAGAAACACATTTAGAAATCAAATCACCTCGAAAGGAAGAGAGAGAGAGTGAGAGAGACAGAGAGAAAATAATGGGAGGAGACATTGCAGCAAAGACAGAGCAGCAAAATTCATTGCAATAGAGGAGGCCAGAACAGAGAGAGAGGGAGAGAGAGAGAGAGAGAGAGAGAGAGAGAGAGAGAGAGTGAGAGCGAGAGAGAGAGATGAAGATAGAGAGATAAAGGGAGGGAGTTAGTTGAGAGTTGATATGCTGACTACAGGCAGTTGATTTGGTTTCAGAGAGCATTGTTACGGTGCTTTGAATTAATGCCTCCCAAAGAGTCCAATTGTGATTCTTGGGCTGTGCTGACAGAATATTTGACAGCCTAGGGTGAGCTGCTGATCTCAGCTGAATCCTCTGTTGTGTGTGTTTGTGTGTGTGTGTGTGTGTGTGTGTGTGTGCGCGCGCGCGCACGCACGTGCGTGTGCATGTGCCTGTGTGTGCGTGTATACGAGCATGCCCATGTGCACGATTGATACCCAACACATTCATACACCTACACATGTTGAGATATATCTGGATGTGCAAAACAGGAAGTGAACCAGCACATAAATCATATCATAAATGATGGTTAACTAAGCAATACCACACAGATACAAACTACTTGCAGAAGCAACCCTTCCTCACATGCACGTAAATTGGTCACATTCTCTTAATGAAGATGAAAAAGTTTGACCAACTCTTTTTTTCCTTTTCTCTTTTTTCCTGCCCTGCTCGTTTCCCCGCAGGAAGCATGTTGTCCCTCTGGGCTGCTGAATAAATAAAACACACCGACAAGCCCAATGCTTCATTACAGCAATGGGAGGAAAAAGAGACACTCCATCAAAATAAAGCCGCTGCACTGTGCTGGTCCATTGTGACAGCAGCAGGACATCAAGAAAAATCATTGGTGAGGATGTAATTCACAAACTTGCCAATGCTGCGTATATAATAATTGTAGTCATCAAATTAGGCCTTCAGATAGCTAAGCGTGTCTTCTTTTTTATTTTTTCAACATTCAGCAGCTTTGAGAGTATTCTGTGAAAGGATGGACATACAAGCTTGATTAAAAAAAAGGCAACAATGCAAATCCAAGTGTGTGCAAGATAAGTAGAAATACGTTACCTGTCGTAAAAATTACATTAACTTGTGTGTTTCACAAACCTGTTCCCTATCAATAAATTTCAAAAAGATAACAAATGTTCATGGACAACAAGTGCTTATCAATTTTACTCCTATTAATAACTTGACAACATCATACTTTGGGTCTATCTCTCAGATAAATATTTAAAAACAGTACTAAACCTGCTTATTCTGTGCAACAAGCACCAGCTACAATAGTAATAACACAAGCAGTAGATCAATCAAAGCTTTTGTTTATGAAATGCTGCTTCTTTTCACTTCTCGTGAGGCTCCTTTTTAGTTGATCCTTTAGCATAACCCACTCTATTTTTGTATCAATTTGAGTTCAGTGTTTGGATGTTTATAGGGAAAAACATTGACATTTTTTATGCATTTGGCTTTGAACACAGAAAACCGTCAGAAGGCAGTTTGTAATTACAATTATCTGGATAGGGAAGGAAAAACAATGGATATAGAGAGGGGAAAAAACAAGAGTCTTGAAACTTACTGAAGAGTATAATTGTGATGCAGGTGTTGATTTCGTGGATGGATACTTCTCATCCAGTCGTCTCTCTCTAGGCTCTCTACTCTACCACTCGCTTTACCTCTGCTATCGTCTTACAGCACTCCTCTACCTTACTGTCTCTCTCCTTCTGCCTTTACATCTTTCTCTCCATCTTGAGTGCTGCGCCTCACCCTAATTAGAAATTCCCCTCCGACCAACTGAAATTGAATTGCCCATCATTTGCATAATGATAGCTCACCGGGCTGACGGCCGATTTACCATGAGATGAAATGTAGCAATCACTTAAGAGAGTGACCATGAGGGAGTGTGGGTAAGGGGCTGCATGAGGAGAAAGAAGCCGAAAAGGGGAGAGAGAGAGAGAGAGAGTGAGAGAGGAAGAAAAAAGAAGTGTGAATGTGAGAGCGAAATGGGATCACAACGATAGAGCGGGGTAAAGAAACACAGAGAGCACGAAAGGCCAAAATCCGACAGGTATTTAGGTTATTGTCTCATACAGCAATATTGCTGGAAGGAAGGCTCTGCCCTCAATATGACAGTAACTGGACGCAACAAGGACAGATAAGGACGCTTATGCAACACTGTTCCTCTTCTGGGTGAGAAAACACTTCTGTCTTAAAACACTAAATTATTACAGACCTTGTGTTTTTGCACATTATTTTTTTAACCTTTACCAGAAGACACCTGAGATTCAAAATATCTTTTGCAAGGAAGATGTGGCCAAGACCGGTGGCAACACATAGAATCTCATAAAAACAGACATACATAACAGCTAACCGAAAATCATTATACTTGGACTTACGTTTCTCACAGAAGAAACTTCCTCAATTTTTCATACCTAGAATCCAAAATACTTGTGTGATCTCAGCCTTCCTACTAATTTCCCAGTGTCTTTTCTCTCCGGGCAGTTAGTCATTTTTAGGAAGGAGACTATTCATTAGATCAAAATGTGTAAAAAAAAAAGAAAATGCAGCAAAACTAGGACAGAAGTAAGAAATGTTATCTCCAGTGTCCAGAGTGTTCTCTATTACAGCAGTTTAGGTTTCTAACTAGCTGGCAAGGAAATAAATATTCAACAGCTTGTGAAATGTATTAGTAATTTCTTTTTCTTAAGGGCCTTTAACACACCAGAGACATAACAGATAAACAAAAATACTAAATGTGCATGAAAGCTATTCATACTGGCAGCAGAGGACAACAACAAATGTTCATTTAAAGGTCCAAATAAAAGCATGTGAGCTCATTTCTAATGATTGATCCTAATTTTGATCCATCCTTTTTTTCTTCTCCACAAAAATAAAGACATTTGAGGCAACAGGCTTTATAGGTTAGTGGCAAAGACGGAGGAGTTGCACTGCCTCATGCAGGAACCGAAGCTCTGACACGTACGCGTGTTATTCCAGGGTACATGTCCCTGGTAGGGAGGATGCCATATTTTTGGGATGTTTGTAGGACAGGTGGAGACCTTTCTGAGGGTGCTGGCGCTGCGTTTGAGGAGGCAGCAACACAAGCTATCAACAGGCCTGCCATTGTTGTTGTGACATGACTTCTGCTGTGCACAACGCTGTTGGCTAGAGGGTTTTTTTCTCGATGGAAAGAGCTCAGAAAAGTTGACCTTGATTCTTTTTCTACTGCGTAAAATTTTCAGTGGGAAAAAAAACTAATCACAAAAACAAGTTGAGAACTGTGTTGACGCTCACAAAAGTAACACATCACAGATAAAAACAATTCAACAAACAAGCATCCCTCATGAGAGAAAGAATGAAACAGTATCAGTACCATCTCTCAGTGCAGGAATAAAATACTTGAAAACAAATAATAAATGTCAGTGACCTCTATTGTTGATGTAAATGTAAGGCTGCTGTACACTATTCTTAGCTTCTTGACAAGATGTTTGGCAACTTCTGACTTTTTTCCTGTTCGAGATCAACACCAGGAACTCCCAACCCACCCACAGTTTATAAGAAGTGGCCACATCGTCAGCTGCGCGGTTGTCAGTGAACGCCCTATCAGCGGAACGACTGCCACCCCTTGTACAAATTACTGTAATCAATGATATGATAATCATCTTGTTGTCTCGCCTCCTCTGGGCCATCAATCTCACATTCCAGCAGGCCAGAAAATTTGATTTGTAAAAAATCCTGATAAATCTTGTGTCAGTGATGTCACGTAACTACAGGCAAATCAAATAAAGCCGGCGTGATCAGTGTGGTAAAGTGACAGTGAAAAAGCGTGGGGGGTTGAGGCTAATGCACACAGCGGGCTAAAATCTCAACACTGAGGCAAAGTTGCCTCGGAGAGTCCTTTTTCAGAAAAATCACTAATTCATGAGGGCAAGTGGGCCGAGGGAAGTGCTGTCATGGAGGTCATATTTGTTTCTAATAGTTAAAGTGATATGTTGGGCTATCAGGTTGGAAGCTATGCCCCGAGTCTGATAAGGCCACTGTTTATTGTCCGACTTCCACTCTTCAACCTGAGGAACTTCAGGCTCTCACACACGGTACTTTCCACCACTGAGCCATTACCTCAGTGTGTGAGTGTGTGTGTGTGCACGTGTGTGTGCTTGTGTTCACTTCTCAGCCACATTAAAAGGGACTTATTGTCCTTGTGGTGACAATAGGAAACTCCACAAAAGTAGACACATCACGTGTTTACATGAACACGAATGTTTGACTGAGTTTGGGCTTTGAGTTTAGGGTTAACAAACAAGTTATAGTTGTCATTCAAGTGAAAGCAAAGCTGCAGGAAATGAAGTCGATGCAAGGCTCTCTAAAAGGCATGAAACGTGTGTGTTTGTGCATGTGTGAATTGCCTTGTTTTAGTGACTTTGGGAGGTCCCTGGGAGCCTGTAACTACTGGACCCCCACAAGGCTTTAATTCTTTTTTAAGGGGTCAAAATGTGGGTCTTAGAGTGAAGGTTAAATCAGGTTAAAGTTGAGGTGAGAGTCAGGGTGTTAAGGGAAAGCATTACGTCAATGGGTGGGCCCCACAAGTCATGCTGTCCCAGCATATCTGTGTGTGTCAGAGTGTAGGCCTGTTTTACAAATATTGTACAAGTTTACACAAGTACGTCTACACAGTGACTTCATCAGAATTTATCTGGAAGATAGTGACAAAAATGAAGTATGTATTTAGTGAAAGGTTTTCTTTTCAGTAACAGTAGCAGTAAGCGTTGCTGTGGGAGCCTCTATTCAAGAAAAAAAACATTAAAAATGTTGTGAAGATGTTTTGTGCATGCAAGGATGCATGACATGTAGTTTTGTTTTAATGACCATGACAAGGAACCCGAGTGCTAGTTCCTACTTCTTCACCATAAGTCTTGACCTAATTAAAACCGTCAATGCTCAGTAACTGATAAGTCATTACAAAGCACCGAGGAGTGATTGCACGCAAGAAAAACACACACACAGCAGCGCACGCACACATCCACCAGTGCTCCAATCGTTTGTTCGATTCTTCAATCTCCCCTTCCTCTGTCCATCTCTACATAAGTGATCAGTGATCACATGTCGCATGTTAAAGTCGGCCGGCCCAGACAGGAGGGAGTTAAGTCCCTTATCTCTTCTCCCCAGAAGAAATTCCTACTAGAGGCCTCGCTCTGCTGGTTTCCTGCCTTCTTGCCCAATGCCCTATTTTTACTCATCGGGGCTCTAGAATACCAGGGGCAGCTTTTTCCTTGTCACTAACATATTTCCTGCCATTCTCACTCTGACATTTCTCCCCTCTGCACGATTCGCTCAAATCGTTCCCCCTCTTTATGGGTCATAACCTTTCAGTCGGGGCCGTTCATATTCAAATGTACCTGCCGACGAAGGAGCTGCTGCGAGCTCAGCCGTCATTCGGGTTGGCCTGTGTTTTTTTTTTTTTTTTTACCCTGGTGTTCACAGGTTTTCAACATCTGCTTTCAGTAGGTGTTAATTTCATATATTTCTGAGTGCTGCCAGAGATAATCAGTTCTTTTCTGCTGCTTTACTGTGAGCCTGACTTCATCATATGATTGCTCACCGACAAAATCAGGGACAGTTTGTTTTTGCAGTCTCCTCATAAATAAATGTACAGCCCACTCATTCCACACAACATATTTTAGATTTAAACAGGATTTTGCCTGTACAACCACCAGAAACTACAATTTATTTTGCTTTTCCACTATTTTTGCTGAAAGGCGGACTCAACTGAAATATCTCGATCTGGGTTTAAATGTCACACACAAACAATTCTATCTATGCACTTTCCTTTAAATTCAGCCTTGAAAATCACTCACTCCTCCTGAAAACCAATCCCTCACACTTACTGAATAAACCCCATGTAAACCCTTTCCTGGTCCTTTGTGTCATAATTAACCCATTCCTTCTTCTAATGTTAACCCTGTATTATCAGCCTATGCTGGCCTGTAACACTAAGCATAAAACCTGCCCCCCCCCAACACACCATTCCACCTTTCTTCATTCTCATGAAAAGAATTTTGAAGAACTAATAATCCATTTTATTGTATACATACCAACTGGAGCTATTGATTGGTTTTAAAACCTTGTTCCATTACAGATTTTTTTTCTTTTTGTTTTGGAGAATTTGAGGTAAATAGATAACACAATTACCAATAAAGGCCGAGAATTGTTGTCGGCATCACTTAAGTCTTTCACAATCAATGCGAGTGACAAGGTGAACTCACATGATGCACTTCAGTCTCCGGTACAGAACGTGAAGTTAGAGGACTCAAAGTAAGAGGCCTACACACAAGGATGAATGGCAGCTTAATGAATGCCAGGGGAGACATGATATCAGTGACTGGCTCTTTCAGCAGCTTTCATCCTATTCATACACCAACATGGTCTAAATGCAGGTGGATCGATGCTGGTTAAAAACACTAATGGCACAAAAAGGGAGCACACTCAGCCACTGTGTTTCTTTCACGCCAAGGTCTGATCACTCCTATTAATGGAATGCAGCTCTCAGTGGAAAATATCCAGCCAGAAACAGGTGAAAAAAGGTTTATTGTCTAATTTCCAAGGCTACTCTTTTCACAAAGCAGCGACATTGACATTCTAGATGAAGTGACTTTGGCGTCTCATTCATATTTGCAGTAATAAATATGCTGATTTTCATTCTGCCGAGCAGCATATCATAAATCCAAGACGGTGGACACCTGTGCTCAAATCACACAGTCGATATTTTTTTTGTCTCTTTACTTGATACATTTGTGAATATCAATATTATTTCCCAGTAGGAGGTAAATTGTATTGAATGGTTGCCAGGCTGCCACGGAGGGAAGACTGCTCAGCTGACTAAAAGAGCTATTCTCCATTTTATCTCTCAATCAGTGTATTTGTGGGCGTGTGTGCCTGAATGCCATCCCACCGGCGTGTGGTGTGTCTTTGTATGTGCGAGTGCGTGTGTGTGTCATTTTGACGAGAGGCAGAACGAGCCGTTGCTCGGTGCATGACGGGGCCATGTGAGAAAGAGTTCACGTGATGCAGACAAATACAGGCAGTCTTCAGCAGAATGGAAAGACTGTAATCAAACCATAAATCAGAAATCACTGAACTGCCATCCACCCAATCGTCTCCCTCCGTTTGGTTACAACCCCCTCCTCCTTCTCCCCCGCCCCCCTCTGCAGAGCTCCCCGTATGCTATGTTGCATACAGCTCTGCATACCATTCTGGGGAAGGTGAACAGCAGCTCAATAAAAAATGCATAGATGTTTCTATCCTGAGCCACCTGAAGTTATGCGGTGCAAGAAAAAAATCCAATACTTTAGAAGCAGATGTTTGTAGGATTGGAGGTGCAGTGTTTATTTAAAAGTGTTTCCATACCTTGAACAAACAGTTCAAAAATCAACAACCTTGTGTTTCCTGGAGTCCTCGCAAACACATGCACTCCATATTCGTCTCACCATGACTTTCATAGTGAGCCACCTGGTGTGCTGTAATATCAGGAGAACAGTGGGGTCATTGTGAAGGAGCTGTGTGATATCAAGGAGAGTGACCCATTTAGAGCCCAGCTCCAGAGCTGACAAGCCTCTGTTATGTCTCGGACATCTGGAAGGCCCGAGCCGCTCACTCCACTGAACCCCGCGCACGAGTCAATCCTTTCCAGAGAGGAAAAGACATCTGACTTGGCCATGGATATTTCACACGCTCACCTATGGCCACAACTGACAGCAGAGGGCTGTAAAGTGGAGCTGATACCGGTGCGGATCTGTTGCAGTACACCGAGACATTTGGGAGGGATCCAAATCATATCTAAAGCTGCTCTGGTCATCTTGCAGAGATTTCAGAGGGCTGAAATAACAGTGCAGCAAGATGCTATCTTCTGCTCTGCAAAACTTCTGATTGAAGCAAAGGAGTTCCAGCTCATTATTTAAATGAGAATTACTTTTTCAGTAGCTGATTCAATCCCATCGTGTTCAAAAGAGGTCCTGCATATATTGCAAAACAACTGCAGCAGCGGGAGAAACCAGCTGCTGTAAGTGAAAGTGAAGATAAAACACAGAATTTAAAGAAAATAAATTGTGTATCATACACAATAGTGTCCAAAACGACAGAAATTTGTCCAATGAAGCCGCAGTGTTGTGCATTATATAAACGAATACATGAATGCATAATGAGAGGCCAAAATGAGCCAAGGAAAGCATACTGAACAAATCCCTCAGGGGAAAGGAAATTATTCAGAAGACGAGGACACAATTCATAACAATATTGGGAAGAGGAACTTCTCTTTCTCTCTTTTCATTTCACATCCTTGCTTTAAATGTAAAACCACCACAACCCGACATGAACTGGGAGGACTTTTTGCAGCCAGATAGCGATTCAATGGGATCGGCTTCTTTGCCAAAAATCAAAGTCTCTCTTTCACATCACGGCCCGAGGTGAGATTGCTGAGATGATATGTAAACAACATGCGTGCTAACCCTAAATATGCGACGGTTCAAATATAATCACTTGTGCACGGCAAACAGCAAAAGCGCCCTGATTATACAATCCAAAAGAAACCCATTGTCATCTCACTTTTTGTAGCTCAAACAATAATTCTGTGTCACGAGGTAATTCATTTTTGTATGGAGAGGCAATTGGCTGCAAAGATTGAATCATCAGCCCTTGTTTCATTTTCCATGTAATTAAATCAGCCATTGAAAAAAGCTATGTAAGCTGGCATACGATTTAGAGGAAAATTAGCATTTTTAATCACAGTACATTACTTTAATAACTCAATAAATCTGTGGCAGCTGGAGCATCTGAGAATGTTGTCACAGCTACTTAGTTCTGCATTTGCAACTAATACAGGCTGATGAGAATCAGCCCGAGAGAGCAAGAGAGAGAGAGAGAGAGAGAGAGAGAGAGTGAGTGAAAGGAGAGTTGGAGAGAAAAGAAATCCAGCAGACGGAGGCAGAGAAAATGAGAATCCAGAGAGATAGAAACAAAAGCATGGCAGGTGAGAAATGTAGGGGAAGAAACATAACCACCGACTCTGGCACAGAAAAGGGCTCGGCACTTGTCTCTTCTCTTTCAGTTATTAACAGTTAATCCCCAATTAGCTCGTTTGTCACCTCTGTGTTATACATGAGACCCGCTTACCCTCCGTGTTGCTTTGTTGCTTTGGTTTGTTTGTGCAGCTTAGCAGCGAAAGTTGCCAAATACGCAGAACAAGTCTGAGCGACTTCAGAAAATCTCATTTAATTATTAAAGGATGTCACAAAAAAAAAGCCCTGAGTACCTCCAGATGCACGCAGCACACAACCAGGCTGCGAGAGTCAAATTAAAGCTGATTTACAAAGTCTCGACTCGCAGCAGAACGAGCGTGGACTCTTCAAGGTTATGACAAAGGGAGAAATGTTATTGTAATGTGAGAAAACCTGGAAGTGTTGCTGAAAGGTCAAGCAGTGGATAGTTTGTGGACTGCCTCTCATTTTCTACATTTTTGCATATTTTTCCAGCGCTGCTTTTCTCTCTCTCAGAGATTCGTTTTAGCTCCAAACCACAACACTCTCACAGACATTAAAGCCTGCTGGACACCACTGATGATTTGTTGAAACAGCTTAAAGTGATCCATGATAAACGAAAACCTTGTTTTGTTAGAATGTGGACATGACGGGCCGTTTGTTTAATTTCATTCAGTCATTTCAGTTGTTTTTTTGTGCCTGTGAAGAATTTATTACATTATTGAGTGACATATTTGTATTTTCTTTCCAACTGACTGGAAAAACGCACTCCTGCTATTGCAAAAGACTGTTTGGAATAACCAGAGATTCATCATTCAAAAATCAGTCATAAACCTCAAAGAATTTCTATAAAACTTCATATTTGGAAAGCTTAAAGCTGTAAAACTTTGACATTTACTCACTTCACACCGGATCTGAAACAGCAATCAGATATCGGATTTCACTGATAATTAGTTTTCTGCTGGTGCGGTGACTGTAATAGTCTGGTGGGTGGAGACATTTTATCACAGACTGAGCTCACCTGCTCTGGCTGAAGAAGAAGGTGGCAGACAGCCATCCTTTTCTCTCCAGGCTTCAACTAAGATTGGTTTTGTTGTCTATCTTTAGTTTGGTTTCCCTTTTCTGTTATATAAAACGTTTTTATTTTTAGGCACAAGCTGTGTGTGCTTTTCCTTTCTTTGTCCGTGTGACAGATTGTGAGAAAAGGTGGCAATTCGGCTGCTGTTATTCTTCACCACATCAACAACTTCTCCCAAGTCATAACCAATGTTTTTATAGACCTAATTTACCAAGAACGTACCTTTACTTTCTATTTCCTAACGGCTAATTCTGTCTCACTTTCCACTGTTTCGACATGCTAGTTGTCATTTAGTTGAGGAAACCCAATTTTTATCTTGTGATCTCTGATGTAGGACAACGTTCATTTCACCATAAACGGCACACAATGAAAATAAAGCGTCAGCAGGTGCATGAGCATAAATGAACGTGAGAGCTGGTATATAGTGAGCCCGAGCAAGTTCGGGAAGAGAAGAAGGTCTGAAGGTCTTGTTTGTTTGCGTAACTACATGCTAACGAGTAGAATACATTGACTGTATTCTTTTCTTTTATACTTCTGTGAGCCTGCAAAGTTGCTCAATAGGCGTCTTTCTTTCTGCCAGATAAAGATCAGTCTTTCCATTGCCTCTTCCTCTCTTGAACTTGTACGTTTTATCGTTTCGTGCACAATTACGAGTGGCTAGAGTAGAAAACCAAGATTGTTGTATGGCTTTATCGTGTCTCACAAAGTATAGATTCGTACACAACGCGCACACGCACACGCACACACACACACACACACACACTTTTGCATCAATGTATCTGGCACGAGATAAACAACATTAAAAACCGAGAAAAAAAATTCAATCCTGTATTGAGATGTGAGTTTACATTCAACATGCAGGAGACGACCATGAAAGCATTATGGCGCAGAGTCAATGCCCTGAAGGTGCACTGGCATACGTCTGTGCCCATTCGCTCTATCTCTGCAGTTCCATTGAGGCAACTGAGGAGCCTTGTTTCCACTGATACACAGCTCTTTGATTCACTTAGCAGGCTTTGTCATGCGCATGCTGGATTGAGCCTCTAAAAATTAACTGTGCTCCATGAGTGCGCATACACACACACACACACACACACACACACACACACACACACACACACACACACACACACACACACACACA
>JAUESF010000070.1:12729904-12744256 GCA_032274765.1 Malacoctenus tetranemus | reverse complement strand
CACACACACACACACACACACACACACACACACACACACACACACACACACACACACACACACACACACACGCTACAGCACCCACAAAGCCACAAACAGCCATTAGCACGATAGCGGTAGACCCCACTAATTAGCTCGTCATCTCAGCACCTCTATGCCTCGCTTCATGGATCTGGTTTCAAAGTACTTTCCCAAAGTGTCACAGTATAACGGCGGGATTATGGCATCGGACATACGAGTGGATTTTTTTTTTTTCCCCTGGGCTCTCTGGGGACAAGTGGCAACACACAGAACTTCTTCTATCGACTGTGTGACTAACACTAAAATAGCACCCAAAGAGGCTAAGTTGATTTGACAGAACACGTACAAGGAAAAGCTATTATAACGCCATGCCAGGCTGATTTTGTAAGAATGGCTCCGCTGGGCAGCTCGATCCATTTGCAGATCAGGCAACAGTGGATCAGAGGCGGCTGGATTTTTATAATACTCCACAACAAACACACAACGAGCCAACAACTCACATTTATGGTTCTCCATTTATCTGCTGGTTTTCTCTCTCTCTTTCTCTCTCTCTGTGTCTCTGGCTTGCTCTTTCTCACAATTGTTGAGACGTTTTCACGCTGTTATGACCAATCAAAAATTGCTATTATTATTCAGCCTAAAAATGGCTGGAAAGGAGGAAAGTGCAGTTGAAAGCTGATGGTTCAATTTATTTTTTCGTGCGATCACTTGGTGGTCATTTGAAAAAGTGGAAGGTCGCTTATGAGTGCCAAAACAACCTCAAAAGTCAGCTATAGCTGATCTTTACACAGTTGGAAAGGAGGAAGTGAGGCCACAGATATATTTTTTATTGTTTATCTTTCTAGTAGTTGAAATGAGTCCTAATCAAATGCTTTCCCAAGATCTTTTTTTTTCTTTTTTTGCACAGATGTCTTGTGATTTAAATTGGCCTGCGATTTATATGCCACCACACTTATTGTTGTCACGCACTGCAGTTTATCACTCGCTACACATTTTGCAGAATCCTCAATGCTTCGCTCACTCTCTAATGTTTTTCATATGTGTGTAATTCAGTCGGTCATTATTTTCATATTAGAGCGGTTTGCACCGTCTGTTCCATGTTTCAGTGAGACTTGGTGACGATGTGAAGTGACAGAGGAGCCTCTGAAAGATTCACACACTCTATATGTTAAACAGCAGTCTTGTACACTTTCAAACGTAGACTGAGACCAACAACTGGGGTTTACATGTGACTATATATAAACATTATTATAAAGTCTGCTTCTGCACAGTGGCCTTGTGGTTTTTGATATGGCAAATCCAGTGAAATGGCAGAGAAGCCAATCTACAGTTTATAACTCAGCCACACATCAATAATAGAAAAAAATAGATTACAGTAAATCCATGGTTCAAAAGCTGCATACCTTTGAAATGTCAAAGGGGAAACCACAACGGATAACTCATCTCAAAACTCATTTCAACTGCACAATGCAAGCTGTATTACAAATATTCAACAGCCCAGTGTTCCCTCCAGGTATTTTTCAGCAAAACACTCTATACATTTTCATTTGAGATGAGAAAAAGGGAAATGTATTTCTTTTGGTGGCAAGCAGCCAAACCAATTTAATTACATTCCAAAATGGGCGCCGTCTCCACGTAGGAACCGACTTGTGTTGTACTTCCCGAACTTCAACAGCCTCCTTGACTCTCTGCGAGTAATTGAAATCTTCCACTCGCGTCATTACGCGGAACAGCGGAAAGTACAACAAACCAAACCAAAAGGAACAAGGAGATCTGGCGCTCAGAGTGAGCTGCTTTAGCCAATTTGTAACTTCATCAGCACGTCTTGATACAGTTTCTCTGAAGTCAATTAAAAGGATATTAGGTGGTGTATACCTGCAAAGAACGGACGCTTTTCTCCTGCCAAAAAGCCGGTGATTACCCGTGTCTGGTGTCAGCAAAATCCTGTCAGACTCTGATGAGAGGTCGCCACTTTGCATTTTGGATTCATTTTTCTCGCCTCGAGCCATGCCCAAAAAAACAACAAAAAAAAGCCCCACATGGAAACAACTCTTTTCATGTGAAATTATTCGTCATTACGAATCAGAATGCAACGTCGCTGCGTCTGAAAGCTATCAGACTAAGCAAACAACAGCCTGTGATGGCCAAGAGGTAATGTTTCTCCACAAAAAAAGCAGAACGGCAGCAATTAAGCACACAACTCCAGATAACGTGACAATTTGGATAAAAACTAAATAAAAATGTTTTTCATTGTGAAACGTTTCAAATTGTTTTTCTCCCACGTTCCCATCGCTGCAGCACCAGTGAATACATTCCCAATTAGTGTTTCTCTCTTTGATAAAACATCAAAAGATGCTTTAAAGGAGCTTATTGGCAAATCGTTTAAAGTCTCCCAGGATTTTTTTTTTTTTAAACAGCACAGACAAACTATAATCTCAGAAAGGTCCTCCCATCTACCCGGTGGGTAATTATGGGATGACAGGCAAATAAATCATCCGTCCAGACAGGCAGTATGTGTGGATGTCTGTGTACACTACAGCCCAGAATAAGGCCCCGAAGTGACCAGCCGACCAGGCATGGCATCAGTCACACGATGCCTTGTTTGCTTCAGGAAGTTCTGATAACTGTCTGTGAAGGCCAACAGAAATCCCTCAAAAAAGGTTCGTCCTTCAGTCCACACAGAGAGATTTTACAAATAAATAAATGCAAAACCCTACAAATGTGAAACCTGTGAGCCTTTAAGCAATTATCTCTTTATTTACGTCCACGTACCCACACCTCTCCCTCGCTGGCTCTTTTTTTTTTTTTTTTTTGGTGTCATTGAATCTGTCTGAAAGCACAGCCACATGCCAGTGCCTTTGTGTCAAAGATTAAGTGAAACCAGGACTGCCAGCATTGCTGTGTTTGCACAGTGGATACACTCTTTTTCAGCTGCACCACCACATCACATACCAGTCAACACAAAGGGGCTAAAACAGACCTCAAGAGCTTCCGTAAAATGACTAATAATAAGAAGCGGATACACATTTGGATAAAAAAACAAGTAGACTTTTAAGTGTATTATTGCTCCGAGCTGAATTGTTATCTTGCATGTGTACGTGGACGTTAAAAATAGGAGTAAAAGCTTTTCCCAATTCAGGTTCAGCTCTGATATGCAAGAGGGAAAAAAAGAGGAATGCAATTACATCTGCATCTAAGTATAGGGTAGCTTTTCTATAAGATTAAGTGTTCTTATTGTACTAGGTTGTCACTGAAAATAACTGGGTTGCAAAGGCTGACTATCAAGTCACAGAGAATAAAAATCCTGGAAAGAAAAAGGCAAAGCTACAATGAAAATATTATGAACAAAGCCCAAAAGTGCCAGAGGTGGTTTACAAGACTGAGGCAAAAAGGGGCCTGGGGGGACTGTGGGTTTGTAGTGATAGGGAGGGGAGTCATACACACTTGGCTCAGTGAGGCACAGAGACAAACAGCACATGGCACGGGACCAATCCACGGTGGCCTAACAAGCTGACTAACTTCCTGTGCAACCCAGAAGTAACTCGGTCATGATCTTTTCAGGCGTCCAACACCTCTTTGAAAAAGTAAAAAAAAAAAAAACAAACTGAAGCCTGCTTATCTTTCTGCTCGCCCTTTTAGTCACATGACCCAACGTAAAAAACTTTCCCGAAATAATGACTGCAATTTCACATTTGATCACTAAACACACTTCTACTTTAAAAGTACAGTAATTTATGGGCTGGGCTGCTGTCCCTGCACGACAAGACTGCACTTCTGTGGTCTGCGTGCTCACATGTGCACTTATGTTTATTTATGCTGTGCCTGTGTGAACATGCTTGCATCTGCATGTAGGAAAGTGTGTATCAGTGTGTGTCTACCTGCGAGAGAGTGCATGTCTGTGAATGTGTGTACTCAGTGGGCCCATGGTCTTTGACTGTGGACCTGAACCAGCCGTCTCCAGTTCTGTTTGCACAGGACATGCCTCAGGAAGCTAAGACAACTGTTCGTGTTTGCCCAGGCTTGCGAACCTCTCTTAATACACTCGACAGCTGCATTCTTCGACAGCACAGACACTGTGTTTATCGCTGTTTTTATACATTCATGCTATGGAATCTGCTGGATCACAGCATCCTCGCTGACCTTTTCCCCCCAATGGGAGGAGTCAGCTAAATTGCTTTGCCAACAAATAAACAACATACCATGTTGCAACTCTCACAGGCAATTTTTTTCTCACTCTTATATAATGTAAAACATTCATGCACATGGTCTGTCAATCATCTCATACAACAGACTGTCATTCCAACAAGAATCAAGTCAACCGTGGCAGCTCGCCCTTTCCCAAAAAGGCTGTTGAAGAATTGCCAATCATTTATTTTGCAGGATGACTTGGAGCCTAAAAGTCCTAAACCAAGTCCCTGCCAACCTTGCGATATCCTGCATAAAGCTCATCTATTGTGTCCGCAGCCTGTCAAAAATGCCCCAAAACTGCCCCTGCCCCTCTTCCTCCACTGCTCAGTGTTTCGTATCCTTCCCATACACTTTCCCAGTGAGATGAAATGAAAAACAAACTGTTGGATGAACTGTGAGAGCCTTGCAGTATGGCGAGTGTGAAAGTGAGAGATGATGAGCTCCGTCTGTGCTTATTTGAAATGTTGATATGGTTTTCTCATACAATGGCTACGCTAATTTATGTACCAAAGCCTGCTTTACACAAATCTGCCAAGGCCAATAACAGCGCTCATAATCTCCAGCATCTAAAATAATCACTTTGGTCTATTTGTTTATGAATGAAATGAAGCAATTATCCTAATGAAGATCAGCTTTCTTGCATGGGGAATTGCAGCATTTTAGCACCGTGAAAATGTTTCGCCTTTGTTGCCTCAGTGTTGGCATGCCGATACCTTAATCATAAAACAATAGGAACAACAAAAATGTTACGGTATAATTAGGTACAAGCATTTCACAGTTGGGATTCTGTTACTGCAGTAAAAGGAGAGAGAGAGAAAGAGAGAGAGAGAGAGAGAGAGAGAGAGAGAGAGAGAGAGAGAGAGAGTGAACTGCGTACTTCCTGGCCTGCTGTTGAAACCACCATGCATGTGGATCTCTCTAAATGTCAGCAAGAAGAGTAAGTTTGGTTGTTGAATCAAAGTATTATTTCTGCAAAGAAATGAGCCTTTCTTCCATCAACTTAATACACTGTCTTGTGACTGCTTTCATGCCTGCTCGAGTTTGCCATACATTTGCACTCATGCTTTATATAAATATAAAGTCCATATTGTGTAGATATCAGAGGGACATTTTACTTGATACAGCAAGCTTGCTGTGCAGCAAGGATTGAATTAAAGCTTGTATTTTTTTCCCCTATTGCAGTGCTGATGGATAGCAGACGAATGCGCTTTGAAATGCTACAGTAGCACAGTGAAATACAGTCAGTTTTCACTTCTCATCAACAGCCAGAGCAGTGAACAGGGCATAGAAATGGTTAAATAAATCAGATAAAGCAGATCTTGCTCTCTCTCTCTTTCCTCTCTCTCTCACACACACACATACATGCACCCACATTCTTCAGTGAAATCCATCAATCAGCATTTCATGCAGTTTGGGTTTGAACCACACCAAATGCACTAAAACAATAAACGTCTGTCTTTCAAGTCGCTATCTGGACTGGAACACATCTGGTGGCAAGGCTCATTTTGGTTTCCACATCGTTGAATGACATTACAGACTCAATGGCCAGCTCAAAAATAAAGTACCCCTAAAAATCTCTCTCCATTTTCCCTCCATCTACAGCCCCTTCTGTCTCTCACTCTCTCTCTATCTCTATGCACACACAGAATCTACTTCCCCCTCCCTGCACAAACCAGCTAACCTCTCAAATGCTGTTCAACAACCCCATCCCCCAACCAATCAAGAAGTGAATATAAAACAGCACAAGGAAACTGGGCTGCAAAGGGAGGGGGGGCAGGAGGGGACAGACAGGGGGAGAGAGAAAGAGAGAGACAGCCAGTCAAGGCGATTGCTGCAGAGACCCCGGTGGCCTCCTGAGGTGAAGACAGGTTAAAATACCTCGGCACAATGGACTCGGCTTTACGCAAGTCACAAGTGTTTGAAACACACACCCAGCATCCAGCTGAGGATCCAGGAGTTGCGCTCGACAGTAGTATTTTGGTTTCAAGGGGCTGTGACGATAATTAGGGTTAATGTGATTTAATGAGGGGCACGCGTGGGGCTGGGGCCGGGGCAGCTAAGATCCACAATCAACGTCAAGGCTGGAATTAGTCTGACATCTCGTGATGTGGCAGTGTTTCGCTCTAGCTTACAGTCGACTATGCGTGTCACCAAGCTCGGATACCTGCTCCCAGTGTCATTCTCACAGCTGCCTGGTAATTTTCTTATAATACACTAACCGGATGATAGATCACAATGTGATCCGAGTACAGAAATGATTTGCGTAGAAGTACTAAATCACAGAAGTATAATGGGATGAGTTTTTAAAAGAAATGCACTGTCATGACTCAATTCTTGGTAGTTAATAAAATCAATCACCAACATAAATAGCCTGTTTCTAAGGACCTCGGTGATTAAGTAGCTAACCAGGCAGGATAAACTATAGTATCTATTTTCAGCCATACATGACTTATGACCCTCTTAACACCTCTAGTAGCTCTGAGTCATGTCTGGTCCAGATTATAAAGTACAGAGCAGAGCGACGGGAGTGCTGCAAAGCCCAGTTGAAGCTTTGTAACCTTCACTATCCTGTAGGTTAAACTGAAGTCTACAGTGGTAAATCTCTGTTATGGACAGCTGTATCCTTTTTTTCTTGTTCTCTGCACAGACAATTGTCCTTAAAATACCCCGAGAAATCTTAGGTAAGTCCTGCCATACAATAGAAACTACAGTATCATTGATGTGGGAGTAGTGGGGCTTTTTCCTGTGTTGTAACTATACAGTAACATAGCTGAATAAACACAAATCGATTACAGGGAATGTCAAGTTCTGCACGTAACTCCCCTATCTCTCGTATACACTCGGTATTGTATCTCTCACCCGGTCTCCTTTCTTGTGTTTCGAAAATGAGATTTAAAAACAAAAGCCCTCGTAAATAGCTCACTTTCTTCCTACTGTAATGGTCTGTGCACACAACACTATCTAAGCCCTACTGCTCCAGAGAATAACACTGTAGCTACTTATCATTAACTCAAAGACACAATCAGCCCCAGGCGATCCAGCTTCCCTCCATAACCTTTTGACATTGCTGCTGGGAAGGTAAATGAGAGAAGAAGTTAGACACAGAGGGGGAGAGGTAGGGGGGAGACACACAGACTTGATCATGAGTAGTGCCAGGAAGTGGCTAGACTGAGAATAACGTCACAAAGAATAGACTTTTTAATGATTGAAAAAAAAATAAAGAGAAAGCAGCTAAATATAATGGTCATTACGTGACTTTGTTTGCTTTGAGTTCACCGCCTGGAGCCGCATTACAACAATAAATGCACCACTTTCAGAGCTCGGTGCAACGCATGCTGCATTTTCTCCCCTCTGGTGTGCATTTGAGCCATGCATGGGTTAACATTTTCCCAGTGAGAATGCTTGGGATATTGCAACTCGGACTGGCCAGTCAGCAGAATGTTATGAATGGGCACAATGAAAAACCCCAAGTCCACACTGTCGACCCAAGAATGCTTGCCTCCATGTAATTAACTTCTCTCTGTGTACCGACTGAGGTACTGCTGGAATAACTCCTCTTTTTCTGTTTCTATTACGGTCATGTTTCGAAGACGGAGAGGCAAAAAAAAAAAAATCACATTTGGAGAATTCAACATGGAAAATAAATTCTCCTGTCCATACTTTGAAGTATCCCATGACTAATACAGTGATTTGGACAGTACTGGAGATGGAATGGACCACTTGAAAAGGGGTGATACGTGCTCTGCAAGAACTGGCAACGTTGGTTTTTAAGTGGACAAATGTCAGCTGCTTCTTTCTTGCAGTGCTGCATGATTCAGAAGTAAAACAAAGGAATCACTGAAATAATGTCGAAATGAGGGTTATCCTGTTTAACATGCTTTGTACATTTTGCCTGAAGGTATATTAGCAATTAGGCACTGTGCTCGCAACCGCATGCAGAAAGTCCTTCACAAAATGCTTGTGTGTATAAATAACACACAGTAAGTTGGAGCAGACCCCAACTATGTAAAGAATAACATCTGCAAACCATTGGATTATAAACCTACAGTATAACTACAGTATAATTACATGAGAGGCTCTCTCTTGGGCACTGTGCTCTTAGAGGGAAAAAGGATGAGGAGAAAGTGGAACAGCTACAGTAATCTATCCAACTTCATTTCACCGGAGTGATTCTGCCTGGGGGTATGCACAAGTCATAATGCATTTGACAAATAGTCTCCCACTAAAACAGGCATTTGCAAAGAAGTGGCCTTCAGCGCTGGTATACACAGCTGAGTGTACGCTGAACAAACAAGCCTCCCACTCAGTGAGGAAAGATACAGAGAGGCTTCAAAAAGATTAGGAGAAATCTTGGGCGAAAAGTAAAGATGACTCACAGTGATTGTGCAAGTGCAGGACAATGCAAGTTGGATGGAGTTTAGAAGAGCAACAGAGCCGTGGGGTTCTTTGCAAAACACAAATCGATGCTTTTTCTCATGTGTCGTTCTTTGCATTGTTCTGAAACGTTGATGCACAGGTTGTTTTATAAAGCGCTTGACAATGATATGTGGAGAAACACAATGGCCCCCTTTTGTCTCACCGTAATCCTTCCAATCACTCCGGATTTTGAATTCATATCAGATTCCAGTTCAAAAGAAGAAAAATTAAAGCTCACTTTCTGATAAAGAACGTGATTATAAATAATTGGCAGTTTAGCAGGTACACATGATACGAACTGCAGCAACAATCAGTAGTCATGCATTAAATTGTTGGTGAAGATTATAGTGTTGTTTCAGGGAGGTGCTGAACCAGGTTTAAGACAACAGGATGTACTTTGTAGTCTTGCAGAACGAGATTGTGCAGTGCTGACAGGTGTTTCTGATACTTCATGTACCCGCTCTATATAATTGATGGTGTCATAACTTATTACAACGTATTAAACTTTTCAAAAAATTAATCCCGCAATAAAAGATTAGTGCCAGTAAAAGAATATGATCAGCAAGATACAGCCAATCAAGCAGAAACTGTTGATTTTCAATGAGTAATGTCAAGCAGCAAACTCTTCCCAGAGCTAAAAGATCAACTACATTCATGCATTAGTTCATTCATTTTGCCAGAGTGGTCTATTCTCCTGTCAGGGCATCAATCAGCCACCAGCGTGATCGTTGCCACTCGGCTCTAACCACTTTTGAGCTCACAGATTCTTTACATGCCTTCGTTATTAACCCCTCTGGGTGTGAAACAGAATGTACACATGTCTGATTACTGTTTATGCAAATACATTTACAGTCATTCTCACCAATTTACCAGTCACACTCAGAAATAGATGTGTTTTCAGTTAACACCAGAAGAACAGGAAGCTATGAGCTTTATTATACGTACTGTCCCACTTAGTATTGTTACTGCCCACTTCCTGGTGTGTTGTGCATTCTAATGTGCAGTGATGCAAAATCACACTTTCACACTCCCTTTGCAAGTTTAGCCCCTTTTTAAAGTGTATCATGGTGAATCAGCACCCCACTGTCGGAGCCGATGGGGAAGGTTGAAGTCTTTTGAGAGTGTTCACTTTGTTGTGTACACGCAGCGCAGAGATTACTGTTTGTAAATGATTCAAGACACTTCTCGACAAATGCATTGAATACAAAAACCCTGCAAAAAGTCTTAAATATGTTTCAGACATGGCTGGCGATAGCTAAACAAACTACAGAAGGATTTAAGAGATTAAAACTAACATGTTCATAATCCTTTTAGACTTTACTGGGAGCCTGTTAAGTAGAATTAGACCACTTTTATCTCATTGCATCTCTTCGTCATCAACACCATCCTTCTCCTGAAATGAAACTACCATATTGATGAACGACTGTCAAAACGTCATATAAATCCTCCCTGTATTCAACTGCTCTGAGTAGCAGCAGGAGCGCAGTGCAGATAATGTGTCACTTTACGTCTTAGTCACAGCTGTTACTTTAGTAATGACAACGTTATACGATTCTGTCCTTGAAACCCAAACCTGCTCCCGACTGGGCCAACAGGCTCGACGCTCGCTGAATCATGATAACCAGTACAGTTCATTGTGTTAACGCGACAGGACCCGGGGCATTGCCCCAGTCACAGAGAAACAGGTCCTGCTGTGATCTTTTGCATGCATCTGGAGCAACGTTGTCACACTGACACATGCCAGTTTGATTTAGCAACTTCATCATCTGAACAGGAATTGAGGCAGAAAAAAAATAAATCCATTTCATCGGTTAGCTGGTTGGTTTAACCAGGATTTGTTGATGCTGCAGTGTAACAACTGCAGATGCTGTATCAGTGGGTTCAGGGGTTAAGGAAAAGAATGGAGTCAGTGTGATGCATTCGTCTATTGTAATTCGAACCCGTTTGCAAGCGAGTGTTTCGTGGAGCGTGGGTGTGGGAGAGTGTGTGCAAGTGGAGCTTACCGTGTGTGTCCTACATGTATACATACAGGTGACGGTGTGTATGAACAGAAGAGATTAACAACTCAAATATTGTACTGCGCTATAATGTTTCACTTTGTCATCAGTAAATGTTAACTGCCTGCTGGCTGCGCTCCAGGTGCTAAGGCAAGCAAAGGCTTTTTGAATGGCCGAGGGTATAATGCCTTCCTCCAGCTCTGCCCGGTCGTCACAGGCCAGTGTTTACACAAGTCTCACCTCCACCACAGGGAAAGAAACCTTATTACTTGAGACTTGTACTGCTTGACTATTTAGCAGGTTTGTCCATTCGGTTCTCATCCTTAAAATGCCAAACGTGTTTCTGTGAAGCACGAGCTCTGCACCGGTGTACAAAAGAGCTGAATTCTGCACAGGAGGCACAGTGACTTTCAACAGAATTGTACCACTCTTCAACAACAAACTTATTTACCAATCCAGAAAAAAAAAAGCTGACACAAATAGATTTTACTCAACTTTTTTTCCAAATAGAAGCTGGTCAGTGCTAAATAATTCAAACCATGTATTTGCACTTCAGAATATAGATAAAAGTATCCATAAATAATAAATACTATTCCGTGTGTTAGGGCAGAATTCATGAAGCAACTTCTGTCAGAGTTAGTCTGAACACGAAAGCTTATTTCGAAAGTCCAGTATTAAATTCTTCATATTGTAACCTACCGTGAATGGCCCCTTTGTAAGTCCCTGATGAATAATTAATCCCTTAAAAGTTATTATGCGCGTACTGATGAGGTTGGAGTTCTGCGCGTAAAAGGTGTTGACAACGTGCAAGAATATGCAAGTCAACACTTCTTATTAAAACACTTTTTTGTTCCAGCTAATGACGCAGAGTAAGACCTACTTTCATGCAGATGAATCCGCAGCAAGCTGAATGATGGACGAGATACCTTGTCGTAAATGGAGCTCGACGCAAAGCAAGCTGTCATTTTAACATTTGGCTGCAATCATGGTAATTGTTTACCGGGCTGATTGTGAATCGACTGCTGCCATGTGGCACTGGTGCACAGCAGGGGAAAAAACACAATGCTAATGCGTTCGGGTCCGATCTGTTTTATAGTGCGCAGGTAAACAACTCGCTGGTTTGAATCGGTCTCGGAAATGTTTGGCGAGAGAGCCTGTGCCAGTTTATCCAGTGCGCCACACAGTGTGGCTCCAACTCCGCGCACACGGCCACAGATTTATTTCCTAATGAGCTCTGATTAGTTAATTGTTACTACGGCGCCACGTGCACGAGCACCGAGCAGGTGTCAGGGCTGTTCGTGGCGCACCAGAAATGTCACAAAGTTTGGGAATACGCGCACTCGCTTGTCCCCCGGGAACCAAAAAGTGTGCAACACTTGTCACTGATCCTCGGCAGCACATTGCCTGCGCATATGCAGCATACATGTATGCAGCACGGGTTGTGCCAAATGCACTTCGAGCCAGGAAAGTAGAAGCAGTTGTTTACCTTGTTGGAGTGGTAATAGTCCAAACCGGAGTCAGTCGGTAACGTACATGAACCCACGCTTGAAGGGGGAGCTGGATAAAATCTGACGTCCATCTCAGAGTCCGCAAGACTGACGGCATGAAAGCGTAGCTCCAAAAAACCTGTGCGACTTCTCTCTCTCTCTCCCTCTCCTGCGCGCACGCACACACTCACACACACGGGCTTTCTCTCTCACCCCTCTCCTTTTTTTCAGTTGTGCGAGCACATAAAACGAAGAAAAAGTAGTAGAAAGCAGAAGAGTCTCTCCAGATGTTGAGTCGCTCCGTCCTACTGATACTTCTCTACGATCGAGGCATTGAGCACGATGATGCTCACATATAACATCCCTATAAAGTTCACTTGGAAGAGAGGAGGAAAAACGGGAGGTGCAGCGCGCCTCAGCAGTCTCACAAACTAGGAAGCAAATCGCTCAGTGAAGTTGTTTGACAGCGAGCCGAGCCGGCTGAGCCGCAGGTAAAGACGCAGGAGTGATCTGCTCGACGCTTTTCCCCCCAAAACGCCCGTTTCTCCGTTCCTGGTTTCCAGGCGCGCTGGAGCTTTGTCATGAGGGAGCGCTCTGATCCATCCATGTGTTCCCGGACACTCACACACTGCTAAGCTGCGACCTCTACCGGTCAGGGGTGGGAACGGCTAGGGGTGGGGGTTAGGGTGGGGGCGGCCATGGGGTGGGGGTCAGCGAGGTTGGGAGGATTGACAGGCTGCAGAGAAGAATGAGAAGGTTTTATTGTTCGCTTTTTTTAAAACGAGGTTTGGATGAGCTCCCATCTGACGGGACAGAGGTCGAACTCGAGTTCATTTAACTTCAGTTTGAGTTAAATGAATCTGAATTTGATCAGTAGATGAACTGTGTGAAATTAGTTGGGTTTTTTTTCACAAATCTAGTCTGACAGTTTCAAGACAACATTTTTCACTCTGCAGTCGTAAATAACTCCAAAAGCCGAATGAAAGTATGTACCTGCTCTATCCAGCTGAACAACCACAGCATTTACATTCTATCACGAGTCACTAAAAATGCTCCACTGTCAGCTCAGTAGCATAGCTTTGAAATTAAAGCACTCAGTGTTGCTCCATGGCTGGAAAAATGTTGAAAAGCAAGTTTGTTTAGAGATTGCTGAGAAGATATTCTGTGAGACTTTCCATGTATTTGGTTGAAATGGAGCTAAATTCACATTTTTATCATGTTTAGGATGTTTGTGTTGTGCAACTACACTTGCAATGGGAGTAATTGCCAGGTTCAATCTGTTATTTGACTGTAAGTGCATTAATTGGAAATCAGAATGACACTTTAAAGCAAAAAGAAATGTGTGCAAAGGCCAAAGGTTTGAAACCACCTGGTACTTTAAAATACATTTACATGCTCGCATAAAGGATTGTAGGAAATCAGAAAAAACGTTCAAAAAAGTTCCAAAAGTTTAAAACTTTTGCCATGATGCAACACCTAAAGGATTTGCTCTTACTTGAACCAGAGTTGGCTAATAGTATGCAAATTATGTGGTACCTTCAGTTAGTAAGTAACTTAAAAGACTAAGAAGACAAACAAAATAACTGCAAATATATAAGTCTCAGATTTTACAGCCTTTAAACCCAGAAAATCTGTAAAGAACTTGAGGATCTTACTGTCCCATTTGTTCCTTTCAAATGTCACTGGACTGTCAGTGAAGTCGATTAACGTAGATGCCACTGACACAGAAAATATGCAAAGAGTCACGCAGCAGAGTGCAGGGCAGAAAAACGACCGATTATGTGCATAATTTGTATATATTCATGGAGCAGGAATGTAAGTGAAATATTATTTCACCATCATGATCATATAATGATCTTCTGACAGGGCGCATTATGAAAGAGTTTGATCGCAAAGTGAGCTCTATGCAAAGCTTTGATGCTATCTCAATTACTTCTGCAATTTAGACTGTAAAGATAATCTTTCCCCGTACATTCGCTGCACTGTTTCACTGACTGCACTTCTGCCCACAGACATTTTAGGAATGCTTTTTCTTTCTCTTCATCCTGATGCATGTCAGCCGGCTGCAGGCGGTGAAATATGCACACAGAAAAAAGTCACGGTAACTGGTGAAGCTACGCCTTGCTTCTGTATAGTAGTTTCTTACTCTTGACACACACACATTACCACACAGACACACACACACACACACACACACACACACACACACACACACACACACACACACACACACACACACACAC
>JAUESF010000070.1:12717984-12729690 GCA_032274765.1 Malacoctenus tetranemus | reverse complement strand
CACACACACACACACACACACACACACACACACACACACACACACACACACACACACACACACACACACACATACCTGGTCAAAAGCACAAAAAAAACACAGTGGTCGACAACTCGACACAACAGGATGTGCATACTGAACAATGTCCAACCAGAACGTGAGGTGCAGACAGCGAGCAAAATTAACCTCACTCACAGGCAAATATGTAACACAGTGTTTTTTAAGACTGCGGTGGAGTGGTGTTATGCACTCTGTGTGTCATTAAAGTGTTTTTACAAGGCAGAGCAAACATGTATGCTCCTGCCCAAGTCTGTTTGTTCCCTTCCTTTGCCTGAGCTGCACATGTGGCCAGTTTTTCTCTTTGTGTGTGTGTGTCTGAATGCACAACTATGCCTGCGTTAACCAAGCTGCCATTGTCATCCCAGTGGGTGACTTGTTGCCCCCCCTCAGGACTGTGCCTACGTCCATGTAGCTATTACACGGCGTGGTGGCTCCGGCCCTGGGGTCCGAGCCTGCTTTAATACCAGGCACAGATGGGTCGCACCATGGGCTTACTGTTGTGGTCTGCCATCAGCTGCCAAGCTCAGGCTGTCCTGACTCCAAGCTCATGAGGTTAACTGTCACAAAGATGCTGATTCCTCCTCATTCTGTACCTCCGTGTGACTGTCTGTGATTCCTCTCTCTCTCTCACTCTCTCTCTCGCCGACTGTCACTTGTTCATTTTTTTCACAGTCACTGTTGCAGCAGGGGATCGAGTACGCGAGGGGGGATCTGGCACACAAGTGTAGTCATGGCTTCATTGCAAAGGAATGCAACTAGTTTTTGTGTTTAACTTTGACATAAGTTCGAGACAGTCATGCCAAAGAGAGAATCTTGGTATTCTGAAAACAAAACATTCGGTTAATGTTGAACAAACAAGCCGTAAAAAGAAATAGGAATGTAAGGTGAAATGTAAATAAAAGGGGGAGAAAAAACAAGTTTGACATGTTTTTGGTGGCCCAGTTCAACTAAGAGCTGTGGGGGCGCAGGACTTAATTATTTGTCGTCCAAGCAGCTTTAATCATGCTGATTCCTTACATGCTAACAGTTTAAACATTTATGCTAATTGTAGTGCATTAACTCTTCTTGAGCTCTCCTGCTAGCTTTATTGCTAACGCTAACTCTAGCACTCAGGTCAACTTTGGCTTGTTGTTATCGTTCGCTGTGAACCAGCTCTGACTGTAGCTGTTTCCCCAATGCTAACTTAAGCTGTCACTTTATACATTAGCACTTTTTTTTTTCCTTTTTTTTTTTTTTTTTTTAAATGTTGAACTAAATTCTTTATTACAAGGTTCAGCTCTCAGTTTGACCCTTTAACTTGAGCACTTCAGTGCTCAGTTTTAGCTTCAGCATCCACATAACATTTTTCCCACAATGCAGATTCTCTAGTTACAATGATAAGGTCTGTTTAGGGAATTGAGTTTACCAGATTGCGCCTCAAAGTGATAAGATTACAAACTTGAAGTCTTGTGAGTTGATTCACAGTCAGTGAAAAAAAATGTTTTTGATGGTATTGCATGCATTTAAAATGTCTCTTAAAATGAAACGTAACCTAAACAAATTGAAGTGTCCATTAACAGTTTCTTCCACTGTATCTCAGAGGACCTACTGTACACTAAATCCACTCTTTCTTAAGTGCTCTCCTCCTCCACATGAGAGAATACACATTAGCCTACTCCTTCATCTGTAACAAATAAGGGGAGTTATGCAAGTGTTATTTAACGTCACTATAATAAGAACCTCAGTTCCCCTCTGGTTTATGGGAAGTGAGGTTGTCAAGGTGCAGTTTCATCAGACGCCACTCGATTTTTTTTTGTTGTTGGTCATTTTGAGTTAAATATTAATGCTTATTCTTTAAAACAGGTCAAAGCTTTCCGTTTCAGGAAATTAGCGTCAGAAGTTTTGTAGGTCAATGCTTTCTGTACTAATATGTGACCAGAGGAAGGTTGCTTCATGTTTTTATGTTGAACCAGGTTACTTTGCTTTTAACCCAAATTTCGAGGCCTTTCTCTCTGATTTGATTTAGTACTCATGTAAATATTATAACCACATTGCCTTGGTCCACTGATAGCAATTCCATATAAGGTTGTCCTGAGTGGAGCAAACAGCAAAGTAATAGTAAACAGGAAATAGTTCAATAGGTCCATTAGGCGGAAAGATGACTCATTAGTGACCAGAGTTGAGAGAGAAAACACTCTGTTTCTGCAGCATTACAAAGAAGCAGCTTCGTATTTCTGGAGAGAGAAAAAAACAACATCCAACCCATGGAAACTGATTATGCTAAATAGACTCACCTTTGCTTTGATTTGTGTCATTTGTGTTCTGCGAATCACTTTGTTATAGAGCAGCTTGTGAAAATGCTTTGTAAATGCCTTTATAAATGACTTTGCCTTTGACTTTGCTTCTCATACAATGAATTCCACTTTATGTCAATTTAAGCTGCATCAGACTGGTACTGAGGGGCTTAATTTTCCACTTCCACATTTCCTCTTAACTCGGGCTACCTAAATGAAAAACCATTCAGGTCAGTAAGTTCGGTTGTTTCACCTCAACCATGTGCATAAAACAATTTCTGTTTATCTGCTCAAACATTGTGTTCTTTTATTATATACAAAAGACAAGAAAATGAATTCTGATGGTGCTGCAGGGAAAATAAGGTAAAGACAAGCA
The DNA here is from genome assembly GCA_032274765.1 of Malacoctenus tetranemus. NCBI lineage: Eukaryota > Metazoa > Chordata > Actinopteri > Blenniiformes > Labrisomidae > Malacoctenus > Malacoctenus tetranemus. The sequence goes on along the minus strand of JAUESF010000070.1, from coordinate 12,726,981 downwards.
ATATAAAAAGAGGACATGGCAGTTTTCTGGGACATTATTCATTCATTCATCCTCTATACTGCTTCATCATCTAAGGGTCACGGAAAGTGCTAAAGCCAGCCGCCACTCACAATAGGCGAAGGGAGGGTACAAGCTGGACGGGTCACCTGTCCTTCACAGAGCAAACAAAGACACACAAACACACTGTGGACAATTCAGTCACCAAATGACCTCATCCCAATGTTGTTTTTTTGGGGGGGGGTTAAAGGAAATCAGAGAAGTTGCAAACCCTGCACAGAAAAAGATCCACCTGGGCTTAAACACAGGACGCGAGGGCGCGAACCACTACCACACCGAGCGGCTCAGACCAGTTCTCTGGCTTCTGAAACAACAGACTAGCAGCAGCAAGTTGTTCCACATGGCCTCCAACTGACACACCGACCACAATGTTACAAAGAAAGCCATTCTAGTCTCGGGACGTTTCAATGCTGGGTGCTTTTGACCACATATAAATCTTATTAGCCTCTTTGCAATATTACATTTCTGCATTTTTCTTCAGACTGAATCTCAGTGCGAGAGGAACCAAAGTTGAAAACAGGAAAAAATGTGGACATTGCAATGACGGAAACATAAATCTGAATTGTTTTGTGAAAACTGGGAGGGAAAGCGGACAAAATATGCTAACAAATGATTATTGATGTCAGTTCCAGAGAAGCAAACCAAGAGAAAGGTTTGCAGAAGTTGCAATTCTTCTTCACCAAAGCACAGTCGAGTTTTGTATCAAAAGCTTGTGTGAATAAATTGTGTGTGAGGCCGTGGCTGGCGCGCCACAAAGGCCTCTTCAGTGGTGAACCTTTGCTAACCTTTTCTAGCCACTGACATTCAATAATGAGACTATGTCGTCTCTTGTTCCTTCGGACAATCGTCCATTGAAACAACTGCCATTAATGGGCTTTGCTCCACCCTCTGCATGACCCTTTTGCATGCTGGTAATTAGCTGCTGTTGCATTTCCACCAGATGCATTCAATATTTAAGAGTCATGCAGATGTCGAAACATTTTACAGGATCATCTTTTGTCGCATTTATTATCTTTTAGGAGACAATTTAGCTTTACCTTCACAATAAAGCAATCCAAATAAAGAGATTATATCAGTAAAACAAAAAACAAAAAAAACCATAACATGATTTGTAACAGAGCTGAATCCAAACAACGTCACATTTTTGCCTTTGATTGATGTTATTCGTGTCTCTTTTTGTTCCCTTTACATACAATTCCAGAAAATGTTATTTTTACTCCTGTTTTCACAGCTCCATCATCCCCTCATCCTCCCTTTGCACTCGTGAATAAACCCTCCTCTTCATCATCCTCTCATTCGCCGACCTTCTACTTATGTTGCACATGAGAAATGAGAGGGGGATGGGAGGCAAGATGAATGAAACAGAGAGTGGGGAATGAAAGGGAGGGGGGGGGAAGAAGAGAGCAAGATTGGGAAAAATGCCCTTTGACTGGATTTAAAAGTCTGTGGCATTTCATTTTCAGAGAGAGGGGAGCTTCATCTCCTTCAGATCCTTTAAGGGCCAACCTAATTGATTAATGTTTCCATCTCATTGAGAAGGGAGGGGGGGGCATTTGAAGCTTAACTGGAGCCTTTCACATTCCCAAGTCTTAAAACAGAACCACCACAAAGAGAGATGATGACAGAATGAAAGGCTGAGTGATGAAACAAAGTCTGAAATTCCAGTAGATGAGTAAAATATGTTGAAGGTCGAAATTGTTTCAACAACAGGGAACGCCGCGCCACAGCCACCACCACCGCTTGCGAGCTCTCCCCTGTAATGAAATAATGTACATGGTTTTAGCAACATGGTATTCGGTTTTCAAAGAGACTGTTTAGGTTTCTGCACCTGTCGTGGGAGAGCCAGCAGCAGGCACTTTATGTGATTGCAAAATCTAATGTCAAAAAAAAAATCCATAGCCTTTTCAATGAGAGCGTAGTGTGGAGGTAAAAAAGACATGCAGGAGTGACACTAAATCTGTAGTTGAAAGCGAACATGTACATTTATTCCTCAATAATTCGGTGCTTTGAGGTAATCCTTCCTCAGATAGCGGAGTATCTTATTTTTTGTTTCATGACACATGATACAATACGTCTTACAATAATTTCAGGCTCTCGCTGCCTGAGACTCGGGGTCACAAAAGCACAGAGCTGATCATGGCAGAATGGAAGTAATGGAAATTAATGAGGGGAGCCACTTACAAACTTACAGCCCCAGTGTGCTCAGGTGTAAGCTGAGCCGGGTGTGGTTGGAAACCTCCAAAAAGAAATCACCTACTGAAATATGCCGTGATTGCTTGCCCTTTGCATGTTTTTGACAGCAACATGAAAATATTTATATATCGAAGACTCTGTGGGCATTTCCAATCACACAACCAAACCAGTGGAGAGAAGCCAAAACAGTGGTGACCTTTACCCAACATGGTATATTAAATATGAAAGGTCAGCATGCGTGGTGGGGGTGGGGGGCAGGGTTGGGGTGGCACCGGAGTCTCGCACATAGCAGACAAAACACTGTAATATCTATCAGGCAAATCCCTACGCTGCCTTCAGAGGTCATTTGAATGTGAAGGGTGTTGAAGCAAGAGGGAAGCAAAGATACATAGTTCAGCAGACCTTCCGCTGTTATTGAATTTGAGACTTGCTGCTTTGCAGTATAGTGGTCGTTTTTAATAAATCGTATTAGTCTGGCAGCTTCAAGAGCTGGCTTTAACATCTGTTTGAATTCCCAACTAAGGAATATTGTAATTTAATACAATTGGAGGTCATATGCTAACTGGGAAAAAAAAACAACACAAACTCTCCTGCAGCAGCCAGACAAATGATTTCTATTTGCTGTAATTAGGGCTCTGTTACATTAATACTCGTTCTGTGCAAACTGGAAGCAGCCATTTAGCTGCCACTCAACGTGCTTGTCACTGAAAGCATGCGGAGACAAAACAAAACAAATCATCAACCCCTTCGTGGATTTAGCTGCTTTTCTCTCAGAATGAAAATCCGTACAGTAATTTTCACACATCTGTGGCTTCATAAGTGCAGTGTTTTACACGCTAATTTATCTATGCGCTTTGTCCCGTCCTCTCGCTTTTCTGACCATGTTCTCAACAGACTGCCGTTTGGACTGAGGTCATCTTTGGCTTTTGTTTGATTCATTTGCATTGGCATTGGGTTTGAGTTTAAAAATGCAACCAACCACCTTCACAATCCAGAAATCTAATCTAAACAAGTTCCATGTTTCTAAAGGGAGGGATTCTTTGAACTACACGCACACATCTTAACTACCTAACCAGTAAGAATATTGATCTTATAGATTTAGCTACTTTACGCAGGACACAAAGCTTTGAAAAAGATAATCTGGGTAAATTCAGTAACCAAGTTTATATATGACTTGATTTTGTGTGATATTGTAAAAATGTATCACAGACAACACAAATGTGCTGCCAAACCCTCTTTTTTCTCCTTTCATACCCTTATTAGTGAGCGCCAACTTCAGTTTGACATCCAGTATATTCAGGAGTAACTCAGCATGGATGCAGATTACATCAGCACCTTGTGCTTATCAGCTACAGCTTAAGCCTGAGCTACAAATGAGACTAAAGCAGTCGAGTTTTCCTTCCAAAAACTCCTGAGATGTGTCCTAGTTTCACTGTAGGCTGGATTTCTGCTCCAGAACACCTGAAGGTCGAGTTATACCTGCACCTCATCCCCTGGAAAAACATGAGCATCACAGAGGCTGCAACTGACTCAGGTGCTGCTTGTCGGCTTTCAAAACTCGAAGGCTTGACAAAGTGAGTGTACCAGTGGAAGACTCGGGCAAGTTTTCACCATGCCAAAGTTTACAGTGGGAGTCACAGTGTTACCAAATCACATTATAAACAACTGCCAAAGACGACAGCAGATAACGAGTAAATAACATCTCAGATATAGATCCCCATCTCCAAACTGCTTTTAGGCACTGTGGTGTTTATGCCTGGTTTTCATTATTTATCTGCTGCAGGAGTGTTTTCATTGGTCTTATTCGTGTGACAGTGAGATTACCATCTGAGGCAAAATGCCCTGTAAGTGCACCATAGGAACATGACAGCGGTCATTTCAGCACCCTTCTGGAATAGTAGGCTACTTCAGCATGAATTATACGGGATAGTAAGAGCAGAAAAATTGCATCTTCCAAATTTGAACAAAAGAAAGCTGCGTTTCTGAGAAGCCTTTGAAATGGGCTGGCCCTTTGTTGGCACAATATAAAGTATCTGGATGAGATCCCACTCAGGAACTGGTATACAAGTGTGGTGATTGTTTTATAGTTTCCATCACAACAATTGGCAGCCTACAGGAAGCAAAGAACTCAGTAACCTCCTGCTTTTTAGTATCTTTTGCCCTTGATTTGTGAGACTTTACTGAATATATATTTCAACAGAGGTTTGTAGATATATATAAATCTGGAGGAATCGCAGTCGAAATAGACGGATTGAGTGAAACTGAAAACCAATAGTGCCTCTCCCTCCATAAACCAGCACAGTTCTTATATGTGATATTACTGAATATCAAACCACTTAAATATTATTTGAAATGTAACATCCACTTGTGGTCAAAAGGGCTCGGTAACTTGCTTTCAAAAACCGAGTGGCCATCTGGAGTTTTCCTGGTGCCTAGTCGACCTGTGGGCCCGGACGCAAGCCAAAAAAAAATGGCTGATACAAAAAAGATTCAAAAATGTCCCAGACTGAAGCTGATATGACAGCTAGAGACGGAAAGTGGTGGGAGGCTCCAATATGAGGAGGAAAAAAATGGGGCATACAGTGTAAATAAAGAGCCAATTAAGTTTCATGTTTTTTCTCTGGAGTATATAATGCAAGCAGAAGAAGCTGCTTTTAAAGCATCGAGTGAAAGAGATAAGTTTCTTTACAGCATGTCAGAGCTCAGCCTTTATCTATTAATCTTCATAATATGTTTAACACTTTAAATGGTACTATTTCATATTTATAACAGATGATTCATATCTACAAACAAGATTATCCATTATTCACTGATCCAGTTGTTGATATTTTATATGTGTTTATCTATGTTGGCAAAATCCAAATATAAACATTTAATAAAAAAATTCCATGTTTCAATATATTTATGTCAATAAACATTTTGAACTTGCTTTTTCTTTATTCTTATGAGATGTTTGCTCACCAGCAACAACAGCTTCACCTGTCAATAGCAAATATCTGATCAGCCAATCACCTGCCACCCACACTGCACATTTAGGCAAAAAAACGAGGTCAAGACGACCATTTTTACATGCCTAAACATGGTCAAGATGACCTGCCCTGAGCTCGGGCCGATCATCAAGGAGAGGAGGGGAAGCAGTGATTTAAGTGACTCTGACTAAAACATTGTGGATGGTTCCTGACAAGCTGTTCTGAGTATTTCACAAACTGTTCATATCTACTGGGAGTTTTACACACACAGCCATTTCTGGTGTTTACAGAAAACGGTCCAAAATAGAAAACACTATCCAGCGAGCAGCAGTTCTTCTTGTGAAGATGCCTCGGTGATGTCGGAGGAGGGTGACCAGACTGGTTCCAGATGCCAGAAAGCCAACAGTGACTCCAATCTCACTGTTGTTCAAAGCAGATGAGTGAAAATGTTCCTCTTTAACCTTTATACGCTCAGTAAGTCATACCTTATCAACTCTAGTCATGCAACCTTATCTCTAATACCAACATCAAACATTACACATATCTAGAATATAGATACAAATAGAGAAATATGGTGCTTATCGATGTGCATATGAATTACCATGCATGCAATCTTTATTTGACGTAAAAGTACTGATCCTAAATGTCCTCGGACTTATTAACATGAAGAACTAGATAGTTCCACTTTGATAGAAAGAGGTAAATCACCCCTCCCTTCATACGGGCCTGTGAATCGCTTGTGGTTATGTAATACCAGAGCTACATTCCAACCTCTCAAGTATTCACACTGACAGGTTTATCTGACTGCATCATAGCTCACTGAGAGGGAAGCTGCTGTTTTTTGGAAACTACATTTTCACCATTATTAGGCCAAATGCGGCACACGTTTAATCTCCCCCTCGTAGAGTTAGTGAGTGACAAACCAACGAGCAGCCGTCAAGCTCGGCAGTCATCAAACCTTTTCATTCCTTTTGTGATGACGTGAAGAGACATTATGATCTGAGATAAAGAGGAACAGCTTCTTTTCCCTCCCCTCCCTCTCTCTCTCTCTCTCTCTCTCTGTCTCTCTCTCTCTCTCTCTCTCTCTCTTTCACAAGTGACAGGCAACACTCGCAAATGTATCGCATTAATTGTGGAGACAACATCACTTTAGAGCAGCTAATCTCATGCATCATAATCAAGCGTACTTTCACAGAGAATCTCTGGGAGCAATTTCCATTAGCACAAAAGATGTATCTTGGATTTTAGATAAGTGGAAAGAGGAGAGGATCTACAGATTTATACCATCTTGTAAAGTTACATAAGCCACTCTAGGCTCATGACATACTTAAATAAGCAAGGTTATGTAACAGCTCTATAACTGCACTTTACCATTGAGTAGCAAAGCAAATTAAGTAGGTGCACAGGAATTTACAAGTGAAGCAAAACATTGTACCAGATTCCTGCTTTTGTTCTCCGTGTGTGTATTAAGCAGTGTTTTCACATAAAAATAAAGGTACAGCTGTAAAGTATTTCCTCCACTGCTGGTGACTCACAGGAAGTTGAAGGGAAAAGTGAAAAAATAAGCCAAAGCTGCACAAACACAAAAGCACGCACATGCACAGAGACATGCACACACAGTGTTTCTCCTTTCAGTGCATGCAGGAGAGAGAGAGAGGGAGAGAGAAAGAGAGAGAGAGAGAGAGAGAGAGAGAGAGAGAGAGAGAGAGGACTTGCAGATGTGACTGCCTGTGTTGTGTACCCATCTATTAAAAAGAAAGGGGTGTGGCTGTGAGAGCTCAAAGAAGTTATTTATCACTATCCTGTGTTACTGTGCCCTCTTATAAATTCAGAATAGTGCCTGTTATGAGTAAAGCCTTTCATGGAGTCATTAATATTTGACAGAAAACATGGCTTTTTTATCAGACGAACATTTTTACCATTTCTCTTTCCCTGCTCTGATGCGAGCCTCATGTCACAGAGCATTACAGGCTTTTGCTTTTATCTTTGCTTGGTTTCTTTTCTTCTTCTCTCCCTCTGTTTTTCTTTTTTTTACGGTGTCCACCACACACCTCCATGCATCCCGTTCCCCTCAGCTCAAATGATGAATCAAAATTTCCACTTGCGTTAAAAGACAAAGCACCCCCCCTCCCCGCCGCCCGCCTCCATCATCACAACATTTACCAGGACACGTCAATTATTCCAAACATCTGCGCCGTTATCATTAATTCACCATTGCAGTGAGTGTCATTTAGTGCATTCCTGCTCATATTTTCTGAACAGGGACGTAATAATTAAAACAGATGCAATCAGCTGAATAACATCATTACAATGGTGCTTTCAATGTAGCTGGAAAGCATAAACAAGCTGCTCTTGTTCCATTTGTTGTTGATCACAGGCCTTCAAGCCGAATTAAAACCCAGTCTCCACACCAAAGATGAGGCGATTCCTGAAAACTTTCTTTCATATGTAAAAATTAATGTAACGTCTTTGTACGTCTGAACTGTCTGAAGAGACTCATGACATTTGATATGAAGTCTAAAACTCGACAACCATTAGCAACTTTCAGATTATTTCTTTGATGAAACATTCTTCAATTAGATCTCGTCTAACTGCGCCCCGCTATGCATCTTTGCTACCATTTGCAAAGTACCATTCCACGTGTTTACAACCATGCTCGTCATTTTTCCCACATAACATTTTCATTTCCGATGAGTGTATGTGAGTTTGAGAAGTCTTGACCTCGGCTAATAAAACCCCTGTCACTGTTTATGAAAGCTCATGTTAGCTAAATTTACCAAAATTTCCAGCCCAGCTTCTAAACCACATTTAGATATTTTAACTTCTTTCTTTTGAGATTCAGCTCAAACACTAAAAAATGCATTTCAAATTCTAACTTTGGGTTTTGTTAACTTTCCTTCGAGATGTGCAGAGAAGACTGTGATGCAATGTCGCTGTACAGTCACAAATATAGGACAGTGGCGAGGAACAAAAGTTTAGACACTGTGTGAAAAGATTGCAGCACGTTTATGGTCGTGTTCTTTGGCACAAAACAAAAACACAGTGTACCAAAACAGGAAGTCTCTCGTTCTCTCGCTCACCTGCTGAATCCTTTCACTCATCAACACTGCATCAGCTCTTTATTAAAGTGCATTTAACTGAGTGTAGCTGTAGCGTTGCCTTGCACCTGAGGAAATGAGTTCACATGCATTTACATTCAAAAAAAGTTGCTGGCACTGGGTCAATGAGTACTCATCCCGAGATAACTGTTGGCTACGGTGACTCATTACAAGAAAGTACATCTTCACATTCTCAGCATTAAACAGCACATTATGCATTACCTGCTGAGTGTGTAAGAGGGCACAAAGGTTGGACAAAATTAAATTTGAAGCAGTATAATGCTTACTCACATTAGCTGTTTGCCATGAGAGAAAAATTATGAACTGACTGTTTTGAGTAAAGAAAACAGAACAGAGCCGACATGTCTTTTTAATTCCCATTCTAAAGAACCAGCCTGCTGAATAAGAGTAAAAAAAGCCATCAAATATTCATTAGAAATTGCTTTCTTAATCATAAATATTTATTGGTACAAGACTGTCATCCTGTAAGAAAATGTATTGACAGAACCAGCGTAACACTGTCCAATTATTTGACACAGCAGCCGGTGTACCGGAGAGAAGTCTCTGCCTACAACATGTGAGTCTTCTTCTTGGTTCTGATCTGATATTCTGTGTGTGTGTGTGTGTGTGTGTGTGTGTGTGTGTGTGTGTGTGTGTGTGTGTGTGTGTGTGTGTGTGTG
>JAUESF010000070.1:12705210-12716593 GCA_032274765.1 Malacoctenus tetranemus | reverse complement strand
TGTGTGTGTGTGTGTGTGTGTGTGTGTGTGTGTGTGTGTGTGTGTGTGTCTGTGTGTGTGTGTCTGTGTGTGTGTGTTTCAGGTCTGGTGCTCATTCCACACATCCCACAGTTTAATTTACATCCCACCGGTAAACAAAACGAGATAGAGTTCACCAGGAAACTGTTTATCTGCATTACATTAGCTCTGTATATATGCTCAGATTTGTTGTTTACAGTTGCAGTTTATCAAGCGACCTCTGACAACATGTTTAGTTGGTCTGATTCTGTGATGGTGACACCAAAACTCCAAAATGAGAGCTTTGAGATGACCGTTTTTGACATGATGTCTTGCGAAAACATTTCAAAGTTTGGCACCCGCTTTCCCGTTGATTAATTTAACCCTTCGATATTCTGCCCATCCATTAGTGGTGCAAATAAATGACAAGGAAATCCCCTAATTTTGGTGAAAATTCACCAAATATCAAACCCAGTTGACCTATCATGCATACGGTAGTTTTTGTGGGATTTTTTCCCCAATAAATTTTATATTTCTGTTTTTAGTCTCTGCTCCTACAAAACAAAAGTAAAATAGATTTTTTTTCATTATTTTTGGTGTATTTTTCAGGGATTTTTTGTCATGAGAAAGAATAAATTGTTTAAAGAAAAAAATGCAGGTGGATAATAAATGACAGTATAACAACACAAGTCGTTCAATATTTACAGTGTATAGAAGTAAAGGAGGTGACTTAAAACAATCAGGTTATCGTACCTTATTGAGTCCTTCTTGTTATCTGTGAGAGAAATAAAAGGTTAGCTCACTGGTGAGCAGAGCAGCACAAAAAATCAAACAGTCTCATGCTCACATCCAGTCAGCCAAAGGTTCGCTGTTGTTTTCAGTCTATTATTTCCATCCATAATGCACACAGGTGCAGCGTAATTCAATTGGAAGATGTTGCTGTGGTTATACACAAATAATGCGTCTCCATGTTAGGAGCAAAGCCGTTGTCATGGAGATGATGAGGCTTATATAAGCTCAAATGTATTTCTGTTGGAAACAAGTGAATTGTCTTCACCGCACTCGTTTTATTATGATTTGTTTATACCTACACATCTAATGGCAAATTGATTCAACTGCCTCCGTCTTTTTTCAGAGCGACACCATAGAAAGAGGCGCACTCAAAAAAATACACTTTTTGGAGGGGGAAGGATTGCTAGCAAGGCATGAAGGATCTGCTCTCAGGCAAAGACATTTTATGCCATCTGCAAAAGTTGATAACAGGCGTTTTTGCATTTCCCCTCAGTATCACTTTCATCTGTCTCACTGTCACAGGCAGAGCTGCAGCTTTGATATGAGAAACTCAGACGTCTGGATCCACACACACGCACAAAAAAAACAAAAGCAATGAGGTGGTTAAAGTGCTTACCTTCCAGCCAGTGATCGGGGAGTGAAACTTAGGTTTGGGGCTGTCATTTACCTCACCTTTAACCTGCTGTCCGCTCGTACAGCCAGCACCCACTCGCTTTCAGCAGAGGATTAAACAGCTATTGACAGAGCAGTGACGTGATTGACAAGTTAAGTTTTCCTTCCTTGTCAGAAGGCCCTCTGTGTCTGTCTGGCCCTTTCCTCTTCCCAGAACTCACATTTCACATTCCAGCGTGACTTGAACAACTTCTGAATTTCTCTGCTGTGAAATATGAGCGAAATATCTGGAGCCGCGCTGCTCGCACCGCATGTCTAAAATGACTCCTGTACATCCAGAGGGTAGATAAAGTTCTTGAATAAACTCTCAATTAAGTGTTATGTAAAGTTCTTACTTTGCTGTTTGTGTGCCTTGAACAGGGTTCTCTCACGGTGCCCGTGTCCAGTGTTCATCGGTGCAGCAACACCTACAGTCTGTAGCAGCCGCTCGTCTCAGATGAGGGAATTTTCAGCCCCGGTGAAACATGTGGGAGTACGTAGTTACTGTATATTTATTTTAAGCCTTTGACTGGATTCCAGCTGAAAGAAGGGCTGTTGTTACCGGGTACGAGACCTCCTTTAAACAAAAAGTTCTGAATAAACCCCCTGTTCAGGTATGAGTTTGCCTGGAGAGCCCCTTTATGCACATAGTACAGGGCTGCAGCTTCACTGAGACACATTGAAGTCTTGTTACAACACGATAAGCATGTTGCGTTAAGTTCTGACAGCCACGTAAGAAAGAAAACAGAGACGTGATGGAGGTCGGTCAGAATTAAAGGGATGACTTTCCTAATGTTCCTGTCGGATGACCCAGAATGTATGCGCGGTATGTTAGCTCTATATCAACAGGAATGGACAGAGAATTATAGCATGAAGCATAAAGCTGGAAGGACTTGTCTCTCTGTCTCTCTCCGTCATCTGGACCCACCTGTCCACAGTCAGAGCCTCTTAAAAGATTTGCAGGCGGTTGGGGAATTCGTAGCCGAGCGATGCGTCAGGGGTTGTCATATAAAATGTAAGTGCTTTCCCCTGAGTAATTTAATCACAGACTTTTATGGAGGCATCAGCCAGCACACTGAAAGACGGAGTGAAAGGACTGTAATTGGCATTCTTTCATTCAAAGTAATATATGGAATATGTGGTATAATTACAGCGCCGGGTAATGGTCTGCGGACGACTGAAATGCTAACGTGCAGTGATTGGTTTAATGTGTGTTCATCAGGGGAAATTTGCACCATATTGACTTGTGACTTTTCTTTGGTGGTATTTCATTCGGCCCAGTCAGATATTATTCGTGTGGCTTTCATAACCTCCCAACTACTCATTGTAACCGTCCGGGATGATTGAATGATTGAAAACTTTGTCTTCTCAATAAATGAAACTTAGCAGAAATGGTCTATTATGTGCCAAGTGACTAATTTATGTGGGCGAAGTCTAAGATCACCTCGACCATCATTTAAAAGCTCTTGAATAGGCTGCAAACCCTCTTATGCAACTCTGCCATTTAAATAGAAGTTGCTGTCTTCTCAATAGCTTGTTAGCTTCTTTCAATTCACCATCTGCTTGACAGGAAAGTTCGGAACAGCAAATTGTTTTTTGTATTTAAAAGAGTAGTGCTGCCAAGAGTGACGATTTAATGATTTCACTGCAAAAAGGTACAAGTAGCAGAATTATTTTATGTCTTTTTGATCCTCAATAACCCACAAGTGGTAGTAGTCGGTTGTTGTTAACCCTTTAACACCCCACTCATCGATTAGTGGAACTTCACTCATCATGATTGAACCTCTTGTTGAACCAATCGTGTTTGTTTTTATTTTTTCCATCTTTTTCACTTTTCCTTTTTTACATTTTATTTTGATTATTTCTAATTATTTTAGAAAATATCATTCCATTGATTTTCAAGCCAAGGGGTTTGGGGGTTTTCTGTTGAGAATCAAAATAAGGCAATACAATAAACAATAAATCATTTGAGGTTTTTAATCAGGCTATGTCGAGTTGAAATAAAATGTTATTAAATTCACAGTTAATCACAATTTGCTTTCCCTAATGGATGAGTTGAGTGTTGAAAGGTTAAACAAAAGGTCACACATCAAACAAACAACAATGTTTGTTTTCCAATCCAGGTGCAACGAATCAAGTGTATTTATTTCTTTGAATACCTATAAAATCATACTTCTTTGATTTCACCCTCTGTGCTAATTATCATGTGCAGCTGTTTTCACAGCCCGTCAATAATCAACATCTTTTTCATCTTTATCTGTGTGCGATCTACAGAAAGAACCGTGACGGTGCAGTAGCTCCTCTTTCAAACACTAACCGCATTTGTGTTGACAGAAATAATTCTTTAGCGGAAATCAGGCCGTTCCTGGGTGGCTCCGAGTTAACATGCTGCCTGCTGCTTGTTTACGGTACCTTGGGCCTTTCCACTCACATCAGCCCTCTCATTTCTCTGCTTCTCAGCTAAACCAATCAGGTGAATCTGCACAATCTCTGTGTACCGTGTGTGTGTGTGTGTGTGTGTGTGTGTGTGTGTGTGTGTGTGTGTGTGTGTGTGTGTGCACCATCACATGGCAACAATGTGATGATTTAAAGATATTTTCTACCAGGTTCTTTCCATAGGAACAGATCATGTGATGTTAAACCCGTTCTCGATGATCACTGGATCTCTGCTCTTCTTATATGTGTGTATAAGTAATGCACTTTGCCTCACAATTAGCAGAGTAATGTAACCTGATGATGGCGCCACTCAAACATTCAAAAACATTAGGTGCAGTCACATTTTCCATCATGTCGTTCATCATGAAACATTACTGAAATGAGATCCATGGAGGGACTCTGTGCATGCGCGCGTGTGTGTGTGTGTGCGTGCGTGCGTGCGTGCGTGCGTGCGTGCGTGCGTGCGTGCGTGCGTGCGTGCGTGCGTGTGTGTGTGTGTCTGTGTGTGTGTGTGTGTGTCAGAGAGAGCAAGACACATAGAGAGAAAGGTAAGGTAAGGGGCTGGAGAGAGAGAGAGAGAGAGAGAGAGAGAAAGAGAGAGAACCAGAAGAGGACAACGTTGCACAATCCTCCAATAAACTCAATGTGACAAGATGGTTACTTTCTCCCTCTGCTGTGACAGTTAATTCTGGACTAGGAAAAATGTCAAAAATGTTTAGCTGCGCTTCAGTGGAGTTAATTACAGAGCCCAAGGCAACTCAAACTAGGGCTGCTAATGGCCCCGACTTACAGATAAAGCTCCATTTACCAAGACCTGTTTTTTTAGCTACTGATCTAATTTACTTAAAATCAAATATTTTGGCAGGAGCAACTAGATTGTCACTGCCTAAATTAGAGTTGAGATTACAGTCTGACTTTATTTAATCTGCTATTAGGGTTTATGTTGTTTTTTAAAACGCCTCAACAACCGCACCGTGCAGAAGTTTGTATTACATGTTTGCAGCTTTGACAGTTGCATGAGAAACTCAGCTGCAAAGGTGCAAAAAAATTCCACAACACAAGCTTGACATTCAGGCTCCAAACTGTCACAAGCTGACATTTAGACCCTCTGACAATCTATTAACAGTCAGTGTCTCCTCTTTTATTTGTTTTCTGCTTCTCTTTCTTCCTCTCTCTCTCTCTCTCTCTCTCTCTCTCTCTCTCTCTCTCTCTCTCTCTCTCTCTCTCTCCCTCTGTGTCTTTGTCTCTTTCCTTCCTCTGAGGTCAACAAACCACAGCGCTTGTGTTTTCAAGCCGCTCTTACATGTCTTTGTGGTTGCATCACTTCCTCCTCGCAGGTCCCTTCGGCGCTGCTGCACTGACACGTGAAAGTCTATGAAACACCAATCAAGACATCAGCGGCACAGAGGGCCAGAGCCAAGTGAACCCAGTCCCAGAGATCGGGACCCAGAGATGGCCCGTGAAATGAGTTGGAGTTTGAAAATCACCGGAGGGATATTCCACGCTCTGCTGCCAATTTCACTATCATAATCAACCTCAGCTTGTAGGAAGATATTATAGGCCCAACTATTTTTTTCGCTGACACTCCTTCTGTGCATAGATTTTTTTTTCTTGTGATGCGGATGATAAGAGAGATGACAAGAAATATGCGGGGGCTGAAATGGAGATTATGAAAACTGCCGGGTTTTTTTTGTTTTTTTTTTGCTTTTTTTTCCTCCTCCAGATGTTAAATGTTCTAATTGGAATTTGTAAATGGCTTCAATGAATTTGATAGCCGATACTTAATGATTAAATAGAAACTTTATCTTTTGAAAATTAGCTGAAGCGCAGAAGCAACAACATAAATTTGTCAAGTTTAAAGATTCTCTGGCAGCGCTGATATCAGCCATTTTCTCAGGATTTAGGATAGCTCAGCATTCTGACGTCACGTTCAGGCGGCTCGAAGCTCATCTGAGATGGTTATAATGGTGCGATCACATCAAATGTATGCTGTCACTTGTCGTTAGCTTCTTAGCTACGCTACATCTGACTGTGATATGGCCACCTGGCTGTTGGATATAAAAGCAACAAGTCTAACACAACTTCCTGACACCAAAATGGGACACAACTCATGAATATTAATGAATAATAATAATATGCAGTTGAGGTTATCACCATGTACAGCAGAGAGTTTAACGCATAAAGAAATGTAAACAAAATTATGGAGAGATACTGAATAAACCATCGTCAGGCATTCAACATTTGTGGCCATCATCAGCTAAATAAACAACAAAAAAACAGATGTAAGTATTTAGTTCAAGCTGTTCTGAACTAAGTAACAAAACATTTTATGCTCATCCCCAACACTTGTCGTCTTTTCTTTGGGTTTGAGAAGAGATACAGAAGTAATCAACAAGACGACTGAAATTACAGAGTCCATGTTGATGTTTTGCGGTGGGTAAACACAAACCTACACCTAAAAACACAACGTGTGGTGGGCACGATCAGTGCTGACACATCTCCGTCCTCCATCTACAGATGTAAAAATAGATGCTTATCTTAAAGAATCTTGCTCTCACATCAACATCAGTCATAAAAACACTTTCAAGAATTTCTCTATTAAATGTGAACTGAGAACTGAAACACATTCTGCAAGTGTAGTGATGATCTCAATGGTTGTCACTTGTGCACCATACCAGAAGACCTCTGAAAACCTACGTGGAGACTGAGCTCCTGAATGCCTCATTGTGTGTGCGTATTGGTGAATGGCCTTTCATACTGTAGATCTCGAGGACAGAGCCAGTCATCTTCATTCCCTCCCAATACTCATCTGCCTTTGCTATGAATATAGCTGTCAGTCCCTTAAAGACCATCACAAAAGAGCACACTCATTAGTATTGTGTTGCACCATGCTTCAGCATCGAGCGCGTACTACCCCTGACTAATTTTCTGTTTGTATCAAGAAACAAAAGCTCTTCGAATCCCCCCAGTGGGCTCCGGAGTGGCTTTACTGCACATCAGACTATGCTAATTACCTTTTGCATGATTAATTGGACCAATTAGAATTAGTAGTGGAAGGAGATGATTCCTGGCAAGGTGCGAAACATTAATTAGTCGTTAAAAAAAAAAAAGGTTTATTAGTGTTCAAATTTAATCTCGTGGAACACAATGGGATTATGGGGAAAAGACAGTTAATATGTGGCGTGTTCAATCACTGCAGGCTGCAGATGGACTAATGAGTGCCACTGCTTCCATTGTGCTCTATCTCACATGCACCCACACACACACACTCACACGCATAGACAGCCTCCATACACTGCTATAGCTCCTGTACTGTTGGAAAACACCCATCTTCATCCATCACACAAAGTGGCAGTTGTAACACAAACATCCCTGCTCTGATTGATGAGTCAAGACCGTACAAACGACTGATACACAGTAATCCCGCACAAGATTTATGGACGCGGGACGATGCGTTACAAATTTGCAATAACAGAATCAACAACAATAGCAGCAGTGGGAGCACCGGCAGCTAATGGTGATTTAGCTGTGGCCGCATTTCTAATGTTATGGTATGGCGTCAGTAATAACAACGTCGCATTACACTAGTTCAAACGGTGTATCTGCACCATGAGAAATGACAGCCGCAGGGCAGTTGTTTACGCTTGTGAGAGAGAGAGAGGGGAAAAAAACGAGCCGGTACATTATGGGGTGTGAGGAGCATGTGGGCGTTTTCTCACATTTTGCACATTCATGCAATGAAGTGTCACTGGGAGTGGCTTCACACTGAGCAAGAACCTTGGCCTCAAAAATCTGCAAGCTCACGCATGCACCTCACTTATTCACTCACAAAGCAGCGGCTGATCACTTCGCTGTGTAGCTCTGCTGCACCATCAAACGGTGTCTGCAGATCTTTTCTGTGTTTCAAGCAGTTTGGCGAATTCTGTTTCAACTGCTTACGAAAGAGTTAAACTCAGATTTTGAACTCTGTGCTGCTCTGTTTTCTCCCTTCGAGAGTTGCAGGCTTTTTTTTTTCAGGGGAATCACCCAAACAAGTTGTGAAAAGGTGAGGGTTAGAATCGAGGTGCAAAACGAAACCTGTCAATATCACAAACCCAAACGAGGGCAAGGATAGTTAGATATCTACTGGTTCATATTTGAAACAATCAGAGGTTCACATTTTCACTGTGCTGTATTATAATAATTCTATCAAGTTCAGTTCTGTTTCTATTGCACGTGACCCAGTTTTAATCACGATGCTTGAATCAATGAAACTCTTCAAGGTTGGACGATCGGTTGAAGGTAAATTGTTGCGTTTCTTCAATTAAGATCACAACAGTAATAATCTCTCTGTTCTTGTAGAAAAATCCAGTAAGATTCAAATATCCAGGACTGGTAATACTGTTAATTGACAGTTGCCATGGTAAAATCATAATAATAGTATTAGTGAAAATATTAGAAACTACATGATCAAGTGTCATTAGTTGATTTTCATGAGCAGCTGTTTCTAAGAGGCTGTGGAGGGGCTGTCTGCTGCAGTCCTTTTTGACTACCCAGCACAATTTTTACACAGAAAATCACTGGAATATGTTGTGTGGTTTATTCACAACTATGTAACAGGATGTTATCATTTCGTTTGTGTTTACCTTTTTGTGTGCGTGCACACAGTGAGTTTATTCTCCCTAGAAACAAATTAGCACAACAGAAAATTAACCAAAAAATGTATTATTTTATTCTTTATTCTCTTTTATTCTTTTTGAAACTCTGATGAAGTTAACTTTGAGACTTCAATAGAATTTCTTCGTCCACACATTTAAGAAATCTAAATGAATCAGGTATTTCCTCTCTGTAAATCTGATCTGAAATCACATCTTTTTTTCTGTTTTCTCGTGACTTATACGAAAATCTTTTGAGCAGTAGTGATATAGAGGAGCAATAATGTCCAGCACTAATTTAATACCTTATTACCATAAGCCTGGTGCAATGCATGCATAATAAATTGTTGTATCTTTTACACGGCTCCAGCATATGGTTGGGAGACCGGATTCTCTTCAAACTGCACCAAATTTGCATGATAGGATGTGAGAGTTGGATGGATTTGGGGATTATATGAAACACAGCTTCCATTTCCAGTTCATTGTACTAAGGAGAGGTATCACATTTACACAGATGGCAAGGAATTGGGAAATGCACAGCTCCCGTGAATCACAGAAATGTGCACAGGAGAAGAAGAAATCTCTTCAGACAGAATCTATACAGTTTTTTTTTACCCCAATAAAATGTGCACTAATCGCGCTGCGCTGCATTGTTTCCAAGGAGCTGCAGTCGAGAGCTGATCGGGGTTGTTAGTCTGGAAGCTTCTGTTGGACAGTCGTGATGGTCACTGCTGGATGGTTGTGGAGGTCAGCTGTGTAGCGTGTGAAGAGACCGACGACGGCCGACAATCATGTAGTTCCTGACTCCGCATTAAGCACCTAAAAGCACCAGAACCGAAAATAGAGCCTCCTCTGCGTCACACTTTGTGTTCGGTTGGTGAGGTTTTATGACTGCTCCTGTGCTGAAACATTCATAATGTAATAACTTTGGTTTTGTTCTTAATGTTCCTTTGGTTATTTTAAACGCTTGTATTGTTTTGTATTATGTTGTTTACGTAGGCTGGGTGGTGTAATGTGCTTTGCTCTCATGCAGTCATCAGATTAAATGTGTTGAGTTTTTCTTTTTAAAGGGCTGATTACCTTGTTTAAAAAAAAGCCTTTTCTGTTTATTTGTTGACAAAGATAATTTGCACTTTCCAATGACAACAATACCTTTATTATATTGAACAAAATGGAAAAGTGAGCTAAAGTGGCACACACTGAAATTTCATTGTTTACTTTAAAGAGCATGTTCTTTATTTTTGCCCCAGACTTTAGTTTTTCCAAACAAAAAAACACCCAAAAACAACAACAAAAAAACGCTCCTTCAAATATGAAAGGTAGCCACTCTGCCTGCTGCTGTCAGTTTGAATCTGGTGTCTCTTGATGTCTGATTCACTCTTCGACTACAAATACCAGAGGCCAGGTAACGCTGATTCGGAGTGACGTCAGGGACAGAAGAAGTAACCATGTTAATCAACAGTGTTTTCTCCCGGTGACACGAACACGTCTTGTTTGGCTACGAAAGGTCAGACAAACAGCAGTGAAGCTCGCCGGAGTTCAATTGGCTGTTTTTCTGGAAGCATCCGACGGCACGTTCTTCAGCTGTCCTCTCTCTGTGCGCTGGAAGTGGAGGGTCCGGTCAGGGTGGAGGGGAAGGAGTTGGAGGGGGCTTCGATGTCGAGTGTCACCACTGAATTGACTTTTTTTTTCTCTACACAGACTTGCATGCAAACTTTTATTCTACATTAAATAACCCTACAATAAAAGTAAAATACAACACGCTCTTGTACTGACGTCATCAATCCAAACCTCAGTCCACTTTGCGTTGTTATCTTTAAATCTTTTATTTTAGCTTTAAATGGATGAAATTTCCTGTTGTGCGTGTATGTGCTTCCTGTTGGCTTGACATCGTGTAAAGTTTATGCAAACTTTGGGAAGTTTGCTGTAAATTGAAGCCTTCTTTTACAGTTTTCAGAAAAAGGCCCATCTGACACGCCCAAAATAGGACCTAAAATATACACAAGATAGATTCATAATAAAATGTTTCAGGACAAAGCAAGCCAAGGGTTTCCTGCAGCTCATAAACTGGTGCTTAATTACAGAGCCGCTGCAGTGCTGAACTCATGAACTTCACCAGTTTATGCATCTATGTGAATCTGGCTCGGCCTGAGTTTCGTAGAATAAAGAAGAAGCCAGTGTCGCAGCGAGACTGGAACCAGCTCCAGCCTATAACTTGTGGCGGCTCCTGACAAATACGTCTAGTTTTGTTGGGCAAAACACTTTATTTTTACTCACGTTATTGCAGTTTGCATTGTGTTGCTTTGCCATATGGATTCAGAGTGGGGGTCGCTTCTCTTACATCTGTTTGAAATTACTGCTGCTGAAAGCAAACGCACACCCACCAAATTTGAAATTCTACATAAGCTGGTTGGTTTACATAAAAATGGAGTAAAACTAAAACAAGACAGTCAAGCTGCATGCAATACTGTAAATCATGTCAAGCACATCTAAATATTCAAAACGTACTTCTAAATTCAAGCCCCCCAACCCCCCCCCTCCCCTCCCCTCCCCTCCCCCTCTGGGACCTAACGTGCAGCACAGAAGCAACAGCGACTTTCTGTGTCTCCGTCACCCTGTTTCATGTTTCATAATTGTGTACTTCAAGGTCAATCTAAAGCACAGAGCCCTCTAAAATTAGCTTGTCTGTGAGTCATCTTTGAAACCATCCCATAAAGGTTGCATGATTCTCAACAGCAGTAACTGCAATCAAGGCCTTTTGACTGTGATGGAGGACTTAAACCACAGACCCAAGTGCTGTTGTGTGTGTGTGTGTGTGTGTGTGTGTGTGTGTGTGTGTGTGTGTGTGTGTGTGTGTGTGTGTGTGTGTGTGT
>JAUESF010000070.1:12608132-12630603 GCA_032274765.1 Malacoctenus tetranemus | reverse complement strand
CACACACACACACACACACACACACACACACACACACACACACACACACACACACACACACACACACACAGAGAAAATATCTTTATCCATTTGAGAGACAGCCTATGAATTTACATTTCCTGCAGATTTACTCTAAAGTCAGATGCAACTAAATCTAAACCCTGCTTCTGTAGTTGAAACTTAAAACCTATATTCAAATCTTCCATACAGGGATTCGATCTTGTCTCCACAATATAACAAATCTCCACAGTTTGAGTGTGTGAACCAATTTTGGTTGCAACCGTGACATGAGCGTCTATGGGTCACTGTGCAATCAGGTTGAAGCCCCCACTGGTATAGAAGAACCAGGCGACACTGTATGCGCGCAGAGACACAAGCACACACGTGTGCACACACCTCTGAATAACCACTTTAGTGAACAATCACATCACATAAGCAAACACAAAACCTTTTGAAATAATCATTTACACCAGCATCAAAGTGCAGTTACGTCTGCTCTAATAGAAAATTGTTAGATTTCCATCTTTAACACACCTGCATCCATTTGCTGTTGACAAATGAGTTTGAAAACTCAGCCATAAAGCTTCCATTCATCCTTTCAGTATGTATGGCAGAGTGTAGAGTATATATGCTAATTCTTCCCCTCTCCCCACCTGATTTGAATGTGTGCGTTTGGCGGCGATGGATTACACGCAGAACTTTGTGTGCTGTTTATTTGCTTTGCAGCTCTGCAGCTTAAGAGGCTCCCGCAGTCAAAATCATTTCTCTCTAAGTGCTCAGCTTTCATCGCAAGCAGCTGCAACACAACAGCCAGCATGGCGATGGCGGTCAAGACCGCAGTCAATCCGTCCTTTGTCTCAGATTTTCTGGGTGAATGACCGGGATTTGCAAACATCTGTGATCTATAGGGTGGTTTGTGTTTTGGATAATGGAAGCTGGACTCAGATCCTTCATAAGTGAGTCATCAGATGTTTTCTGGCTCTCGTGTGAGCTCATTCATCAACACCCACTCTGTCAGTTTGCCTTCTTAGTTTGTAAAGCCTGATGGCCTGACTTACAGTTTCTCCTTAAGATACAAACTCTCTTTTATAAATCCTCAATTGAGAGTTTCTTATCTTGTTTAGTTTCTTGCATTTATTTGTTGTTTTTGTGTTGTTTCTAACATTTTTGATCATCCTTCCATTTGGTAATATACAACAGTGAGAACAATACTGCCACCCAGTTTTGAAATTCAGACACACAATGCAGTCAAGTGCATGCTACAAGTATGTGGAGCCACATTTGGTGGTAGTTTGGACACAACTGGTCCGTCGTGTTGTTAAAAAAAAAAGGAGCATTCAGGTTGCATCGATTACCAGGGAACTGACTTCTGTCCTCTTTCCACATTGATTTTGGTCCCCTGTATCAAGGAGCGCAGTATTGGGAGGGAGAGACGGACGCAGCTGTGACACAAAGTCATCAGAGGGACCGAGAAGTGAGAAAAGAAAGAAAAACCCAACAAGAGCACTGTAAGCACAGGACAGTGGTGAAAATCAACACTGTGAAGGCACACACACACACAATTGAGGCTCAACCTTCACTGTTTTGAAGGCTCCATTGTGTTCTGTAGGATTCTATGATAAATGTTTCTCCTTTTGTCAAGGCTTTTTTTTATTGTTTCAATATTCAATGTGTTGCCTTTCTCAGCTGGGTTGGGGGTCACGAAAGCGCGGTCCAAAACGAATTGCGAATCCTTTTCACTCGACAGAAAACCCATCTTGAATGACATTAACCTGTTTCATTTCTTTAAGTTTGAACACATCATTCACACAACCAGTTTTTCTCTCCCTAGAGGATTAATGCTGTCACTGCAAACTTCTGTTATATAGCTGACGAATGCCGAAGGAGGGAAATATCGCAGTCGGCTGCTCGTGAAAGCAGCAGTTGATAACCGCTGGCTTGGTTTCATTCTAATTGAGAAGGTGAAGTCAAGGTAATCCTGGTGAAATATTGTGAGTTACAAAGAATTGTGAGTTTACCTCCTCGTTCAAGACGAGCTCCGCACATAAAACAACACGCTTTTTAGAGACCTGGCAAATCTTATAATATCCCAGTGGGCTTCAGTGCAACTGAAGTGTGGCGATGAAAATGTTTGTTCATACAGCCATGAAAAAAAAGAAGTGGAACAGAGAGATAGAAGTGGCCCAATGGTGATCAAACATCCGACCGCAACCTCTCTTTTTTTTTTTTTTGGTGAAATTGAAATCAGCTGTCTCAATAAAAATGAGGAAGAGTTTAGATAAAACGCAGCAGATGAAGGTTGTTTCAGGTTGAGTGCTTTTGTGAGTTTGAACCAAATCTGTGGCGGCTATAATTCAGGAAACCTGGCCGTTGTTCAACCAGCAAACTGTACCAGGTCCAGGACGGTCGGATGAAACCGTCCCAGCTCCTGTAACAGAAATTTGATGATGAGTCATAGCAGACGTTCGACCGATCAGGTTAAACAGTTATTGATCACATCCATACTTCTAAATGTTAAAGCCCTGAACCAAAAAAAAAGTCCCTCACAAAAACACATAGTTGGATGATAATTGCAGACGGGTTTTTCATCCGTGAAAATATGAACATAATTAACTCCGAACAATAAAATTCCCTCTAAAAATATCCTCCCAAGGATTTATTGGAAATCAGCACCAACCAGCATCTCGTTTGTTGTGTTGTTGGCAAGGTACATTGAAAAGCCCTGCTGGATTAGCAGGGATACAAGAAAACGCGCTGCGGCAAACAAAACTGCATTACCTTAACAACCCTTTCAAATAATGGCTGACATAATTATTTCCTTTTAGTCGTTTTTGCACACGCGTTTCTCCCTCTGCAAAGTATTGTGTTCTGACTTTATCTTTTTTCTGTCCTTCATCCTCCTCAAATGTCTCTGTCTTTTTTTTTTAATATTTGAAAGCCTCTACTGTCACTATCTCATGCAAAGTACCGTGAAAAATTGCAAGTAAATGTTCTTCTCTAAAGTTCAACTGCCACCCCAGAGGTTTGAACATGTCAAAGAAAGAAGTGAGAGTGGGGGAAATGATCCACAGCACAGACGGCGCTATATTGGCATTTGGCAGATTGAGGTGATAAGTTAAAAATAAATAAATAAATAAGAAATACAGAAGAATTCTTCAGCAGACATTGACGACAATGTCACAAACTCCAACTCTCTAGTCTCATCTCAGTTTCTTGAGCCTCTGTGCGCTAATATTTCTCTCAACTCAGTATGAAACAGAGACGGCAGTGATGTAACTGCGAATGTTTATGTTGTCTGGGGTTTTTGTGTGGCCCAGCTTCAGCTTTAGTGATACAGTGTTGGAGTGAGTTTATGTGGTCACACTACAGAGACGATGCAGATTTAAAGCACAAGAAAAGAAAAGAAAAGAAAAGAAAAAAAAACCTACCTAAAAAAATCAATTCATTCCAACACTCCGGGGTGCTATAAGAGCAAAGATAAAAACAAAAGGAAAGTCTCTTTGCATGATAAACCATGCAACTTAAAAAATGTTCAAAGGCTCAATTCATGAATATTTTACTTGATGTGCCAGAACTTCATCTGAATATTTGAATGTACTGGAGTCCATCAATAGCTTGTCTGTCTCTCCACCGAATCCACACAGCCTGACCGCCCCCCCTCTTTTTTCTCCCCTCTCTTTCTCTCCCCTCTGCCCCCCCCACCCCACCCCCTCACAGCCACACACAAGGCCATCCATTCAAAGGCCCCCCTCATGCAGCCACCGCAGCCCCCTGAGGTGTCTATGTACAGCCCGTGCTGCCTGGGATTGAAGTTTTCGAGATAGATGGAGCCAGTGGGGCTTGTTGCCTCTTCCGCGGTGGCGACGAGGCTCTATAGGGCTTTTCTTTGACACCCACTCTCGGCTCTGCTCACAGTTTCGTGATGAAGGCTCGTTTTAAGAAAGATGACGGCGAATGCTGCTTTCAATAGTGGTGACCAAATAAAGCTTATCTCCTGTATGAGGGAAAACACTCCGAAGGCACTCGGCCATTTCCATGCAGCAGCGTGGCTCGAGCTCAGCCAAAGGCCAGCGAGGATTTTCTTTTTGTTGTCGCATCAGCTGTGATCCATATGGGGATGCAGCACGCTGTTATGTTATCTCCTACACAATATACATACTGCTAATTAAGGATACGCCAAGATTAAAACCAAAGGATGGATAACCCACCAGAGAGAGAGCAGGTGAAAGCCCCAAGGTGCCAAAACTGCAGAAAGCCTCGAACGCTCCGCCGCATGACTGCTGCTTTATGTAATTGAAAATTTGTTGAGAAATGTGAAGTTGACCTCCAGGGGGGTTGTGCATTATTACCTGAGTGGATTTTTTTTTATCATATTGCTTGTATTTTGAAAGACATGGGTTTTAAAGTGACCCCTTGCAGAAAGCTTGGACGTAGTACTTTATTATTGGACTGAGAGTAAGACTTTTTTTTTCCTATTTCACAATCGGAGGAATCTGTGAGGTATTTTATTGAATGGCTTCCTTACATTTATATTTGTGCTGAGAATTTCCTGTACATTTTATATCATTGAATCGATGAGGTGGGAGTTGTGTTCATGCTGCACTATTCTGCACTAATGTTTGCATCCACTGCCCAAGTGCTGTTTTTTCGGCATGAGGCAAATGTTAGAGATCCATCCTTCCTTGCTCCTTCTCACCAAGCTCCTCCATCAGAGTCTTACAGCCGCTATTGAGTTTTATCGTGAACTTCTGAAAAGTCCATGACTTCTGAAATGTACCAATGTGCATGTGAAATATCAAGAACGATTGGTTTAGAATTGCAGTCTGTACGACATTCACAAAGGTGCTCCAGCCATTCATACTTCAAAACGAACTGCTGAATCAATCAATGGAAATCAACTAAAATTCCACAGGATTCGTTCTTCAATCAGTATCAATGTGCAGAAGAAACTTCAAAACGATCAGATCAGAGTCATGGTCTGTGCAGCATTCACAAGAAGTTCTCCATGGATGCACAGGCGGACGTGCACTGACCATAAATCCGCGGCACCTCCGGACACGCCGTCCGGCAAGACAATGACGTTAGCTACCAATAATTTGAGCAGCGGCTCGTAAAGACGTGCCATCATGACACCATTGACTTTGCTGTGCACGTAACATTTTGTCTCCGAAATAAAATAGCAAATGATTGACTGAATGTGTTTCACCTACAGGGCCTTTAATCTGACTTTGTTCGGATCCACATGCAGTTTTCGTGAAGTCAGCAGTGTTTTCTCGTTTGATTCCGAATTGCCCCCGAAGCCGTTTGCTTTTTGGCTTTTGTTGGATTGTCCCTGGTCGAGCACTTAAACTATCAAATAAATAAACAAATAAATGACTAAATCCCTCCATATCTGACTTGTCTCTTGGTGGGTGTGCGCATCCTTTCACAAGATGTGCTCCATTGTTGTCTCTGCACCTGCACTTCTTTTCCAACCACTCCGCGCATTGTTATCAGTGCCATCCTATCAGGCTTTGGCTTTGACTTTGTGCCAGAGTGCCAGTTCTCCTGACATCCCTGCAGAGGAGGACAGGGAAATATCAGTCTTGGCACTTTGAGACACAAAACCCTCAAATAGCAAATCTATATCTGTCCAAGGAATGAAAAGACAAAACCCTCCTGCAGTCTACATTCCAAATGCTGAGAAATGTGTCAATTTTCATATTTAGGAAAACATCTTTAATTAACTTCTCAAATCTCGATGAGATTTGTTAGTGTGTTGAAAGTTAACTCAGCTACTGAGGAAACTCTGACTAAAAAAGCTCTCACAACAAGTTTTGCTTCAAGAAAGGAACAGAAGAGGTGTTTTCATTCTTTGGTTTTGTTGTTGTTGTTGTTTTCTCTGCTTCAGGTTACAAAAAAAGCCTCCCAGGGAGAGGACATATCCTCAAATTGAATCTCTGGCATCCCAGAGTTTTCCAACAGCACTTGTCAGATAAAGCATTTCTAATCTTCACCAAAGTCTCTGTCCAAAGGCAGGAGCTGGCAAAGGAGGGAGCTGGGGTCATTCCAGTGACATGGGGTATCAATCAGACACAGGTGGTAACCTGCATCCAGCAGCTCCTCACACTCGAGCTTAGTTGTCCACTTGAAATGAATGGTCAGTTCTCATTGCTGTTGATCGTTTTTAGTGTACGGTGGGGCCGTTCTCCACATGTGCAGCGTGACTCCGGCACCTCAAATACATTTTACATCAGTGTGAATTTGTTTTCTGTGTTTACCCTGATAGACTGGCAACCAGTGCGAGGTGTACCTAGGTGTGCCCTGCCTTCACCCTGTGTGAGCTGTGATCGACTCCAGCTCCCTGTCCCACCCTCAGATGGATGGATGGATGGATGGCTGGATACTCCATCGATCCCCCAAATCACTCTGCAATAGATAAATACACCAGCACCAGAACGCGGGTGAATACAGCTTACAGATACAAAGATGTAAGAGGGAGTTTAAATGAGCAAAAATGGATAAAAAGTTAAAAAAGTGATTTTAAAGATAAATGAATGGAGCAGATTTAATTTACAAAAGCCAAAGGAGCGGGGTATAAGATTAATCCATAAAGAATGAGCTGCGTTATTGATGTAATTGTGGGAACTTTTATCCATTCTTTACAGTTTTTAATAATATCGGCTCATCGTGGGGGCTTTGTGCTCCAGTAGACGCTGCGGTGCCGCGCAGGATCGGCTGTGGTTGGAGTGACAGGTGAGTGTGTCACAAATGAAGGTAAAGTGAGGCGGAGGGGAGGAGGACCGATGACAAGGAGCTGGCACAGCGAGCGAGGCGCACATTGTACTTTGTGCTGAGGAGAAGGAGACGCGCTGCAGCTCCTCTTCACGTTGCACTTTCCAAACACTAACGGGGGGAACAAAGAAGCCAGGATGTAGGGACCCGTCAGAAAAAAAAACCCAAAACAGAAAAAAAAGCAAACATCCAGAAATCCTGCTGGAGACAGTTTGTTTTCCAGTGAGTAGCGAAGGTCCCACTGAGCGGCTCCGTCTCCTTTGCGTTCAGGCGCTCGGCTCGTTGCGGAGTCTGTCGACCGGGCGAGGAGCGGCAGAGGAGGGAAGGTGCTGCTCGTTCCCTCCGCGCGCTGGATGGAGCCCGACTCCCCCTCGTCTCACTTGTAACTGAGGACTCGGTGTTCGCGGAAAACTCTTTGGTCCCTGGAAGAGTTGGGATTCTGCTCCCTCCTCCACTCCATCTCCTTTTCGGTGAGTCTTTCTGCGCATTTGGCACGTTTTCCTCCCCGGGTCTGTGTTCAGTTCAATTCAGATCTGCTTCAAAATTGACATGTGTCAAGTCAGTGAATGCGCTCTGCAGAATTTGTCTGTTTGTCTTGGAGAACTGTTCAAGGTGTAAAATCACCACAAAAATGCTGTTTCACAGTTTTCTTTGGTGCATGTTGCGAAAGATTTCAAGTTGTAACATCATGAAAATAGTTGAAACATTGCAGTAGTATTACCAGCGTATATAAATCTGCAGCTTGTTGCTATTCAACAGGTTTGTTTCAGCCTTTGACAGACAGTTATTCTCAATAACTGTCAAGTGTTGGTGCGTGAGGAGGGTCAGGCTCAGAGGGGCTTCTCTTCAAGCTGCTGCTGCTGATGATGATGGAGTAAAAAAAATGCACAGCTTTTTATTCACTGTACAGCCCACTGTACTTAATGCAAATGTGGGCTGGGACACAAACAAGTCATTTGGTTCACAAATGCAGCTCTACAAATTGGTGTCAGTCCTGCAAACGGTAGCAGTCCTTGGGTTTGTAGAAGTGGGGGTTTTGAATTGTGAACAGTTTTTCACTCCTGCCTGTGTGTCACAGTTGGTCGACATTTGTGCTTTAGTTGTTGCCTTTTATCAGCTTTTTCCTTGAAATTGGATGACATTTGGAGCAGACACTATGGCTGTGGAAAGGAGCTGCAGAGAGTGACAGGAAATTTAATAGTGCCGAACTGATTTGGAGCTTTAAAATTGCACCAAGCTTCATCATCGCAAACGTCAATATTCCGGCTGGTCACGTGATGTTCGGCTGTTAATTTTTTTTTTACCTTCTGTTTTTGCCCTTCAGATGCCAGTTTGTTCTGAGGACGGTGGAGTCTGAAGGTGAGGAAGACCTTGCTTCATCATGGCAGCTGGAGTAGCCGCGTGGCTCCCGTTTGCCAGGGCTGCAGCCATCGGCTGGATGCCCGTGGCCAACTGCCCGATGCCCATTGCACCGCGAGACAACACAAAGAGACAAGATGAACTGATCATCCTCAACGTCAGCGGGCGCCGCTTCCAGACCTGGAGGACCACGCTGGACCGCTACCCAGACACGCTGCTGGGCAGCTCCGAGAAAGACTTCTTTTACAACGAGGAGACCAAGGAGTACTTCTTCGACCGGGACCCGGACGCCTTCAGGAGCATCCTCAACTTCTACCGAACAGGGAAGCTGCACTACCCCCGGCACGAGTGCATCTCGGCCTACGACGAGGAGCTGACCTTCTTCGGCATCATCCCCGAGATCATCGGCGACTGCTGCTACGAAGAGTACAAGGACAGGAAGCGGGAGAACCTGGAGCGCCTGCAGGACGACCAGGAGGAGAACAAGGACCTCAAGCTGCCCAACATGAACTTCAGGGAGACCATGTGGCGCGCCTTCGAGAACCCCCACACCTCCACCATGGCCCTGGTCTTCTACTACGTCACCGGCTTCTTCATCGCCGTCTCGGTCATCACCAACGTGGTGGAGACGGTGCCGTGCGGCTCCACCGCCAACCAGAAGGACATGCCGTGCGGCGAGCGCTACACGGTGGCGTTCTTCTGCATGGACACGGCCTGCGTCATGATCTTCACCGTAGAGTACCTGCTGCGCCTGTTCGCCGCGCCCAGCCGCTACCGCTTCATGCGCTCGGTGATGAGCATCATCGACGTGGTGGCCATCTTGCCGTACTACATCGGCCTGGTGATGACCAACAACGAGGACGTCAGCGGCGCCTTCGTCACGCTGCGCGTCTTCCGGGTCTTTCGCATCTTCAAGTTCTCGCGCCACTCGCAGGGCCTGCGCATCCTGGGCTACACGCTGAAGAGCTGCGCCTCGGAGCTGGGCTTCCTCCTCTTCTCGCTCACCATGGCCATCATCATCTTCGCCACCGTCATGTTCTACGCCGAGAAGGGCTCCAGCTCCAGCAAGTTCACCAGCATCCCAGCTTCCTTCTGGTACACCATCGTCACCATGACCACGCTGGGGTGAGTGCAGCTGCCTGCTTTTTATTGAGCACCTAAAGCAGCTTTCAGCGTTTCATTAAAACAGGAGTCGATGCATTTGCAAATATATATTTAGTAGTAAAATGAATACTTTGTATTTCAAAACACTTCTTTGAATTGCAAATAGACATGGAGACAGTCAGCCCACATATACGCTGCAGCTTATTTGAGACTGCCAGTGTGAGTAATGGTGGGCAGTGTAGCATTTATCTATCAGCACAAACACTCGTGGCATTTTGTTTGCCTCAGTTAGAGCTCGCCAAATAACGAGACAGTGTTTGAATACATACACTACATCCGAGGACTGAATAGACGCCCAGGTGCTCCACAGATTTACATGTGCACTCAGGACTTGACTGATGCGATGCTATATTTAGTTTCCTCTCGTTATCTGGGCTCTCCTTTTTTTTTTTCTTTTTTGACCCTGCAGAAAATTGTTTACTTTTCACACGTTGGCTGACCTGAAACAAGTGCAGGAACTCTATCAGTGGATTCTGATATCGGGAACAAACCGTCATGATCGATGGTATACGTGCACAGTTGGCTCCATCTGAGTAATTAATTACTTTGATTATCTTTCACATGTAGAGAGATACACTGTGTTCTCTCTATCCTGTGTTTCTGACAGATTCTATTACAAGGTCTACTGTATTTGTGGCATTCAATGTAAAAGCGCTTTGCGAGGGAAATAATTTCACCGCATCATGAAGCGAGATCCCTCCTCTGTATGCCTGCAGGCGATGTGTCCCACGAGACATCCTCTGTCACCTTTATTATGATTCCCCTCTGCTCTTAATCTTTCCTTCAAGCTCGCTGAGATTTCACTGCCTTGAATGGCAAGGTGAACTTAAAAGTGTTCCTGAAGTTTAGTGCGCTTTTATGAAGGCAGAGTCGAAGAATAATTACGAGTTCCTAAAAATCAGTTCTTCACTCAGGCTGTCACGGTAGATAATGCTGCGGATGTTAATGAAAAACGTCCTTTTAGGGGGGGAGGGGGAAAAAAGAGAAAGAAGAGAAGACAGAAAGTTAATTTGGCTTGTTTCACTGATTCGTTTGAGTAATAGAAAATGTATTTTTGAAAACAAGTGATAAAATGAACAAAGAGGCAGGTTATTACAGGAGAAGCTTATTTTTCTAACAGTGTCCTCTCCTCGGTCAGGGAAGGGGGTGCTTTTAATCAGTGGGATCCGATATTACTGTCCATACTGGCTGGGAACAGATTCATTCTCAAAAAGCTGCCAAAAGCCTGGATTTTTTTTTCTTCCATAGCTGTTGCGTTGACCAGACTGTATCCGTTATGTTTGACCAAAAAAATCGAAAGCCAAACATATTTAGGGGGTTATGATTAAGTACAGAAAAGCATCATGGGAGATAAGAACGAGCCTTTTATCCCGCAGCTGTACACAGACTGGACTCCCCGCTGATAAAAATGGTTTTTGATTTTTACTGGAACAAATGGTGCGTTTCTCAGCTGATCGCTCCGGCCTCGTCTCAACTTTCGGCCACAAAACTCGCTCTTTGTGTCGGCGTCCCATGACTTCACCTCGGTTTGGGAAACAACCTGAAAACAGAAGGGGCCGCATCTTCAGGGCGATGAGGCCGGCTGGAACTTCATCCCCAATTAAAGTGTGAAAGGAGGTTTTCATCAGGCGCATTTTGCTGCTCCGCAATATGAATCATCAGCAAACGCTCCGCCCTCGACTTCATGTGATGCAATAGAAACGCCTGACTTTACATATTTATGAAGGCAAAGGTGCTAGACTTACACAGGGTGCTGCTTTGTGCATCGATCGGGTGCCGTCGTGTTTGTGCCGTTCATAGATCAGCTTCCACTGCTGTTTGTGCAAAATAACAAGTTTGTACTCATTTTTACATGCAGAAAACCTTTATTAGAGCAGACACAGGTTGTTTTTATCTTTATTTTTAGATAATTAAAGCACAAACTGCTCGAAGAAAGAGTGTTTGACCATTAAAGGAAACATTTTTCAGCTATTTGGTGAGAAACAGGCAACATTTAAAACATTCATTCAGCTTTTATTTCACATTTTTCACGGGATTCAGGGTTAAATTGCACACTCACATCTATTGACAGTTTGGAGTCGACACTTGACCTCATATATGGATGTTTTTGCACTGTGGGTGGAAACTGGAGGACCTGGATGAAACTCTCAGGGAGAACATGCAAACTACACACAAAGACCCATCAGGGTGTAACATTGTGACCTTTACGCTGTTATGAGGGGGTGAGAGTTACTACATGACTGTGCATTCCTCAAAAGTTGCATGATAGCTGTTACACAAAGTAGGAAAAAAAGCAGTCGCTTCTTCTCAGGAGAAAAACAGAGACATTTGTTATTTTTTGCACCGGGCAATTTCATCTCACTGGCTGGATTGGATCCCTCCGGCCGGCTGAATCTGGCAACCGGACTGTATATTTGCCACCTCTGGCTTTGGTGCTGGAAACAAAAACACACACTTCTAATGGGAGGTGAAACCCTCCTGCTTCCATTAATGTTTCAAACGGTTCAGTTTTATTTCCTTTTTATTGCAGCGATCCTGTGGATGCTTTTTATATTGCATTACAATTTGTTCCATTAGGTATTTTCTCACTGTAAATACTTAATGGTAAACTACTGCTTATAATAATAGTGACAATTTACTATTTGTTGACATTTAGAGAGAAGACTTTTCATATTGTTTGTCATTGAGACAAACCTGCCTGAAAGCAATGAATGCTGGACAGAATGATGCACAAGCTGCATTTTCTATGACCTTTAGTTAAATACGTGATGGTGTGTGACCTTGAAGCTCTAATATTTTTCCCATGACGGTGTTTTACGCGTCCTCGTTAAAGCCTGAAATGTTCTCCTGGTGACAGTCCCCAAACTTTCCGCCCCGTCGAGGTGACACGACAGCAGTTATCAGAGAATCACGGCTTGGGGGGGAAGCAGATTCTGATACCTGAGGTTATGGTCAGTGTGTCAGAGATTTGTCTTTGAAGAAAGGACAAACAGAGACCCGATGAAAAGCCAAGCATGAATCCCAAGACCAGAATAGCTCTATTAGTCTGGGAGCTGTGTAAAGGCTGAACAGGCTGCATGACCTTACCTGTGCTGCTCAGCGCTCGTGTACGAGTGTGGCTTTATGTGTGTGTATGTGAGTATTATAAGTGATACCTTTTGTGTCACACATACAAAAGGACAGAAATGCCAGGTTGAAAGCATTATGTAAATTCTGAAGGCGAACAATGCGTGGAGCTATTATGTCCGACTCACAATAGGCCGAAGCACTGAGTCTATCTTCAGCTCCAACAGGAGTGATCCTCATCACTGAGGGCGATTATTCGCAATCAGAAAAACTATCAATCCGTGCGTGAAACGAGCTTATGCAATCCCTTTCTGCGAGTGTTGACATTCACCGTGTTTTGTGTTCAGCCTCTGAATGTTATATACGACTGAAAATGCCAGAAATCTTCATGGAATATATCTGTAACACACTGAAGGGTCAAAGTCCAGCGTCCCCTTTATAAGCTGCATTTTCTCGTTTGATATTTTTATTCCTCTTGTGGAGGGGGGGAAGAAAAATCTGTCCATTTTCGCGGCGTTAAAATGACTGTATAGCTGCAGATAAGCGTGACGCTGAGCTCACAAAGAAAAGGAAAAGGGAGGTCGCGGGAAAGTTAAATCCAAAATCTTTTTTCACCCTTTGACACGCGAGCATTTGACAAGACGGCCTCTCAGATTGACCTCGTTTGAGGAGAAGTCTTATTTTTCGATGTTATGGCGCAAAGCTTTATTTCTTGCCTGCATAGCATGAATCTGAATACAGTGTGAGCAGCACTTTTTTTTGTCTTCACAGTCACACTCTGACCTTCTGAGATGAGGACAACTAAAAACACAACTGCTATTCTTTGCAAGCCTAAAATAAACGTGTAAAGAAGAGAACACAAGTGTGGTCCCTGGCCCATATTTATAAGTTGACTCTGTATTTTTCGAACGGACAGTTGGAATAAATAAAATGGTGCTCTTGTACGTGCCATACATCCTAAGCTTCTTTGATGTGTATTAAAAGGGGCCAATATCTCTATAATATCTATAATTCTGACTGCAAGTAACAAGCAGGAGCGCTTTTATAAAGCTCTGTGTTTCCTTCTCTCACCTGTCGATCTGTTTAACAGCAGAAAGAACGTATGCGCAGGTGACGGGGTCACGATAACCCATCTGTCAATGCACATAAAAATCAGCAGGGGATAAATGTTTCATCTAATGCTGATTGAACACTTTACCGGCTCTAATTGAACATCTCAGGTTGTTTTATTTTTTCTGCTCGCGTCAGTGTGAATCATCTCGTTTATGTGCTGACGAATGAGTGTACAGGTTCAGCACGGTTTCAGAAATCATGTTCACCTTCAAAGCATCCTTCATCAGATGGTGTACAACTCTTATTGCAGTTACCTTAAAGTCTTGTCTTAACTCTTTAACAACCATTGTATTGACTCTGTCTCTGCTCCCCTCATTCAGACTAAGGTCAAAGGTGAACTGGAGCTGTGACAGGATTAAACACGACCACCGCCCAATCAAATAGCTGCAGTATTGACTTGAAGGGATTATATTGCAGGAATATTTACTTTCAGTGGCAATATCATCCCAATGTGACTCTTTGGTGTCACGAGTGATGCTGTAACACGCAGTATGCCCGCTTACTGTTTGCTCGACTGCAAATGATCTCCCTAAAGTAAAAAAAAAACTGTCAACATCCGTCTCACCACAAAAAAATAGTTTTCAGTCTGTTCATCTCACTTCAGTCATTTTTATTGCTGCAGAATGGGGATTGTCACGCTGACAGGCCAACGCTGACATAAAACTCCGCCATCTGTTTTGCAATTACCTGACGAATATAATTATTTATATTTACAATAAAAATTCCGAGAAGAGACTCTCGCGCTCCCATGCATGACTGACATGCATATTGATGCAAAACTGTGCGGGTGTGGGCGTCTGCATGAGTGTTTGCTCTGGTGTGCGCAGAGCGAACTCGCACACAAAACTAATCACACTCATCGTTGTGCGTTTCAATATTGCCAACAGTTTACGGTGGGTTTGATTATCATTTGAAGATATTACCGAGCATGTTTATTGCAGGGAACTCTCGTGGCAGTCATCACTGATGCAACTTTATTCAAACATGAACTGAGCCATAAAAAAGTGCTAATGTGCTGCAGGTAAAAAAACAAGCAAAAGTTTTGGGGGGTTTTTTTTGGGATGCTGAAGCTCAACTAGTTTCTCGAACACCAAATAATAATCTTCCCCTTTGGGAGACTCTTCCTCCCAGGTAATATCACACATCTTTCAGACTCCACCGGCTCATTTCATCAAGCAGCTTTTTAAGTATCACAGCCTGTGCCCAGTCAAATGATTCAATGGGAGTGATTCCCATGAGGGGGTGAACCTCTTTGTGTGGAACATCAGCGAGGTGTCCTTTTAATTGATTTCAAGATGAAACGGCTTCTGCTTTACGGTTCAATAAAATCAAATAAATCAAAACATCATGTCCACATTAAAGTGCTGTGAAGTTCAGGAGCCATACAAACTCTCAGGACACTGTGGGCTCGTAAATTAGACGTGAGGAGAGAGTTTTAACAAGCGCCAAGGTCACCAAAAAAATGACCATTTTCCTGGTAACACGAAAAGTCTCAAATCTGCAGTGAAGACAGTTGACAATCAATTCTGTCCACAATTTGTCAGATTAGTTTGAGAAACAACCCCCCCGAGGGGGCTGATTCACACTCCGATGCTGATTCATGCGCGCACATGCATAGTTATCGCCTTTGATCGTGTCTGGGCTTTATGACCTGCCTCCCCGCGTCCTCTCCGTGTCTGCGTGAGTCCAGACAGCACAGCGCAGCAGTTCTGGGTAATGGGCTGGAGCTCAGGGAGATGAGGGGGGCAAAGGCACCGACTGGCTGTATAATCAGCCGCTCTCACTGTCCGGGACCAGGGGTGTTAAATCAACCTCAGGTGGCTGATAAAAGGATCTGGATTGAATCTCAGCGAGGTCCGCTCCCGGCGGCCGCATGCCGACGCTGGCACTGCCAGAGCCGGCCGGATACGTGGCCGCGGGCGTCGGTGGGATGGGATCCAAAAGATTGATGAGGAAAGAGAAAAACCCTTTCTCCTACCTTTTATTCTCCCTCCGACTGTCTTGTTCTCCCTCTGCCTCCCTTCTTCCCCCCGTGAGTCTCCCAGGGGAGCAGCTATTTTGAGAACACAGGCACTATGTGTGAAAGGGAGTTAGCAGTTTCAACTATAATCTGAAACACGATCCAGACACAATGGATGAGAGCTGGCTGACAGGTGCACTGAAAGCGAAGGTTCACTGCCACGCCACCGGATCTCCCGAGTCTCCCACGCCTCTCAAAACATGATTAACCCAATAATGAGAGAAATATTAATGAGGTGTGCATTGAAATCTGACTCTGGTGTTATAATTAGAGTGATTCTCCCAGTTGTAGAGTCCTGGTCCTGGACGGAGGCTTGTTCTGTAGCTGAAAGTGAGTGAAAATGTTGTTATGCATGTAGGTCATGTTCCCATCTCTGCCTTAATCAGTGGCTATATATAATCTGCTTCTTTCTTCAGAGAGACTTTTAGCTCACTCCCATCTGTGTTCTCCGCTCAACATCTCTATTAGACAAAGTGGACTGGGCCTGGGGGCCACAGCCAGGACGGGACAGGTCAGACGAGCCGGGCTTTGGTTTCACAGGAGCGCCGTGATGAAAAGTTTTGATGAGCTTGAGCGCCGTCATCAACATGCAATGTGGAGAAAATGATTAGATTCATGAGTATTTTTCATTTTTGAATCCAATAAGCTCCAAATACGCTGCGAAAGTCTGTGACGCCACAGAGGTTTACAAGATGTAAATCCTGTCATCTGCTCGTGTGTGTTTGTCTGGATTGTATGGACCAGTGTTGCAGGAGAGCCTGAGTACAGCAGTAGCGACGGAGGCTGCGTTCACCAGAGATGATAAGCTTTTTTTTTTTTAACCTGATCGGTGTTCCAGCAGCACAGAGACGGCGTATCTGGAGACCGATACTGTTTGAAAACGACTCCCGGAGAAGAGACGCACTGAAATTCACCTGTTGTGTCTCCATGTGGACGCTGAAGCAGCATCTCAGGATGAGAACGCTGCTAGCATGCTGTTCCCCCTCATGTGTTAAGCTCGTCAGAAATCAGCATTTTTTCAGGTTATCTTCTAGTCTCTTAGCCGAAGACTGATTCCCTTTTAATCAGCAGCGCTTTTCAGTCGTGTTTTTGCCTCCTCACTATGTTGTGATTCAGCTGCTTTTTTATTTTCTTCTTCTTGTCTTTGTTTTTTTGTGCATGCACCACCCACTGCTCTGGTGTATTTATTGCAGCATCTAGGGAGGTGTTCCAGTGTTTCAGTGTAGTGGGAAACTTTTCCTGATACGTCTCCATCTTTAAAGGAACCAATACCTTTTCCTCTCTGTGTGAACAGAACTTAGGTCCAAAATAGTGTCATAGTACAACATCTACATTAAAAATTGTCACAGATATTGCTCCTTTGTGACTTTTTGCTAAAATTTGTGGAGCTTTTTTTTCAGCTTAGATTATTGACTAAATAGGGCTCAAAGGCATCATGAAGAATGACCTCATAGTGTGTTGTTATATTAAAAACATCTGTCAGTGTCTGAAAGTAATCAGTTTAAAGCAACTATTGATAGGAGAAAAAAAACACACAATTACGTTTGAAAAGTTATCGCATCAAAGCACACTGAATGAAATCCAGCTCTCAAGTTCCTCTTAAAAAGACAGGCAATATATCTCTGGTTGTTTAGACTCAAACGTACGTACACAAGCTGGTGGTTGTAGTCTTTATCTTGCACATCAGCATTGCTGCCTTTTCGTCTGACCTCTCCCTAACTTGCATCCTTCAGCAGCTGACAGGCGGGATCCGGCTGTTCTTTATCTCGGAGTTTGTGCTCCTCATGAATATTTCAAAACATGTAAATGAGGTTAATTGTCTCACTTGACCAATGATCCCTGAGCAGCCTGTGCTGCTGGGAAACTGCGAGAGGCGAGTCTGGAGCGGTGAGTTTTAGTGATGGCGAAAAAAAAAAGCGGCTCACTCTCGGGGCTGACTGGGACGACTCGTAATCGTAACTGTGTTCAGTTTATCGTAGTAGGATTAATTAACATAGGTGGAACAAAGAAACCTGCATTAACACTGATTAGGGATCTGTTGAAATGATTAATTTTGCTACACCATGAATCTGATTCAAGCAATGTCTTTTTAATGTACAATTACGGCTTCTCGTGCGTTGAATGTGGAGTGATGCAGCTCCTAGTTTGATTAGGGAGGAAAAAAATCTTTATGCGCCTCGTATTCATGTGCTGGATTTGTTTTGCGTGCTGTTAATAATGGAGTTGGATTGCATTTGGGGATCAACAAATGCTAATTAATTTGTGAATGACATACATTGTTCAGTTAATAATTCAGTGACCGTGTGCCAAGCGGAAACAGAACTGGGATGTAGTGCCGCATAGTTTGTAAGTGGGAATGTTCTTTCACACAAATCATGGGAGGTTACAGATTGTGGTGGTTTTCTGTGCCAGTCTGCTTTCAGATAGAATTAATGGGCTATTTTGTTGCCACGCTGAACCCCGGGGGTCAAAACGAGTGCAGCTTGTAGGAAATTAGAAAAATTCCTGCCTTTATCAGGCCAAGATGCTCTTGGAGCCAATTTCCCAACACAAGGCTCTTTAATAGAAACCTTTCTAATGATAGCTGTGGAATTTAATTTAGCTCCAACACGGGTTCATTTAACACCTAAACTCATTTAAAAGGAATTAAACTTGCAGGGGATAGTGGAGTCTGGCAAGCTTAACGACCTCTGCTCGCTCCGGCTATTCCTCTCTTTTTCCAGTAGTGATGTGGCAAAATGACCAAAGCCCTTGCCCCATTGTCCCGCACTGCTTCACACTCGCGTGGCGCCCTTAACATCCGCACATGCACATGCCGACCTTTGGCCCTACAGCGGTAAACAAGA
Source organism: Malacoctenus tetranemus (assembly GCA_032274765.1). Lineage (NCBI taxonomy): Eukaryota > Metazoa > Chordata > Actinopteri > Blenniiformes > Labrisomidae > Malacoctenus > Malacoctenus tetranemus. The sequence continues at coordinate 12,612,261 of JAUESF010000070.1, read as the reverse complement.
AAAAAATGGTCTGATAAGGCCGCGGCGCCGCATTTTCATTCACACGGCGTTTAACCGGCCCCAGTGCTTACACCGGCTCTCCTCTCGGGGTGGAGCAGCAGCACGGCCTGTGGAGGAAACAACAATCGGCTGTCAGATCGTCGAATTGTGTTGCTTCTACATGACCCGCAACGTCTGAGTGGCAGCAGCACTGATGAGCTCCATCGGGCGCTGTGGTCGCAGCATAAACCGTCCATCAACGTTCTGAATGAAGTTTAAAGGAAAAGGGAAAGAAAGATTAGGTTGACCAACCATATGACATGCTGATGAAATGCTCTGTACAGTGTGTGTGTGTGCATGTGTGCATGTGTGCGTGCGTGCGTGCGTGCGTGCGTGCGTGCGTGCGTGCGTGCGTGCGTGCGTGCGCGTGTGTGATGAGACATAAACAAAGCCATACCATGTGATCATGTCGGTGCAAATGGAGCATCTCCTTTATATTCAGGCTAATTAATGACAGTACTTCAGTTACTGATTTTGTAAACTCAGCAGTTTCTTTAATCAGGCTCTGTAATGGTGACTAAAAGTTTCTAATTTATTTAATTAAGTCCTCTACCGCATTGTTCATCGCCACACAAACAATTTGCGCCTCGTTGAACGGTCCTTCATCCACCTTCAGAGCGTTTCAGCCTGAAAAAGCCGAACTGTTCACTCGTGTTTTTTCTGTCACTGGACTCCAATTTTTATCCTTTCATCTCTTCTCTTTCATCTATTTTTCTCTTTCTTGTCTTCAATGTTCAGGACTTTCCTGCTGCCAGTGAGGTATAATGACTGTTTTTCATACTTGACTTACAATAACAAAGCAGCGAGCCCACGACAGACTATACAGTAAATGCCAGCAGCAGCTTCATAACCAGTACAGCGTGTTCTCCCCGCCGTGTCGTCCGAATGCTGCGCTGAGCACGGGAGCATTCACACAGCCAGACCGTTCCCGGGTAGGAAAGCTTGTTATGGAGATATTCCTTCACATTATTTGTCACTATGTCACAGAAACAACAGAATAATGGAGGAGACTGGCAGATCGGCATTTTGTTAATCGGTTGGATTCTGTTTCATGTCAGCTTGCTTACAAAAGTCTCTGTGCTGTAATCGGGAGCTGTCAGCATCCCCGATCTTTGTTCCCACCTTCTAGATCAAACACGGAGGCGGCTGCTGTTGTGTGCACGAGAAGTCTTTTTTTCTTTTGGTGACAAGATGCAATGGAAAGTTCCATTTGCTCCTGTTAGACAAGTTCAAATTGTCGCGATTGGGAATGCAAAGTCATAAATGTGTGTCTGTGCAATTTGAGAATGTGTGAAAGTGACCATGACATGTTTTCTGAGCCTGTTTACAGCGTGGCAGCAGTGTCTTTTGCTCGGGTATCGCCAAGCGGGCTCGAAAGAGTGAATTTTTTTGGGTGATCGAGTTTGGTTCGCCATGGTCAAGGGAAGTACGAGGAGTGGGAGAAAGGAAATTATGCGGGGAGACGGGGTGAAAAGTCCAAGCTCGCGGAGGGAGGAGGGGAAGTTGTAAAATTTTATGAAGAATCAAACTTCCCTTGCCAATGTGACACGGAAGGAAACGCGCAGCGTTAGATTGGAGGAGGTGGAAAGAAAGAAGCAAGTCCCCGGAGAACGAGGAGAAAGGACGAGGTGCTGAATGGAACGTCAAATTAAAAAAGAGGAGAGGCGGAAAAGGCCAGCGGCGCGGAGGAGAGAAGGTGTGATGCTATCTCGTATAGTTTCCGACATGCTATCTCAAGATGTTTGTATCAGGGCACAAAGAGGAACCTTGAATGACACGGCATGCTCTGTACCCAGGATGAGTGCGTTATTTTTAGATGCTCTGCCCTTATCTCACTACACAGCTGGCGAGGGTTCGGCTCGGAGAAAAGGTAAAGAAAACGTACTAATAACCTTCAGTGTGCAGTGAAGGAGGGCGGGAACAGAGGAAAAAAAGACGGGTGGTACAGTTACAGTGAGAGGACGGTGAAGGTTAATTGACTGTATGTGAGAAAATGTACGAGTTGGACAAATAAAGTTCTTGATCGCGCTCCTCATGTAAATCAAATTTAAATTGCCAGTGAGGGTTTTTATGGCTTTCGTGTGTGGATCCTATCTCAGCTCGACGTGCGTATGTCTTGCGTTGTAAATAATCCCACCATGTATATTTATGATTTCCATTTCCTTTTCGCAAAGCGACGCTGGAAAAAAGCAGATTTCCCAGTTTGAAGAAACAGTGTTGTACTTCCATTTCGCCGCACCTTTTAATATCAATTTATATGCAGCTGACTTCATAAAAAAAACTGCATTACGTACTTTTTGGTTGCAGTTTTTTTAAATCCTGTAATTTCTTTTTCGTCAGTATCAATATTGAGTGAGACAGAGTGGTGGAGCGGCTTTATTTAGAACTGCTTTATGAGCCCTTTTAGGCGATTTAACGAAAGCAGGAAGGAAAGAAAACAGTGAAAGGGATTGTCGCGCTGTGGCAGAGAAGTTGCTGTTAGTAGGTACTATCATCAAATGGAAACACCTAAAAAATCAAAACGAGCAGAGTCAAGCTGAGTAGAGCCCAGTGGGAAACCCCCGATAGTCTGGCACAATAGAAAAGCCTTTAACCTAATGGAGCCCACGGGAACCAAGAACAAATCAACATTAAAGTCATTCGTTTCTTTCTGACTGTTTTAAGGACTTGCAGTGTTTTGTTTTTTTTTTCTGGTGCATGTCGCGTTCACATGATGTCGTAATCCGGAGGTGATCACAACAGATTTGCTCTGATTCTTTACCTCACTGGAAAGTGTTTAACATTTGATGTCATGCGGCTTCAGGAAGCACCCAACCAAACACCGCTCCTCCTCCTCCTCCTCCTCCTCCTCCTCCTCCTCCTCGCTCTCCTTCCTCTCGTGCTCAGTCAAGCAACCTGCAGAAGATGCTAAAGGGACTTTCTAGAAGCCGTGTTTAGTCTGTTCATTTTGGGCGACATGCTGCTCTCTGCTGAGGACGACTCGCTCTCTTTTGTAGCTATGAAACGCTCATCACACGACAACAAAAAGATGGTTCTTAATTTCAGGTGTTTGTACACAGATAAATGAATGAACACAATGTTATTTTTCTTGCATGTTAAGTTCATAAATCTTGCATACTGAATGTTCAAAGAGCTGCAATTTGCAGAAACAATCTATTTCTCTGATCATTTTTACCCTAACAGGTTTCTGAAATGGGTTCTTTGCTGCCGTTTTCATACTGAGCGAGTCAATGGCACATATTCCACTATCAAAGTCAACAACAACATCTTTTTTACTTCAAAAAGAAAAATCGCTCTCTTCCCTGAGTGGTAGAAATCGTCATTCAGACATCAAACACACTTCACAGGAAAAAAAAAAAAAACACCTGCACGTAAGTTTGAAAGTCTGAAACATCACTGCAACACGACAACACTGTTTTTATCTGCAGAGGAAGCAACGTGTGTTTTGTCTACATGTATTTTATCCACTTTTCAATCTCCTCTCTGAGCACTTTCAACCTTGTAGAAGTTTTCAGGCAGATTCGTACTTTGCAGCATTTTTCTACAGCCGATTTGCAAAGCTGACACAAGTCAAAACCGCCCCAAAAAACCTTTTTGTACTTAGCGCCATTATATTGCTCATAGTCCAGAATACGCATAGATAAAATTGTATTGAGACGAAGTTTGGACTTTTTAATCTCATATCTTTCAGCTTTTTAGTCGAGATCCAGCTGCATTAAAACCGTCGACAGTTTGGTTACTTTTGAAACTCTCCCAAAGTAAAGTTACTTTTTAAGGTGTTTGGCACCAAAACACATTAAGACTGACAGACGACAGTGTAATGGTGAGATAATGGGTGCTGAAGAAGTGACAGCTCTCACCCAGCAGCATAACGCTGTCCCTGTTAGGCCATGAGTTTGTGAAGATATGTTGACTCCTGGAAGCTGGTCAGACTGTGAGCGCCTCACAATCAGTGTCACCAACACAAGCAGCACTTGTTTAAAGGTCCATAAAAGGTGTGAAGAAGATCCGATGGCCAGGCTGTGTGACCTGGTGCTGCTGTTTGTGGTCAGTCACCAGCCGGGGTGCATTATTTACAACAAACAACAAA
>JAUESF010000070.1:12592357-12603119 GCA_032274765.1 Malacoctenus tetranemus | reverse complement strand
CCCTGAGAAAGGTGCTCGACTTCATCCTTGATCTTCGTCATGATTTGCTAAAAACGTTCCAGTGAAGCCAAACAGCGGGGGAAACACACACTCTCATTAGCACATAAAAGCGGGCGACTTCACAGAAGAAGCACTTTGTCACGTTCCCCAGGTCTGCTCCATGTTTTAGAGCCTATCTGATTTTTTCTTTCACTTTTTTCTTTGAAATTGGCAGTTTCAAGTTTGGCAACCTTCCAGCAGGCGACGCCTCAGGGCCCCCCTGTGATGTGTGGCGCCCCCTGAGGGCGCCCGTGACCCCAACTCAGGAACTCCTGCGCTGCAGTAACAATGTCACTGCAGTCAGGGCGCCATAAAAGTGATAGACTCAGAGAAACAAACACTGTTTTCTCCTCTTGTCATAACATTGCGCTAATTACTGGCCTTTGTCAACAACAACCTGGAAGCGTTCTGAGAGGTTTGTTAAAGTTTTAGGTACCGTGCAGCGTTTTTTGGCACAACATTACAGCCACTCAGAGGGTTTTAACCACAAAATACGAAGTCCAACGGCCTTTTTGAGATTGCTTCAAAAAGGGGACAGTTTTCTGCTCATTTTCTGTAGCCTTCGTTTTCTTTCATTCAGCTGGTAAAACTAGGTTTTGAAAAGAGAAATATGGCATTAAGTGCTTAAAGCAGGCCTTTCAGAGCCACTAATATACAACAGAGTAGTCAACAGGCCGCAATGACCAACTGGAGCCAAGTAGAGAAGTAAATTGACGAAATGAATCGCATATCAAATTTGAATTTCAAAACGCTGCCTCCATTTCTGAGCACTCCACAATGAATAGCAGCTTGGACCGGCAGATTGGTTCTCCTTTGAGCAACAGCATAATCATGTGCCATGACTGTCCAGTTTATTAATTTGAATATCACAAGCCAACAATAAAACACAGCAGGTTGTCAGGCATTACGTGACACTGACGGACTCCTGTTTGGCGGTGGAGAGACGAAGGATCATGATGGATATAAAATAGAACGAGTGACACACCTAATTAAACAGTGCTTGCAGTAATAATGATTCTCATAAGCGAGATATAACCCCGTTTATTTCATGGTATACTCACTGAAACCCAATGTGAGATGAAAGTTGTTTCTTTTGGGCATCAAATAATTTGAAAAAAGTGCATTTTGATGGTTATTATCTTAAAGTTGTTTCGATTAGATGTGAGACTAAAGCTGAAAAGCATGCGTCACATTTGGCCTTCGTCGGTATTGTTCAGAGCCACTCTGAGCTGCAGTCCACCAGCTCCTGCGGTTGTTCCACACTTGCTGGAAACCCAGATCGTTCGGTGTATCGTGCACCACCTGTGCCGACTGGATCTCCCCCACCGTGGCACAGCGGCGACATTTCAGTTTGAGCGTCATCGTTTGGGAATTTGCAAAGTCCTGAGAAGTCAAACTCTGAAAGCAAGAGTGAAAAGGAGCAAAGAAAAACCACGTCGATGCGTCCATGAAAAGTGGGCGCATTCAGTAGACTTTTGCATCGGAACAGGAGAAACACCTCAAGTGTGATCGCACCGCGTTTTAAGGTGATGTATGCTGACTGTTGTTCTGTTGACATCTCAGTGTAACATCCACAACTGCTTTATGTGATGCCTGCAGAAAGAAGTTGGAGACGCACAAGGCCAGTGGTTTCTATGAATAGTTTGAGATATACAGTATGTTGATGGTATTTTTCCTTGACCTCTCGTCGTCTCCCACAGTTGAAAACAGCCTTTAAACTTCGCTCATGTAGCACTTTTTTTTGTTGTCATTCCCAGCGCGCTCAGCGTGCTCCAAATGATCTGTTATTCTCCCATACGGATGGCAGTGACTAATGGAGGCACCCTGGGTTTTATCTTCCTGCCCATGAACACATGAACTGCACAGATTGGATTCAAAACTCCATCTTCGGGACTGAAAGGTGCCTCGCTGTACCAACTTAGACAGAGAAAAAAAAAAGAACAATTTGGCCCTAAAGTCTCAAAATGGTTGTTTACTCCACTTATTGCAAACAAAAACTTTTTTCTGCAACTTTTTAACAACAGCCTGTTCGCAGATTTCAGGACTGGTCCATCAAGAAAATTGTGTGCATGGTCTTTAGGAAAGCATTTTTCTTCTTTTTAGTCACACCTGAGCCACATAGAAGCCTCACATAAACTCACATATGCATATATATAATACAAAATGTGTTGAAGAGAAAGATCATTTCCAGATTTTTTATCTATTTGACTGAATTTCCCAGCTCATGTTAGGATAATTATTACTCATATTGTCATCAAATCATTGCACCTTCATAATGTTGATCATTTATATCTATTGGCCATATTTGCTTGAGTGTTTAGTTCCAGAGTGTCTTTTTGGCTGTGACTGTGTTGTATTTCTTTTTTTTGTGCCGCTGTTGTACTTCTGCTCGACTGAGCCGTGTGGGATGCTGATGCTGGGTCAGTTGTTCATTTTCAGAGCTCCAGAGGAATTACAAAGCACTTTCTTGCTTTTATCACGTCCATCAAATACCTCCGTGCCTGTTTTCTTGAGCGCGCCTGTATTTTATCACGTCTTTGACTGCGGGAGGAATCAGATGTATCTGTTTCTTCCCCACCTCAATAAAATCGTGTTCCACTTAAGAAACACATTTTTACTTTGCTGCACAAGTGACTTATTGCTGCTTTCAACTGTAGAAATGCAGCAAAAAGCTGGTTTACCTCTAAGGAAGCGACCGTAGTGTTAAAAGTTTGCCTGCTTTTACTCTGTATGATTATATAAAGATTAAGTTATGGAAGCCTATGATTGTTCTCTCAGAGCAGCCTTAAATTATAGCTCCATTATAACAACCTATAATTTTACCCTTTGACAAACATAAAACTTTACTAAAGCAAATGTAGTTTTTATATTTCCGAGTAAATCAAGAGTTTTGTTTCCGGGAGCTCCTGCAGCTCTCGTTGGAGTCGTCTCACTGCAGAGTTTCTGCGGCGAACCGGAGTACAGAGCAAATATAATGTGACTTCTTGCGCTTTTGCTCTCTGGGCCATTAAACTTATCATTGGTCTCATTATATTATGGCGTACTCTCGATTTGCTTGTTTGGACGCCGCTGTGGTTTCCGAATGTTTCCGAGTGGTTCGTAATGAGGCACCAATGTCGGTTGCACTTTTGGCTTAATTTAATGGCACCTCTTAGTGGCAAAGGGTCACGTACAAAGAGCACACACAGTGCCCCGCTGCTGCTGCTGCGGCTCATGGCTCCATGCGTGGGTGTGCCAAACAAGGCCATTTCGCCTCCATTTATTCCACACTTGTGAATTACTGTTTGTCAATTCTTTATAAAACTCTTCAGGAGACCGCATAGATTTGTTTTCCCACACTGCTGTCACCTCATGTCCAACAGTGATTGCCACTATTGATTTTGTTCTGTGTTTCCAGCCACAGGAGAGCACATCTCCGCCTGTTGTGTCTGAGCCTTGGTTTTTTTTCCGCTTCTTTTTAATAATTTAAGAGAGGATTCGGAAGATACGAACAAGGTGTAATAATTGTGCTCTCTGGCAGGTGTCACTCAGGCCTCTGCAGAGACATCGAATAACTTCCCACAATTAAAACAGCTTTTTTGTTCGAAGTTATAAACTATCAACTTGAGATTGACTTCTTTTATGTTGTTCAGTCTTGACTTGTGTTTGTGTGTGTTACTCTTATAATAGAGGAAGAAAGAAATGCTGGCTTTGCATCAACATAAACATATTAAAGTTTTGCTTTCAAAATAACACTGAAAAAGGGAAGTGTCTCTCAACAGTGCTACATAAAGCTACATCTTTCTATATAGATTTATGTGTGAACTCTTAAGACTTGTAAATCTGCACCGTTGTGTCAATAACTGCAGAGAAACGATCGATACTCGTATTATGATGAACATGTAAGCTTCACAGTCTGACTTTCAAAACCTTCATAAGGTTCTCTGCTGGCTCTGTAAGACCTGGTTAGTACACAGACATATAAGAAGTGAAATGATCGCGCATACAGGGAGAAAGCAGGCTTGTCATGTTCAACCTTGAGTTTGAGCCAAACACTATACCTACACGATGTAAACACAAAGCATTGTGCAAAACAGCGATCACAGGATAAAGGTGAGGTACGCTTGCCTCATCCTTATTCAAGTGTACATACAAAAGATTGTGTGCCTAATATTGTGGATCTCTATTAAGACATATTTTTGAATCATTCAACAGGCTTTAAGGAGTTGGAATTGGCCTGTTTTTCTATTTGAGCTCAGACTGACAAACCTCAATGAGCTACATGTTCATAAAGTTTGTACTTGTGTATATGATGGTTGAAGAGTTTTGAACTCGAGGGTCAGAGTTTTCAATTAACCTGCAATATATTTGAAATGATACAGAAGTGGGTGAAGTTTTTTGCCAATAAAAATGTGCAGATATAATATTTGTACAGAGAGAAAAAGATAAATTGACAGAAAGATGCAGATTGTCTTGATTTTTGTGAATATACTTCTGTTAACCTTGACATCGACAACGTTTCATCTCTCATCTTTTCTCCAGTGATTTGGTTCATGGTTTAATAGTCAAACACCCTCTCAGCTTCTGCCTTGTGTCATATAGTAGTTCAAGCCTGGTATCATCTTGACAATCTCAGTTGTCACAACGAGTGCTTATCTTGGTAGCACGACGATGGCCTTGATGTCAAGAGCAACAGACCTTAGCAATAAGCCAATAGCTTTGCTGCTCAAACAGTACAAATTCCAATATATTGGTGTGAGTTGCATAATCGAGTAAAACAGATGAAATATTTTATTGTGGGCAGTTTTCGTGTGTGCAATTTATCAAGTGGGCTTGTCATTTGTGTTGTCACGATCAGTGTGCAGGCGTTGTTTTTTTGCAATTATAAGCATTTGACTGAAAAAATTTCCACTCAAACCGCTTCCCGAAAACTGAAGCAGATATTTAAATTACTTCGTTACAGCAGATATCTGTTAATGTCTTTTTGTTTTTACTATTTCAAAGTATTCCCTCATTATCAGTGAGCGATCACTCTCCACAGCAGCTCCACATCCATAAGGCTGCATTTTAATACATAATTTCCTTTGGCCTAATGTATGAGGGGAGTGCACTTTATGATTAGAGGCAGTTATGGTGCACTGTTATTTGTGCAGCGGTCTCCTAATTGCATATGCAAAAAAAGCGATGTGTGCACTTTACTGCTGCACAAAGAGTGCCTCAGATGTAGCGCCAACTGTGCTTCCAGGCTGGTGTGCCTGTTTGATAAAATGCACACCGAGGTAGCAGAACGCAACACAAATGAGGTGCACGGGACATGCCGAGCTTCATTGGTAAATAATGTGCACGAGTGAAGATTGCTTTAACTAATGTCAACGGGAATATCTTCCCTTGATATTTTTATTCCAGGTGCCATTTTTTTTGGGATGGGTTTTTGCTGACAGGCTAACACGCTAATGTGTCGGAGTTTTTTTTACAACGCTCTGTTGAATAGTTGAAAGTCAGGATGATATAGATTATTTAAAGGCTCCCACTTGTTGAAACTGAGCCGTGTGAAGATTTCCTTTGCTTGTTGCTTGAAATACCTCTTTTCTTTCTCATCTTCTTCTTCTCGGCGGCTTCGCTTCCTCGTCGTTGGAATCCTTGACATCCTTTTCATGAGGTTACGCGGGGGAACTCACCTCTATATTTAGTTAATGCTATCATGACAAATCTGTTAGGCTGACAAAACTCAATTACACAAACACAATATTTTCAGAAACGACGCTGTCTCCGCAGTGGTTTCTCGCTGTGGGGGCGTAAAGCTTTCACTGGTAATATGTGAGGTTTCTTCGCACTGAAAGTTTGCTTTGCCAACACTCTGCTGAGTTCCTTTCAAGGATCACACAGCGCGGTCCTCCGTGACTAGTTAGCGCTCTTCTTGAGGATGCCGAAACTTAAACGCCAACTTCTGTTCTGTCAGAAACACCAACTTTGCGACGTCTCACCTGAAAATGGTTGAACTCTTTTTATCCCTCTGATGTTTGAAACCACTTGATTCAGTCTGTAGTTGCTTCTGAGGCATTTTATGCAGTATCAAGTGTTTTTGTTGGATGAGTGTGGCTGTATTTGAGATCACAATTTGCTCTGGTTTGGCTAAATCACCACGAGTGTGAGAGGGACACAAAAACAAAACCACAACATGGCAGAAGCACATTAAATTCCCACTGATTTTGGAAAAGTCTGGTACTGAACGAGTCTCTCATGTCTCACAATGAGACGTCCTGATTTTTTTTCTTTTGGAGTGGACATGTTGACTGTATTACTGCCACCAACCTGCTACAAAGTGTGGATCGACCTCAAAAACAACAGCTTTTCCACAAGAGCAGCTACTCTCAGGTGAATCCTGCAATATGTTGGAGGATTCCTTCACTTCACCGGAAAGCTGTTAAAATCTTACCAATGAATGTTAGTCTTGGAGAAAGCGAGGACAATCTGCATTTATTGACTTTGCTGTATGCAGTATTTAACCACAAAGCAATAAAAAGGGAAAATGCTGTTTCATAATTGTGAGGAATTGATTGTCAGACATTAAACTTGAATGTCTTGAATTGTCTTGTGTTTGGACCACAGCTGTGAGCAGATATCTCGACACAGACCTCAGCAGCCTACAAAGGCTTCGCGGTCGACCTGGATTTGAACTGTGAGATTCTTAAAAGAAGACGGAAATATACACATTCAGTCATTTGGAACATATAGGGTCTGATGAGAGATGAGAGCAGCAGTGTCACGACACCGAGCACTTTAACACATGAGGCCATGGAAATGTAAGTGTCCATGACACAGCAAGTCAGGGCGAAGGCCTCTTGGATGAAGGTGTAAATGGGTTTGGGCCCTATTCCCGTGCAGCCGGGCTCTTCAAGCTGCAGCTGGCTCTGTTTGGCCTTCACAGTGTCACTCAGCCGCTCCTTTCACTGTCGACTCTCCAGGGGCCGAAGTAACAAGGTAACCAAATGTGTTGTTTCCTCGCAAGGGCATTTCATTCAAGGTGCTGTACATGCGACAGCCGCACCTGCTGCACAAGGACATCGGTTTCATCTCGGGAGAAGTCACAGAGTGCACTGCTTTTAAAGAGTGGAAGACTCATGTCTAATGCTCAGATAATGTCTTCCTCTGTGCACACAAAACTGCTTTAAGCCCTGCACATTGTGTCGTGCCCTGCCGTCAAATCTGAGAGAAAACAAAGAAACTTCCCTTCATGCTCACAGCTTCACTCCTTTGATTCTTTAAGTCACGCACGAGTCGGAGCAATGACAACCTTTTTTGTTCAAAAACTCGTGTGTAATATGTACAAAAAAAAGTGAAAGTTAAAGCTGGTGTTAGTCAGAGGTTGATGAGGCTGTGAGCCTCTTGGAATGAATGAAATTAGGTATTAATGTCAAAGCATATTCAAGCCATTCAGTGGGATAACACTTCTGTTACACTTGTTTCTGAGCTCGATGCCTACAAGACCTAAAGTATTAGTTTCTGGATGACAGGATCTGAAGTATAGCTTCTCCTCCCTGTCTCAATTATATGATAGATAAGTGAAGTTTCTGGTAAGACAGAAGACTCCCGGACAGAGTGCCGGGAGTGCCGGATGGTACAATGGATTTGGGTTCGCTGAGTCTCACTGATTTCCACTGAACAGGCTGGTGAAGGTTTTAAAGGAGATGCTAATTGGACAGCAGCTCCACTGCTTTACTCTGAAAGCACAAAAACTGTCAGCACGGTCACTCATTGTCATTCATATATTTGACACAGGCACCAAATTCATCAATATGCATAAAGCTCGACCTCCACAGGGAGCGACTTTCACATCGTCGTCTTGCCCAAGTGTCCTTGGGTAAAAGACGCAAGGAAAGAGAGACTGTGATCGAACCACCGACCTTGCGGTTGCAGGACAAGTAACTTATCACCTGAGCCACATTTACGCCTTCCACATCGATCAAACGTAGCCTGTTGCAGCCTCCGTGGCCCTGGCTGTGAAGGTTTATAACGGCGTTTAAGTAAAGGTTGCTCAAAACACCGAATGTAAAGTTCCTATAGTTGGTTCCGATCTTTGTGAGGTGCCGTCAGACTCAGGATGTACATTGAAACGTCTTGTTAGCACCAAGTCAGACTGCAGGAACCAGGCCGGCTCTTCAGAGTGAGGAGTCACCATGGAGACCAACTGACTCAGTTTAAATTGTCTCCTGTGGCCTTTTTTCTCTTCTGTCATTGTCTCCCTAGACGAAGCGGCAGCAGCACAATGCTTCGTTCCCTTGAGCTGTCAGGAATGTGTTCCTCCACTGTCCTCAGCACAATAGACGAGCTGTCTTGTTTGGTGCTCTTCCTGGAAGCATTGTGACTGTGGCTCTCACGAAGTATCACCACCGTCGGAAAAAAAACATCTTTTTACTAAAAATTGGCACTGAGTTGGTAAATCTCATCACAGGTTGTCTTTTCTTAGCTTGTGAAACCTGTTGTTCATGCTATAGACCTGTGGTGGCACAGCTGAAGTCTGGGACACTAGAAATCACAAAGGTGTGTGTGTGTGTATCGGGGGGGGGGGGTCTGACTTTATTGACCTGCTTTTATATGTTGGTGAGAGCGGGCTGTTTGTGTCTGTTGGCCTCACTGCAAACCGACAGCATGTCATCAACAAAACATTGAGCAGACAATGATGCCTCACTGCAAAATGAACGCTGCTTTCAGCTCCGTGCCATTTCACCTTTAATTACACCGTGAGCAAGCACTGAAAGAGCACGTTTGAACAGCAGCTTGCTATCAATAGCCATGCATTACCCTCATTTAGGAAACCTGTCTGAAAAGTTAAGTTTGTCAATGCAAATTGTCCCTGTAGGGCTCGGGAGAAATGCTGTTTCATAGACCTCAAATGTTTGTTGCAAAACGCTCACAAAAGATGAGTATTTAGGCTCTAAACTTGGATACACAGCAACTTGTTCAGTTAGCATATCAAGGTACCACATTTGAATGGTTGAGCTGAGGGAAAAGAGACAGAAGGCCGTTTATTGAAGCAGTATAGCACAATTACTGTTGGTTGTCTTTTGTCCCGCGTTGTGGAGCGACGCATTTACAAAGCTGAGCTCATTTTATTTTGCCGCAGCATTCATTCGCGCTTTCAAGTGTTTATGTTGTCTGATGTTATCACACCATTCGGCTCTTTGTGCGTCTCTTTATTGTTTCAACCTGGTTGGCTGCGTAGAATTTCAGGCGCAATTTCCTCCGCCGCTGCGGCCAGCGTCCATCGATCAGATACAGGTTCACCAAACGACCTCTTCTCCTCTTTGTACCTCTGAACAAGATAAAACCTTGGGGAAAAAAACATGCATGTCATGCTGCTTCTTTCATAAGCACTGTACACTCAAGATAAAGTGCTCCAAAATTATATATATATGAAGTACTGAACAGAATTATGCTGCTATTGTTCATTTAGTAAAAATTTAACCATTTTTACTGGCCCCCACTAATGAAAATTGTTTGATTGTTTCCTAGTTAGTTCCTAGGTAGTTGGTGTCAAGAGGGTTCAGCTATAATAAACATTTGAACAGTTGGCAGCTGTTGAAATGAATCTTGTTTTCAACGCATTGTGACCCATTTCAGGAGCTGAAGGCTTTCAGATGCTAACCATTAATATAGTAATGTCTCATCTGGTTGAGGGAGGGAAATATTCCACTGGTCCTCGTAAAGACGACAGTTTGTGAATGTTCCCCTGATACAAGTTCTCCTGTTTGAAAATAGACTCGTGCAACAGGTCTGAATTGTTCTGGAAATTGTACCCAAGTGCAGCACTTAAGTAAATGTGCTCATGTGGCTACATAGAAAAGTGTTTTTAATGTGACGATCGATTAAAATATGTCACATTTTTTCTGGATAGATTATGAAGTCGGTTGATATCACAACATTGTTGTCACCAGTTCTGTGAGGTCGTCCTGCTGCAGGGGTGTCCAATCTTGGTCCTGGATGGTCATACACGGTTCTTGACATGTTTTCATGCTCCCACACGCATGACTGTAAAGGTCCCTGACCGTCTTGCTTGTCGTAACAGTGGAGACGACTGTGCTGCGTAAGGGAGGCCTTATAAAACATCCAGGATCAGGCTGTTACACTGACGCTCATCCTCGTTTTGAGGGACGCATGCTGGGGACATTTCACCCACTCACAATTCAATACTGTCATGTAACACACTGTTTGTTATAGTATTGAGAACACTTTGGTCGAGCCTCTCCGTTTGCCTGTTGGCAGAGTAACATTTCAGTCTCTCGAATGTTTTGTGTCCTTCAACCAGCCTCTCGGTCGGATCCCACCCACAGCTAGCGCAGCTTAAAATGGCCTAAACAAGCCGTCTCGTGTTGTTTGTCAGCCCATCGGTTTTTTTTCTGTGTTGCTAAACAACCCTAATTCACAAACCGCGAAGTATCAGCAACCAGAGATGTGAAACAGTGGGACTGTATTGTGTTAATGGTTGAGTGGCTGATGATGATGGCTCGGCCCTTTTATAAATGAGCCACAAGATGACCACTCCAGCACAATGGATGTTCCCGGCTTTCAAATGAACTAATTGAGCTCACCGACTCGAACTCTTTCTTCTTGGTCCGTCTTTCTTCTGCCCGCCTCTCTTCATCCCTTCACTTCATACTTTCAATCCTACATTCAGTCTCCATCTACTTCGGTGAGAATATATCATCTTTGAGAAAGAGAACACACACACACACACACACACACA
>JAUESF010000070.1:12511009-12527412 GCA_032274765.1 Malacoctenus tetranemus | reverse complement strand
TTATTGAACACTTGAGTGACCCTGAGGTTGCTCAATAGCACCTCTACCTGTATACATTAAAGCAACCCCTTCAATCTGATACTACAAGTCACAACAACACTAAATTCCTCCTAGTCAAGCGTGAAGCGGTGCGAGCGTGACATTCAGAGTCTGTGTTAAAGTCACGTAAGTTACAAGTGTGAACGTGATACTGAGCAACAGACACCCTGAGACTGGGGACTTAATGACCCGTCGGCTCTAAAAGAAGACGAGAGCCACACAGCAGCCTGAACTCTGGGTCAGAGGTCGCAGGTGTCAGCCTGTCGGGTCACAGTCGGGTCACAGTCGGGTCACCAACATCTGACCCTCCACCTGATGACGTCTGGTGCTTCTCTCCAGACTACGAACCACATCCAACTTCACACAACACACACGGAAACCTAAAACTTCGAGATTGTTTTTTATATATGTTGAGAATTTGTGATAATCCTCATGTATTCGTTTTGCCGTGACTGAAAACAGATTATCAACAAGCTGTCGATTTTTTTCCTCCCAAGAAGCACGTCGAGGCTCCATTCAGATCCTGAGAATATAATAGCAACAATGAAATATTTTAAGCTCATGCATGACTCATTATTCGTGCAGCAGACAGACAAAGAGTCACGAAAAAGAAAACATCAGCCCTTCCTGCCCACTTGGAGTTGAAAGCACAAACACTGACTTGCCTTTATTTGACTCATGTCCCTTGAACCAGTGTGGGGGTTTTGTTTCAACCTCCTGGAGTCAAGACACATTTTTTAAAGTAAAATGATCCCAGGACTGAAGTTTCCAAAAGTTACAGCTTGTGTTTATATTATAACTTGTGGTGTCGTCAAGAAGAGACGCTTTGGAAATTGTTTTGATTCTAATCAATGTCATCGATGTAATAAAATAAGATGCGAGACCATGGTGGCTCCTCAGTCGCTCAGACTCACTACAGCTCCAACTTTTCAAAGTAAAAACTCATCATTCGTACGTCAACAAATGCCAGTTTGTGCTCAAGTTTCAGCAGTTGACAGCAACTCACTGTGAAAACAAAAAACAGCTGAGATTCACCTGATCTCTACCACTTTATACAAAGCCAGTTTGGAGACAAGTTGTCGATTTTTCCCACGGCACCCCAGTTGAAACTCACGGCTCTGAACGCAGCGATCACACCTGCTGAACAACATCTTTTTTCCAACTCTTCAACATAAATCAGAGCTGGTGATATTTTGGCTGACGGAGCTGGTTCCTCATGCATCATGCTCCTTCATCTCCCTCACACCTGAGGCCCTTCTCAAACACGACTGTCACCTTGGAATTCAGCACTGAAACCCGCAAACATGAAGTCATGACATAATCTGGGAGAAAAAACGCACTCGATCTGTAGATTCTTCCAGGAGGTTCCTCCTGCTTTGTTGCCTCTCTGATGTTGGAGATTGTACACAATGCTTGGTGGCGGTTCAACTTGAGCCCGGCTCGTTTTCTGCGTCTCCCTCGTGGCTCCTGTTCTCCGAGCTGCCCTTCCTTCCCCCGGGCTAAAATTGGCCAAACTGTAAGTGGCAGCTGCGGCGAGCTTGATCATTGTGTTTGAGGTGGAAACACAAACCTTTACCAGAGCCTGTTTATCATTAGGGGGGGCCTCTGTGCATGTAACCTGTTTTTTAATGCTTCGCAGAACTGGAAATGAAATCACTCCCGAAGATATTGGATTTATTTAAGAGCTCCTTTGTGTCCAGGAGCAGCTGGGCGGTTATTTGTGGTGCCGCTTTGGCCACAGATCAAATCCCACTGGTGTAAAATCAACTCCTGCACGATGCCTCTGCTGTTTATCTTCACTGGAATACAAATATGTAGGTTATTTCTCATGGGTGCTGCTGTCAATGAGGGTGAGTTTAATATTCACCCCAAAAAATCTTGAACAAGCTGCTTTTTACTTGGAGTAAGCAAAAAAATATGCCAAAGTCCTTCAAATAGGCCTTGATAAAAAATAAGGAACGCTGACTTTTTAGGCAATTTTGTGGTATTGAGGTCTGATTAGATGTTTTTGAAAGAATTTTTCATATCTACTTTTTGCAGCGTGTCTTTGAGGGTTTGAGGTCACACATGTGTAACATTATTGCTTCATTGAAGGTTCAAACCAGAGCTGGTTCGTTTGCATTTGAGCCACAACCCTTTTCTCAGATACATTTTGAACCAAACAAGCTCACTCATCCAAAAAGTTCATTTCCATTCAACTGCAAGTTACACTTGGTGGGCTCTGCTTGTGGTTGGGATGTTTATCCATGCAAAGGGGGAGTCGTTTCTGACCTCTGCTGGAAGTCCAATAGTCACTCCCCTGTCAGCTCTGTGTGGTTTTGACCATATCCTGGGGGGGTTCATCTGTTTTTAGCTGCTAAATGTTTCCCCATGTTTGCGAGCCGTTCAATAACTTTGCCTGCAATTTGGTGCGGTGGGTTTATCGGAGCTTTAGGGTTGGAAAAGGCTGCATGCAGCTACTGGGAAGAATCAATGAGGCGACTGAAACAGGAACGCCGCGGCGGCCGACCAAAATAATTTGCTGGAAAGACACAGAGAATTAAAACTTCAGCAAGTTATTTTCAGTTTGTGGAAACTTTTTTCTGTTGATTTAAAATCAGATTTTTATAATATGAGGCAAAATAAAGATAGAGGATGCTAAATTCTGACACTTTGCTTTGCTGAAACACTCATAATGTCTTAAAAAAAAAAGCAGGATCTCTTCATTATGACAGCTCTCACAAAAAACATCTTCTTTCTTCCCTAAATACTCCCACGATGTTAACCTCCATTTGAAGCTGGAGCGAGCAGGAATTAGAGTCTCTGTACAAATCAACATCATAATCATTGTTTAAAATGTGTGCCAGAGAATTAAAGCAAGCACTCTGGCTGCCCACGCATGAGGCGCTGACGTCAACGGCTGCGCTATCGAGCATCTATGTAACGATTGTTGCTTCCAGCAGAAGATTTGCAGCCAGGAAGACGGCAGATTTAGTCCCAGACTGTCTCCACATATCATCTGCCAGAGAAGATGATCTGGACACTAATCATCGTCCGTCTCCCACAGCGGCATCGGTTGTGACAGCGTAAATGAGCGCAAGCAGGAAACAAGCCATTAAACCACCTCCCGTCTCTGGAAAGGTCGTCGGGGAGTCTTCGCAGGAGCAACACGTCCGAGCAACAGTGATAGATTTGGCCTGAATTGATTCAGTTTAAAGGGGCAGTTCACCCAGTTCTTTATTCCCACTCAGTCTTCGGGCTCACCGGCAGCCTGGAGGCTTTTCAGCCTTTACTACAACACGCTGGAGGTGGAGTGAGTGCGTTTGTGGGGCCCACAACATTAAAAATGCATCGAGATCATCGCTTTCTAGTGTCCTAATTACTGAGCTCAGTCACTGGAGTCTTAACTCAGCCAAGGAATGTGACTTTCATTCACTCAGTCGGTATTGTCTTCATGGCTTCTACCTGGTGCTGCACTTTAGGCTGTACAACCTCAGTGAACTGCTCAGCTCCAAAAACCAACAGTTTGAATGGAGGCGATCAGTGAGCCCCAGTGTTGATTCATGCCACTGTAACCACACCTTCAGCACAGTTTATTTGCCACGAGATAAACATGTTCCTGAACCGTCTGGGGGGGAAGCATTTGGAAAGTGTTGCCACAACTTATTTACTGTAAAAAAAAATAAAGAGAGAGACAGAAACAACCTTACATCCTAGTTAATGCTGTAAAAACCTGCAGTGCTGCAGGATCTTGCAAAATTCATGCCAGTTGCCAAAAAAAAAATCCCTCAGCTATAAATCCCTCCTTCTGGAGGAACTCATTAAGAGAAGCTGGTACTGTATATATTTACATACACTCCTGTGTGGCTTACAAAATGTGCTCATTTATAATAATCACACTACAAAAATCTAAATGTGAAAATGTGAAATCACTCCCTCAAACAAGAAGTTAAACAGTCAACCCTTGATTTAAATTATTCATTTTAAGATTTAGCATCAAATAAATTGACTGTAATCAAATGATATCCTACCCAAATATAATGTTTATTTCTTAGAATTAGGTAACATTCTTTTTTTTTTAGCAGTGTATGATGTCCAGCGTTACTTTTATTCCTCTGTTGAACATTACTCACACGTTTCTGCCCCCTGAGAGTGACCCTGAGGACATTCGGACCAAACAGACTCACCCTATAAACTCATCTCGTCAAAGGAGCATTCATGGCGCTGTGCACAGTCATTTATTTCTTTGGGGAAATGTTGTGCAGCTTTATTGCCCTCTTAATCGTGACCTCAGGGCCGTCCGCGGCGGTCCGGCCACAGAGACCCTCTCTGTATCACCGGGACAGAGACCCCCGTTTCTGTCCTTGACCCACACAGCCCTGCATTCATTTTTAATTAGGGGTGGAGGAGTGAGGGGAGGGAGGAGGGGTGGTGGGGTGTAGCACGCGATTGCTGCTGTTGCCGCGGCGCTCCTTCTAAACAGGAAGACCTTTTGGGCCCAATAACCTTGGCCCCACTGTTTCCTCCCCCCTCCAGCCAGTAACAAACAAACAACAGTGAATGGCTTGCGTTTTATAGCCGGAGCAGAGAGCCGGTTTGTTTTTTTAATTTGCTTGTTGTGACGTTTACTTGCCACCTAATAATCCAGTTATTATAAGCCAGTGAGCACAACTTGCCTGTAACACTGGACGCATTGAAGCGGAACAAGCCTGGGCATGTGTGAACATGTGCAGACGGTGGGTTTATTTCTCCCTTCACAGCTGAAGGAGGTAAAATCGAGGCCGACAGCAGAGGAGAAGCATCTATTTATTGAGACTCTGTGGCTTTAATCGACGTGCACACTGAAAGCTCTCGTGGACGTGCAGAAGACGGATCCTGACATGAAGATCTTAAAAAAAGAAGCACGAAATCACATTTGGGGCTTTTTTTCCCCCTGCTAATTAAAACACCCAGAACTTTTTAATAAGCCTCTATTCAGCAATAATTCAGGGCTGCCGGCCTTTTGTCTCCAACTTCGAAGCATTCAGCCCTTGATTGGCAATTATGTCTGCTTGGCTGGCATCACTGCAGCCAGAAGAAGGAAGGGGGGAGGAGGGAGGGGGGGGCAACAGGGGGGCGAGTCCGGACAGTCGCTGCTGTTCTTTCACATGTTCTCTCCGCTTTCCTTTTTGAAGATTATCTCTCGAACAGAGATACACGCTCGATGGATTAGGTGGATGAAACACTCACAGGCTTTGGTCTGAAAAAAGGGAAGATTTAACCAAAGTTAACAAGGCTGCATTAATGATGTTAGTGTTTCCGGGCAGGAGGGCGATCGCCTGCAGCTCCGATTTCATCCCGGCTCTTTATTAAATTAAACAGACATTATGTTTTTTTTTCTCCATTTTCCCTCTGAGGACCCTAAGGTGGCTCAGCAGGGTCTCTGCGGCCCGCCACGACGCCGCCCTAACGAGACCCTGAGCTGATTCACACTGTAAACGTGAGACGTCTTGGGCTTTTCTGAAGCACTTGCGTGTAAACGAGTAAACCGCTGCGGGACATTGTTTGGAAGTCACTTTTAGCATCCGGAGCAAATGGCAGAGTTAAAGTTAAGACAGGATGACATATTTGGGCCACAAAGTTCATCCTTGAAACGGCAGTGGTGGAGCGCCCGCAGTCAGTCGATATGGCAAAGGTAGAATAATAAGCTTTGCTTTACCACTGTTCCTCTATTTGTTCCCCTGAGCGCATCATGAATTATTAATCTCGTCCTTAGAATAGAAGTGCCGGTAAACAACTGGGTTTTTAAATAACTGTGGGGGGGTTCAGGCGTCGTGGGGATAATGATGAAGTTCGCACGTGAGCCCAGCAGTTTTTGGGTAACGTGTGCAAACAGGTACGGCTCTCTCAGAGCAGCGTCTGCTGAGCAGATCATATTTCCAAAACAGATTTAATACGTTTAAGTGGCGCATATTTCACCACCAGCTCAGGGTGCCATAATCCGTCGGCTGAAGCCGCATGTCTGCTCTCCCAAGAACAATGCATAACTCTGCGCATCGTCTCGTCTTCCGCCTTGTTGACCTTTGATGTGGAGGAAAGTAAACCGTAATTATTCGCTCCTTTTCAGCCTCTCCCAGGACGCAAACAATTACAGCTAATGAAGTCAGCCATATGTGGAGGGCGCAGAGACAAGAGACAACCTGATTGTGCTAATTACACGTACCTTCACTGCCCAATTTGGCGAGCCAGCAGGAAGCTCCGAGGCTTTTGTTCCTGCCGTGCGCATTGATCGGCTTATTATGTGATCTCGGAGGTTATTCATGCCCTTCTGCGCCCACTCACACATGCTGGTGAGGAAAGAAGTGGTTTAACCCAGAGGTTTAGGTTAATGGAGAGGGATGCATAATCACTGTCAGGGTAAGGTTCGCTTGTAAGGACTTGTGAGAGCCAAGAGTCTTTTAAAGGTGAAACACCTCGAGGAACAATTTCCCTCCCGTGAATTGAACAAAAGAGTCGACGGCTGTGCTGAAGCTTCAGTGGATCTTCAGAGTAAAAGCAGCGCTCGAAAAACCTCCTTACCGACAACATGACTGTAAATCTGTAAACCAGCAGAAACAAGAATGTAAGAATGTCAAGAATCATTAAAGGAACACGAACCACAATGTGACTGACAGATGAGGTGCTGGAACATGCAAGTATGAACAAATTAAAGCTATGTGATGTGATGGAAGATTTCACTCATTCAGAGTTCAGTCTTGTATTGGTTTAAGGATATCCGAAAAAAATGTCACAGCATGTCAGAGTTCACTTTGAGATAAAATTATTACAAATCATGAATTTTTTTATGAGACATTTGGAGATTATTTGCATTTTTTCCATCAATGTTTGGTTTTATTATGAGCAAAGCGGTCTTTATTATTTTGGTGACATTGGCCCGTCCCTCCCAGTCTGTCCCAGTAAGCTGCTCTCCCACACTGCTTATACGTCTCTTTGTTTATGATGCCGTGCTGTCAGTTGTCCCGACTGACACTTTTCCCACCCAGGGGGTCAAACACAAACGCTGCTCCCCCAAGATTAAGTATCACTGCCCGACGTTGTTGCACCTACATCCAACTACAACCCCCCCCCTCCTCCCCCCTCCTCCCCCTCCCTCTCCCCTTCGCATGTTCTTATGGTGTCATCCATAATTGAATCCATCAACAGTTTTCTCTTCAACATCTAAACATATGGCGGGGGACCCCCCCCCCTCCCATCATCCCTGCTCATCCGGCTGACTCTCACCGCCTCCTCTCACTCCCCCCTCCTCTCCTCTCCCCTCTCTTCTCATTGTCAGTTCGTTTCCGCGTGAGTGACCCGATCCCCCCCCCCCTTCTCCTCCTCCTTCTCCTCCCCGCCGTTAGGGGATTATAGAGTAGAGGGCCAGCGCTGATTGGCTGTCATGCCCAGCCGGTGTCCCTCCATTGGAGGGAGTTACATATAGGGGCAGTCGCAGTGATCCGTTTGAAAGGTGAGAGACGGTGACAGGCTGGTGGAGGTGCAGACGAACCACCACGGGAGACAGACAGGAGACAGACAGGAGAACTCCACCTGCTGCTTTGTGTGAGTTTACAGGAGGTAAGCTGAGGCTCCTCATTACTGAAGGTTGATATTAGTCTCATAGTTTGATCTGTGAGAGGAAATTTGTTACCAGAGGTTATTAAACACTGAGGAACAGACATCAACTAAAAATTTCTTGTCTCGGTTGCAACTAATTCAGCTAAATTCAAATGTTTTTAAGTGTCTGTTTATTGGAAATATGATATTTTTCTAGTTAGCTGTGGTCTAACTCAGTGAACCTGACTGACAGTTGTGTATGTAAAAGAAACTGTCATGTCCCGCAGCAATGCGCCGCAATTTTCTCACCAATATTTCCCACAGACAGTCACGTTTCTGTGAATACCTTGCATGCCGCCTCTTGTCTCTCCGCCTACTTTCAGGTCGGTTTAAAAAAAGGGCGAGCGGCAGGTCCACAAGTCAGTCAGTCGCCACCTTTGCCAGCGTGTGCGCACGCTTTGATGACAGAATGTAAATCCTATTGTGGCAACAGGAAGTCGGGTTTTCAAAAGTTGAGGTGGAGCCGAGCGTTGACTCAAGCCTGCAAGTCAAGACAGAAGTCCGGATGCTCCCTGTGGGCTTTCTGTCTGCCTGCAGGAGAAGACGGTTGGTCCAGGTCACATGACTGAGAGCTCTCTAACAAATGAGTGCAGGAGGAGAAAGGAAGAGGAGGAGGAGGGAGATGAAAAGCAGGAGTGTATGATTACTTCTGCAGAGAGGGAAGGATAACCGAAGACAAAGAGCTCGGAGGTGAAAGCAAATATGGTATGAAAGCATGCAGGGGAAAATGGGAAGAGGAAGAGGAGGAGAGCGAGGAGGGGGAGAGGAAAGCTTGTGTGTTTTACAGCTGTCACTGGTTGGATCCTCGCTCTCTCGTACGCCGGCCATATGGGACCCTGGCCTTGCCGTCCAAAACTAGGTCACATGACCACATAATTAAACAAGGTGCCTGGCCCGAAACACACAGACTGCAACTGGGAAAGACAAGCCTGCAGTTTTTATTTATTGATGCCAATTCATTGCATCTGCTCTCATCGCTCTGAGAAGTACAATTTATGAGGGTCAAAAGCGCAGAGCCCAAATGATTCCTGCTTACTGTCAGCTTACTGAGCTGAAGGTGTTTGATTGTTGAATCTTCCCTTTAGCTGACGTGCCGTCTCTTTGTGCTTCTGTCCTGCTGCAGCTGTGCATGAAGGAAGCCGGCGATGGCCTCCACGCTCAGATGAATTCGATGATGGGAGCCCTCCAGGAACTCAAGCTCCTTCAGGTGCAGACGGCCATAGAAAGCCTCGACATTTCCGGGCGACCCATCAACCGAGGAATCCCGCAACCGACTGCAGCCGCTCCACCTGACCGGCCCGACGTCGTCGCCGCCGCCGCAGCAGCTCCGTCCTCAGGAAACGCTCACCAGTCCTGCTTCAGGCCGGAGCAGCCCAGCCCGAGTCCCACGCTCAGCTCCAGGATGTCGCTGCGCAGCAGGAACTCCTTCAGTCAGGAAGATTGCAGCGTGTCCCGAAACAGGAGCAGTCTGGGAACGTCGTCCTCGTCAGCGTCCAGTCTGGAGAGCGAGGAGAGTGAACGGAGCGCGAGGAGCGAGAATGACCTCGAGTCGATACCCAAGCGGTGGTCTGGGTACATGGCCCCTCAGGTGGACTTCTGTGGGCCGGTGGTGGGGAACCCCCCACCGGAGCCCTACCTGCACCCTCAGGCTCCGCCCCGCGCCCAGGTGGCCGACCTGCCGGGAATCCTGTACAGCCTCTCCAGGGAGGGGCCGTCCCTGGACAGCGACTACTCCCAGGACAGCGCCGACGACGCCAGCGACTGGACGTCGTCCCTCATGAGCCGCAGCCGCAACCGCCAGCCCTTGGTGCTGGGCGACAACGTGTTCGCCGACCTGGTGGGCAACTGGCTGGACCTGCCCGAGGTGGAGAGGGAGGACGTGGAGGAGGAGGAGAGGAGGAGCAGGCGGGAGGAGATGATGGTGGGCGGCAGCGGCGGCAGCAGACCGGACACGCCGGCTCACCCTCTGCGTCTCAGCCGCTCGCAGGAGATCTGCAGGAAGTTCTCGCTCACCACCAACATCTTCAAGAAGTTCCTGCGCAGCGTCCGGCCCGACAGGGACAAGCTGCTCAAGGAGCGGCCCGGCTGGATGGCCCCCGAGCTGCCGGAGGGCGACCTCTTCAAGAGGCCCAAGAAAGTGGCTCCCAAGACTTCAAAAGGCAGCTTTTACTTGCCCTTCTGGGCGAACGGACAGCAGGGCAAAGGCAGGCCGGGCCTGCACCCGGCCGAGACAGAGAGGAACCTTCACCACCATCAGCAGCACCATCAACACTTCCCCCAGTTCCACCAGCAGCCGTTCGCAGGGATTTATTTGGACAGGAGGCAGCCGGAGACGGGGGTGGAGAAAATGCAGCCCTTGTTTGACTACAACACAGCTGTGTGGGTCTGACAGAGCCAACAGACTGCCGCCCATGCCAGCGTGTGTGACAGGTGCGAGGGGGATCGTGGCTCTGATAGCAGGGAGTGAATGAGTGAATGAATGAGTGAACGAAAGAACAAATGAACAAAAGAAGCCTGGACCCAGTTTACTTTCCAAGAAGACGGACTTCACTCCCACCGCGCTCTTCCTGCAATACAGAGATTATCAGGGCATCAACTTGTCTGACAATCTTACAAACCTAAACCTCGTTATTTCTGCATGTGTGTGTGTGTGTGTTTACATGTACGCGTGCAGGAGAGCGTCTGAGACTTTTTCAGTATTTATGCTGCCACTTTTGTATTGTCATGTCTCCACGTGTGTGCATGAATGACCAGCTTGTCTGGTTTTTGTCTTAAAAGACGGTACATCTCTCTCTCAGAATGTCGCCATCAACGCAGGTCATTTCTTCCCACCTCTCTGCGACGCACTCGTATATCTCACTCTCTCTGCATCTATGAATAGTTACACCAACTGTTGAACTGCATGGTTACTGTTTTTTATAAGCGGAGCTACACACAGCTGTTATCGAACGCACTGCCACTGAACGGTCCGAGCTCCTTTTTGCATTCGGTTTCCAGGAGGCTCCTGATGAACTCAGGTCGAACCGGACTCATCTCATTCACCTCGCTCAGGGAATGATCGAAAGGCAGCACCGAGACACTGCCGCAGTCAGACGACTGTTCGAACCCAGTCTCGCCAGATCGTCACTCGCTCTGAAGAAAAAAAAACACACAACCGCAGCACGGTGCATGACTCGCTCACAGATTGCACACTAAACTTTGGAGATTTCTCCACGGTAACCAACAAAGGCATCACCGATTACCACGGAGAACGCTTCTTTTTTTTCCTCCTCCCCGTTGCCATGTAGACGTGGCAAATGTCAAGCCGACCAAACGTCCTCTGGGGTTGTTAGGAGAGAGGAGGAGGGTAGAGACGGCACCGCCAGCCATCGAGTGCTGACTAACGGCCATCTGGTACTGGGACGTTATGTTCAGCGTGGAGCTCAAGACGTTGCACATGCTCGTCTCGTCCCACAGCTTTTTGAATGGATGCGCGGTGATGGCGGTGTTACATAATGTAAATACACAGGTGGAGACACCACAGCAGAAATGGGACGAACCAGAGCGAAGGTGAAAAAAAACAGACTTCAGGCTGACGACATGTACAGGTCATTGTACATATTTGTCATCCGACAACAAGCAGCAATAAGACGCATCTTTTCCGTGATTCTCCATTGCATGACTTTCATTACTCTGCACTGAACGATACAACAAACAGTTTCTATCATTATTGTAAACAGCGCCACAGTACTTGTACTTAAGCCACAAACTCATGAATTAATCCCTGACCTGCAGTATTTATTCTCTTCTATCTCAGCAAGCAGTTTATTTTTCAATTTGCAAGCAGCAACACGACATTTCAGCTCAAGCTACAACCTTGTTCATAAAGTCTCTCAGGATTGCAGACGACACTGCCCCGCTTTGACCCAAAAGTACTTGTTTTTATAGAGGACCAGTTATGCAAAGGACAATCTGACACTCTAAACGCAGGACGGAGGAGAACAGTTCCAGTTTTTAAACGTGACACCAGACCAATCCACTCAGGCCAGCAGGGATTAGGCCTCAGAGGTCTCGCCAGTGTCTTGGCCCAGTCGATCCATATGGTGTTGCTTCAATATTCAGGTCAATACATGCTGCACACTCAAGAGGGTCCAACACACAAACACACTCACACACACTCACACACACAAACAGCCAGACGGTTTCTGCTGAGACGGTGGTGCCATAAGGCGCAGTCTGAGATGTCATATCGCTCAGTATGTGTATGTAAATGCAACATTTATTTCTTTCTCTTTCAGCTGTTGAGATGTAATTTTCAGCACCGTTGTTGGTAAATTTTTCATCGGGGTTCTGCGAACCCTCAGTAGTGATTCTGTGTCATGTGCACTGTAAAACTGTCACTGACTCTTTGTAAATTAAATCTGTTTACAGAAAAACAAACGTCGTGCTGCGTTTTGATTTGATTTGTTTTTTGAGCATCAACTCTTCCAACCAGAATCTCGATTTTTATCTGTTGCACTGTTTTCTGTTCCCCTCAAATGACATCAAGTGATGGGATTGTTTCAATTACAATGAAGCATCATGGGATTTTTTTTTCAGATAAAACAAATATTTTCCACCAAATATTTAATGATGAATCTATTTTTCTGACTTGGATGTCGAAACTTTCCCACTTCCCAGTCACTCAGGAACACAATGTGATATTTACTTCTTGTTTTGTCCACCCTGTTGGTTTTCTTGGAGCCCTTTCAGCTGTAGCATTCACTCCTTCAAATATATTGGTGAGAAGACGTTGTGTAGATGACCAGACAAAAAACTGAAGCAAGTATTTAACCGGGGGAAGCAGGATGTCAGAGCAGCAGTGTGTAGCTTTCATGTGGAGCTCTTACACTGATTTGTTTCTGCTCCGCTCTGCACCCCGACTCCAGTAAAGTGCTGCTGCGTGACTAACAGGTTCATCGAGGGTAAAGCCGGCAAGTCAGTCGCAGCCCGAGCGTCAAACCGAATCTAAAAATGCAGCACAACTCCATCAGGGTCTTCAATAAATAAACAAAAAAGCAGCCTGAACTCTGCAGCTCGGCAGTTCATCGCAGACACTCGATCCCTCAGACGCATTTTATGAGATACGCATCAAACCACATCAGTCACTTCATCTTTCAGGACGCGAGCACTTTGCCCGCCAAGAAGCAATACCTACTGCTGCGACCTGGAGCAGCGGCAGGACTCCTCCACTTTAAAGGGTATAAATAACTTCTGAGCATGATACCCGGTGACTGAGTCTATTGATCAAAGATGGACGGAGAATTAATCATTTATTTTCAGCGCCGGGAACACGCAGAAGCTGTGTCGCAGGTCAGTGAACATTTCAGATGACAGAGATACGAGGAGCAATCAGGGGAGGATGTAAATAGTCTGCGTGTGAGGAAGAGCAACTGGTCAGGCTGTGAAGATGCAGTAGTTCACCTGCTGACACTGTGGAAGCAAAAAAAAACAAGGAAGTCCTTCAGTCTTGAATAAATCAAGACGTTAGCGAGAGGTTGTGAAAGAAAAAAGGGTAAAGATTATCGAAGGTTTCTTAGAAATCAATACACACGATCATGATGTCTCTCAAAGTCGCAGATACACAAACTCAGTGTGTGTGTGCAGCAACAGCTGCGACTGTAGTCCCTTGTCTTGTGGCTCAGTTTCCCCAGGGACCGCAGCAGTGGACGCTGACTGTCTGACCACTACCTCCTCCTCCTCCTCCTCCTCCCTCCTCCCTCCCTCCCCTCCCTCCCTCCTCTCCCTGGTCCCAGATAGTCAGCTGTCGCTCTCTCACAGCCTCCCCGCCCCAAATCTGGGGCACCCGATGCCTGAGCGCGGCACAGTCGCACAACTTTACAAGCCGGAGAGTCTGCAGCGCTGTGACTCGTCCGAGGCTTGAACCCGGAGACGAGGTCGTGTTACAATTCAGCAGTCGACTGTGACTTATTGCCTGAATGTAATGAGGGGATGTGAGTGATGATGATATAAAAGAAAAGAGGATCATTTTTACGGGTGTGTGCGTGGAGGGGGGGTTGATGAGAAATGCAGTGCATGAGTGTGCGTTTGTGTGTGTGCATGCATGGTTCTTCCACCCCCCCCTGGATCTAACTGTAGGCTAATTTCCTGCTCAGCGCTCATCTTTCAATAAGCCCTCAGCTGTGCAGCCACACAGCTCCAGCCTGGCCTTCAGGAATGCGCTCACGTTTCACTTTTTATAATCGTCAGCGAAGGAAAAGTCCAGAATCGTCACTCGTTGCGGCTTTCCGGAGGTTCCCACAAGAAACCGGAGCCCTCCACATATACACTCTCACACATGCTAAAGCTAGCGAAACCACAGGTCATTTGTAGTAGCACATAAACGCCCCCCCCCTGCTGCTGGAAATGAAAGGCTACGTCTTAAAGCCACAAAAGCGAAGCCAGATTTGGCCGGGAGATAAATGCAAGAGTTAAATCCAGGCCGAATTATTTGGGATTTAACATCTGGCCGCTTTATGGTGCGACGCTTAACGCTGACGTTAAGTCTCACACTCTGTTGTTCGGCTAATGCATGCAGAGTGGAACTTCACTCACATGAAAGGATGTTGCATTAAACATTATTAACCCGGGGTTGTAATGAGGTGAAAGGGGAACTGCATCACACACTAAATGCATCAGTAATGCTCCAGCGAGTCTGAGAGTGCCTATTTTCATGTACTCGTGTGCATCAGCACTCACTTCCTTTCTTGCATTTAAACATTTACAAATTGTGCAAATGTGTAAAAATTGTGTAGAGAAAAAATGTTAAGGTGTGTGGATTGGAGCCCGATAAAGCCTGTTGTGGAAACCAAAGGAAGAACTCACATGAGCAGCTTGTTGGTGCAGATGTTCAGTCTAGCTCGATGTGATCCGTTAACGTGCGGCAGCGTTAATGACACGTTCATTACTCCTAACAGGTCCTAATAGCCGCTGCCTGCTTGAAACCGGAGCTGCGGCTCCGCCACATTAGTGTCAACCCTGATTTCTCCCTGCAAGTATTAGAGCGACTTTTTATATCCCGGCGAAACACTTTTACACCTCAGCTGCAAAATCCAGAACGGGCACGTGTGAAACGAAAGCGATGAATGAATGTTTCAGATACGTAAACATTTTCTGCTTCCGGCTCCTCAGATGAGTCCAGTTCGACTCACTATAACAGAACACATGCTCAAACACAACAAATACAAGAAACACTGAAGTTCATTCAAGGCTGTGAACAGGAAATAACATTCAAATACAATTTGTCCACAAATCTTAGCATCTTTTAAATGAAGCCATCAATCATGGATTAAAAAAATGCAAACCTGTTGTGTTTACTAAACGTGTGACGCAGAAGCAAGCACATTTTAGAGCCAAATGGCAGGAAAAGGGCAGGAATCTCTGACGTTTCCTGAGTTTGACAAACATCTCAGCCGCAGTGATCTCTTCTTTCTATCATCACAGTGATGTTCATCAACATGAACATGGACAGCGATTGATATCTCAGCCCGACAGAGCGAAGCACGTTTTACTGTTTCTAGTAATTTTCCGGTCCGACCGCGGCACCGGGGTCCCAGCAGACCACCCTCCTCTGCAGCCCCTGACTGATGTGTCTGACAGGTGGGCCTGATACTCGGGAATGCTTCCGTGTTTTGATCTCCTGCTGCCCGCCAGACTTCTGCTCCGTCTGAGGCATCCGAGTGCGCCGGTACAAATGCAGTCTGATGTTGCCGTAGCGGCCACAGGCTGCCCGTGCTGTTGTTTCAGGGCTCGCGGCTGTCTGTCTCCTGCTGAGTCGAGCCCGTGTTGTCTACGTGGGGGGGTGGACTCCCAGACACTGATGGTCTAATCCGGCCTCTGGAAGTGAAGCAGCGATTTATTCCACGGTGAAAATGGGAACTGTCGGTCTGAAACTGAAAGAGAAAGTCGGACGGTTTGGAACACGTACCAGAAAGTTGCTCTAGAGGAAAAGTTTTTACTCACAGCTTGACTCCTTGTTGCCTCACAGTGAACCATCAGTGTAACTTTTAGGTTGTTGGTAAAATTAAAGCATCAAAACCTCAGAATCAGACCGCTCAGACTACAAAGGAGAATAAGATCAAATTAAAATGTTTGAATTAAAATGAGAAGAAATGAAGATCCAGTCTGCACAATGTAGCTTGATGTGGAGGCTTCAAAATATTTTAATCACTTAATCAAATAACCAAAAAAGCACTTTGAACTTTATCACATGCATCTTATCAATCATATAAAATTCCCACCCCGGCCCGAAAAAA
The DNA here is from genome assembly GCA_032274765.1 of Malacoctenus tetranemus. Taxonomy (NCBI): domain Eukaryota; kingdom Metazoa; phylum Chordata; class Actinopteri; order Blenniiformes; family Labrisomidae; genus Malacoctenus; species Malacoctenus tetranemus. The sequence goes on along the minus strand of JAUESF010000070.1, from coordinate 12,511,489 downwards.
AACAAGGGTTGTTCGAGACCACCACATCCTGAAAAAAACCCATTTAAATTGAGTTACAGATGCTTTACATGTACTTAAGCCTCAGAACAGCTGCAGTCTGGGTGCATTATGGGTCCATGTTTTCCCATCTGCTCGTATGTCTGGTTGATAAACACACTGAAGGAATTCAGTCCATCTTTCACTCAAAGACTGAAGATCAGATTTACAATAAATGTGAAACAAAAGCGTCCCAAACTTTAGAATCCAATAACTTTGAAAAGCCGACGTCTGACGCGTGTCACTGTGTCTCTGAGCTGCCAACAGAGAATCGATTCCAACAAGAGGAAAACGACCACAAGGTGGTTTTTCTTGTTTTCTGTAGGACGTCATCAATACACACAAGTGTGGTGTCATCATAAAACCTGAGCGCTCACTGTGGACGCTAATCGATTGTTCCAGTTCATCAATACAGTGCGAAAACTCCTCAGTGAGAAAACAGCA
>JAUESF010000070.1:12381951-12393482 GCA_032274765.1 Malacoctenus tetranemus | reverse complement strand
TTATGTTTACTTTAATGATTTACGCTTATATATTTATTTCAAGAATCCAAGAAATTTTGTTTCACAGTAAAATTTACAAATCTCCCGTTAAAGACATTTTCAAATGTGTTTTGTTGAATTCACTTCAGCCTCTATTTCTGTAATGAGAAATCTAAATGCTTTTTAATCACTGCAAAAATGTTTGTAACTTTACCATAGTAAACAACTTTGTAACAAAATTCTGAAAAATGCCATAAAAATATTTTTTTCACTCTTATCATTTTGCTTGTATATAAAAAAGCAACTGAATATTTCTCAGATTGACATAATCCACTGCTTGATAATAAAATAAATGAAACATTTGTGCTTTGTATAGAGTTATTTACAGTTATGACGGTAAATAAAACTAAAGTCTTCATTTCTAAGGAGTGGTGCTGTGTTCATTGCAGTAAGCTGTGTCTTTTCTTCTAAATGACAGTTTATTTGCTGCAGCCAAACTGACCGTAACATAGCGGCGGTGACAGACAGCAATCTGATAGCACAGTGACACCGCCACTGTCGCACAGTTTCCTCCCACTAAGACTCGTCTGGGCCGTGGAGATTATGTAAAACTCAGCCACCGTGTCTGCACTCTGAGATAAGCATGCATGACGCGGACACGTCCCAACACGGGAGCAATAGAGTCCACCCGAGTCATGTAATAGGACAAAAGAGGAGCATGTGAGTGGCTCGTGGATATAGGTTATGAGGACAAACACAGAAAAGGAAGAATTCAGGTTACAAGGAGATTGTAAGTTCAAAAAAGGTGAGGTCAATACTGTTAACAAATATCAGCTAAGACATGCTGCTGCGGCCTGCTTAATAGATAAACCATTTAGTCTAATACTCTGGTGCTGTCGGGTCCATTGATTCGCCTGAGCAGACCAGACTTCACATGATCCTGTCAAGAGGTAATGATTGAATTATTATCGTCATCGCATGTTATCGCTGTCACCCAATAAATCAATACATTTCCAAAGTAACTGTTCACGTTTCTTCCTGACTGATGTGTTTCAAAATGGGCCAAATCATGTGATGCAAAAATGTTATTCCAGTGGGAGGATCAACCAAAGAAGTGTTCATTTCCAATCCCTTTGTTAAATGATTTTTCCTTTAGAAAAGTCCTGGAAACCACTCAAATAATATTCATTAGCTTTTATTCTAACATGAGCAAATGATGAAATTGTTTAATAATTTGTCTTTTGAAACACAAGCACAGTTTTGAAAGCCAAAGACCTCTGAGAGCAGCTGAGGATAACCACCAACCTTCAAACACTGATCATTGTGTAACATTAGAGGTTAAACTCCTGATACCTCATAAGGCCCACTGTGATGGCCTAATGATGTCATACCACACCTAAAACACAACCCCATATTCACTTTGAGTGATCATATGTGTGTTAACCAGAATATATATTTATTTTTCTATTGGTTTTAATCCACTGGTTAGTCTGGTTCCGTTGTTTCCAGGGTCACTGGGCTTTGCAGCAGACTGCAGCAGCCAGACTGGCGGAAGTCCGTCACAGGCTCGTGACTCTCCTCTGCTCGGTGGGCGGAGTCTCTGTCGGGTGTCTCTGAACGTGGTGCTCAGGATCGTGTCAGTGTGACTGTGTGTCAGCTCGCCGGTTTATCCACACCTCGACCCCCCCCGACCCCCTGGGATCACCAGCATCCATCCAACCGCCCGTTCAACAACCATGAAGATCTGGACCTCGGAACACACGTTCAAGTGAGTGGAAGCCTTCTGCTTTATTTAGCTCTGCTCGGTCTGTTCACAAATGAACTGTCGGCTTCACCGGCTGTTTCTCGCCGTTAAGTAACGCCAGCAGGCTTCGCATTTAATCCGTGAATGGCAAACGGAGGGTTAGTGGTAGTAAATGTTTGCCAGAACGGACAAACAACTGTGTGAGCAGATATAACGTTAGCGTCCAGTTTAAGGCAATAATATATTAGCCACGTTGTAACGTCATCTCGTGTCTTTTTCATGCTACGCTGCGAGAAAAGAGCTCAAACAGGTCTCGCAATTTTTTGTGTTATATAATATGGCGAATAAAAACCTGACGTTATGTATGGATGCGGATTTTTTTTTCACAATTGCGTAACCACCCGGTCTGCTTCAGCCCCCGGCGCGCGCAACCTTTCCCCTACATTCTGCCGTAACCGCCTGCGTCACCAGGCAACGGGGGTGATACGGCGACTTTTGCACTACTACAGAAAAATGTTCCGCCGTCGTGGAATCGCAGACAGTGAAAGCTAGCCGGCCCTAACCAAAATATTCACTTGTGTCATTTTTTTGCACTGCTAAATTCTCAGAGCTCGACATTAAGTGTGTGCGTGTAGCATCAATGGGTTCTAAAGTGTCTGTCATAACATGGAATGAAGGGGTTTGTATCACAGAAGATGACAATGTCAGCAACTGCAGGTCTAGCCAGTTAGTTCGTTCGTTCGTTCGTTCGTTCGTTAGTTAGTGGCAAAGTATGCCTCTTTGACAAGAAATCGCTCCCCTGCCCGTGCACCGGTAACGGGATGTAACAATCCCGCTGCAGAGCGAAAATCGGCGTAACACCGGCGCGTTCATAAGTTACCCTGGCAACCATTCAATCCCACGTTGGAGGGCGTTTTTACCCTGGGAGAAATCATTGCACATTGCAGTAAAGCTATGGTAAAAAGATGCATCAATACTTCACGACTCTTACCTTCTCAGATCCTCAGATATCTGGACAATGATTTAGTGTTCCTGACAGATTTGTAGGCATGGACGCATTTGGTCAATGATGTTTCTAAAACCAGCAAATGTAGGTCTTTCACATTGTATGATAGGACAATGCTCTCTATAATTGAATACATCATACTTTACTTTGTATATTTATTTAGGTACTGCAGGGATCATACTACTGATAAATGTGTTTGTTTTGTTGCCAAGGCTAAATTGTGCACAATTTTTGCATTAGAGGTGTGCATTTATTGGAGGTTTATTTTGTTGTTGGATTTTTTGTGCCTTTTTTTGCTGCCATGTCATTTTTGGGTTCTTTCCTCCCTTCTGTTTCAACAGTCATCCTTGGGAGACAGTTACCAAGGCTGCCATGCAGAAATACCCCAACCCTATGAATCCCAGCGTCATCGGTGTGGATGTTCTGGACAGAGGCGTCGACAAACAGGGACGTCTCCACAGTAAAAGACTGCTCAGCACCGAGTGGGGTCTTCCCTCCATAGTGAAATCTGTAAGTGAATGGATGACAAGCACATGGCCTTCACATGTTCTGATCGAAAAGAGCCTTTAGGAAACTTTAAAAGTCAGACATTAAGACACTCGAGGAGAGGACGACAACTGCTGTGAAGCAGTATCGTAGCCATGAGAGGCTAATGCGTTCTATCCAGAGAGCGTGACCTTATCCCACGAGGCTATTTCTGTTCAGGGTAGCAGGCCTGACTGCTGACTACAGTGCGTGGCTGTTAGCCACGGCTCGTGCTGTACAGGACACGGTAGTACCATTTCTGTCATAGCTGAGGAGTAACTTGGAAGCATGTGATGTAACTTTCCGTCTCTGTGTCAGCTCGGTCACAACCAGAGGTCACCCGAATGCACCACGGGGACATAGAGCGCGAGATTTCTGCAATACCTCCTTTGAACTTTGAGCATGTAGCACTGACTTTTGGAAACCAGAACAGATAAAGCTGCAAGGAGATAATGTCACTTCTTTGATTTGTGTAAACATTGTTCCGTCAACTGATAGCTTTTAGCACTGACCTCCGCTCAGATATCTGGGGACAAGGTTGTGGCTGCTGAATAGACGAGGACAGTCCAATGACACAGACTGTCCCAGTGATTGATAGCTTATTAACACAACACCTAATCAGATTGTCTCAAAGCTCACAGCTCCTTAGCCTGACTGCGCACAGACCAGATATTTATATATGATGCTGCCGTCTACTTGTGACGTCAGTTTGTGTCTGTACTTGTAGTTTAGGACTTGCTGAGTTCTCTGTTTTTGCAATTCTGTTACATTAACAATCTCTTAGAAACTGCCGAGTTTGGTTCTCACAGATTGACAAAAGATACTCAGGAAAAGAAAAGAAAATATTGATAAACACATGAGGCAGTAGGTCAATAAATAATAAAGAAAAAATGCTGCACAAACAAAATTGATTAACCAGTATCTGTAATAATATCTTTATCGGGTAATTTAATCATTTTTTTTCTCTCTGTCTTCAGATCATTGGCAGCTCACGGACGTACACATATGTTCAGGAGCACTCGGTGGTGGATCCCAAAGAGAAAATGTTTGAACTTCAGTCCACAAATGTGAGTATCTATTAGATTTCCTGCTTTTGGGTTACAGTGAAATTTATTTCTTATTTAAGAGTAAAAGCCCCCCAAAAAGTAACTGAGCTCAAATGTAGATATGATGAATTAATAAATGCATAATTTAGATATATTTAGACTTGATAGGAAAAGATACATTACAAAAAGGAGATTTTCTCTCTTGAAACTGTCTTTTCCTCAGTTGGATCATGTTTTTTCCCAGAGGAATGTGGAGTGTTATGTATATTCTAGCTACCTGCATTCATTTTTAGTCTATGTTGTGACCTCAACAGCGCACACAGGAACTTGATGTGAACTATTCCTAGAATGAGGTCCAACTTGTTACAGTTACAGTCCACAGCTCACATTTCAACAGAGAAGGCTTCCGATGCTTTCACGACTTTTCTCAGAGTTCCCACCATGAGGCGTCATCTTGGCTTTGCCTTCACTAAATGCCACTGAACTTGGCTGCTACACTATACTAACTAAACTGTTCTGTTGAACAGAGTCCATACTGGGCGCAGCAAATGCTTTTGCATGCAGATGTCGTGGTGCACTCAGGACAAATTAGACTGTGAAGTCACGATGACTGCTACTCAAACAAAGAAAATAGTTTCAGGCTTAGCCTTTGTTTTTAGACTCTCTAGTAAAAACTGAGGTGTGGTTTCAATGTGTTCAGATCATCTCTCCATGTGAATACACAGAAAGAATAACTTAAGAGGAGAAACTTCATGTGTCCTCAGGTTCCTCAGTATACAGGAAAATGCTAGCCGTACCAATGAGTCAGGTTCATTTGAATAAAATGAGGACATGATGTAACCATCAGTAATATTTCTTTTACAGATCACTTTCACAAATCTGGTGTCTGTGGATGAAAAGTTGACATACAAGCCCCACCCTGAGGATCCAGAGAGGTGAGTCTTTCCTCTAACTTGCTGTAATTTGTTTCTTGACAAACCTCTTGTTTAAGATTACTTTAAATTAACATTTCTTTTTGACTTCTGCTTTCTACAGGACGGTACTGACTCAGGAAGCCATCATCTCGGTGAAAGGTGTCAGCCTCAGCAGCTACTTGGAGGGAGTTATGGCCAGCACCATTTCTGCGAATGCTGGAAAGGTAAGAGATGTTCCCCAGCTGTTTGTCGCCCTGACCTTAGCGAGTTGGATCTTCTACTCATGTCGTTTATTGTCCCTTACCAGGGCCGTGAAGCCATGGAGTGGGTCATCAGGCGGCTGAATGCTGAGATTGAGGAGCTGGCAGCCACAGCGCGCGGGACGATGCGCACACCGATGGCGGCGGCGGTCACAGAGAAATGACACTCACCTCTGATATTCAGCGAAGTCTGAGAGGGACAACACATCACGACACCCAACATCCCTTTATGACGTGCTGCTGCCGTTTTGGTGCTCTGGTTTATCATTTTTGTATTATTTATGGGTACAATTTAACCATCCGGCATATTTTACTATCTACATTAGATATTATTTTAAGCAGCAACATGCAGCATAAAGGTGTTCTGTTGAGTGTCTTCAGGACAGCACTGCAGAGAGGAGAGACCTGGGGCTGAGGAGTGGGTGGCACACTCAGGGACAAGTACAAACACCATTGTCATTCATGTGTTTCTACAGGGTACAGCAATGGCAGACAGACATTTGGGCCATGAGACAAAGTGGAAACACAAGAAAAGTGCCAAAGCGAATAACTGCCCCAACCGCCCAGTCTCTCCCATACAAACCGTGCCAGCCGAATGGCAGCAGGTCATGCCTGGTATCAACTCTGTGTTTACAGCAACAGAGAGAAAAGAACACACAGGAAGATTTATAGATGTGACTGTGACGACTACTCATGTCGAGGTGTGACAGCGGAAAAACAACACCGTGCCATGGCGCGAGTCATGTGAAGGGCATGTCAAGGGTATGTGGAAGCAGGTCCGAGCCAGACGTCGGCTCACGGTCAGGCTTGTTGGGATAAGAGGAACATCTCGGCCATATTTTCCAGTGGGACCTCAGTCATGACAAGAGACTCTGTACTAGGCAACACACACACACGCAAGCCTGATTACAAACTGTACTATTGGTGTGTAATTACTACTCTTGGTTTAGGATAGTTAAGTTAAATTAAGGGATCAAGATATTTGCCATATTTATGTTTTTGAAGTTGAAGGCCTTCTCAAATGCTAACTTATTTTATCCTGGCAAGAAATGTACCCGTTTCCTGCTCATACAAAATGCATGCACATACATCATCCTCTCAGTATGCATTTTCAATGTGGTGAAAGCTTTCATACTGACTTGACCATAAGCTAAAGAAATAGTAAGCTGCTACACGTGCTGAGGGAGCTGATGATGTGTGAATATGTTGGTGTGACTGCTGACGTGGTGGCACGCTGTGTTTGAGAGGGTCTTCAGTCATTTTGTGGGCAGCATTGTGGTGATGGTGACTGCACTAGATTCTTTATTTTTTTACATGTACCAGGAATATTTATTTAGAATTTATCTATTAGTTTGGTCGACAAACAAAAATAAAGATGTGACATGACATGCTTTGCTAGAAATTGTATTTTGACTGGGTGCCTGTGGAAAAAAAGAATTTCTCTCACTAAATGCAGAATGTGGCAATAAAATATTTTTAACATGTTACACTGAAAGACTTTGATTTTTTTAAAAAAAAAATAAGCATCAATGTTAGAATTAGATATTGTCCTTTTGAACCTACATTCACTAAGAATGCAGCATTTGCAGAAGGTAGGCAGGGAGCATTCCAATAACAGATGAATACTGCGAACCTATTAAATTGCCCCTCCACACAGTCCTGACTCTTCTCCTGGGCCTCCTCCTGATGAGGAATGCCTCGGACATTTCCCCTGGGAGGTGACCAGGAGGCATCTGAGTGTCAACTTATCAGAAGGGGTGCGTCCTACCATCCTATGAAAAGACCACAGTTCAGCTGTTTGCATCCAAAATCGCATTCCTTCAGCCATGGGCCAAAAAATCATGACCACAGGTGAGGGTGGGAGTGTGGATTGAGTAAATAGAGAGCCTAGCTTTCCTGGCGATATATGGGCAAGGAACTTGCCCAAACTATAATTAATGAGATCTTACTTCAAATGTTGAAATCAAAAAAGGGAGTTTAAGACACAAATTCAATTATATATACATACATGTAACAAAAAACGTATTGTTGCCTTGAAGACGGCTGGTGAACTTCGCATGTGGCTACATTCAGGAACCCAGTGTTTTTTAAATCCACACGTCTCAACATAATAAACCGTCTCTGGGTTTGTTTTCGTTGGGGTCAGAGAAGAGCAAGAATGCAGCACAGCCATTGAGGGCTGCCCTCTACTGTTTTGGAGGATTTCCGCTAACGTCAGACTTCAACGGTTGCACTGCGTCACATTATCCAATGGGGAGTGAGTATCGAGCATTCTGTCAGCCAATGGGAGCCCGAAATGTGTTTAAAGGTTTTGAACGGAGGGCCGTTTGAACGGAGGTCAGTGGCGTCTAAGCTTCGTGTCTGTTGATGCGTCAGTGCATTGATATTTAGCATACGTAATTTTCGTGTTTTAATATCTTGGTCACTTTTTTTTGTTTTACAGAAGCTGGACTGTTCGGATTTAGAATAGGTGAAAACTTCTTTCCAACATTTTCGTTGTTATTCTCTATGCATGTAGCCAGCAGTCTGCTGCTTCGACCGACGTAGCTGTTAGCTCGCTGGGTGAACGTTTTACGGTTGCGTGCTGCTCTTAATCCGTTTAAATTCTGGGTGAGCTATCGGGACCTGGGTCCCCTCGATCCCTGTGTGCAATAAAACATTAAGGTAAGTTTGACCAACTCATTTCCTTCTTCACTCGAGTAATAGGTATCCAACATGTGTGGCTAACATTGGCCCTCTTTACTGATAAAGAGCCACCCTTAGGTGACCGTTAAAGTGCTGGGTAGCTCTTTCCTTTTTTCAATAAGATTTCTATTCTTGAACGTTTTTGAAAGCCTTCACATGTCTTGCTTAAACCACTGCTGCTCCAGTATTGATGGTCAAGCCGCTTTTGTTTCAATTTGGAGGGTTGACTAATTCAGAGGTAAAATGTTGGGAACATTGGTGTTGTTTTATTGGGGTTCGGTCGACAATGATATTTTAGTATTAATTTATTCGCTTTTGCAGATCATGGACTCATCCGCGATGCCCAAAGTGACCAAGCTCCACAAACCTCAACGACCTGAAATCAGGGTAATGCAACACATGCAATCATGAACAGAAAACGCCCTGTTGTGCCGAATTATGAAATTGTTCTTGGCTTTTAAAAACAAAATCTTGGTCTGTGCAAGTCAAGCTTGTGCTTATTTATTGTGGAAGTCATTCTCACAGCGTTTTACAATGTGACTAATAGTCTTTACCCACTCAGAATTGACACTCACTGGGTTGGAAAAAAAACCCCTATCTACTGTCATTTAACATTGCAACAATACAATGTACAAGCTCCCCACAAAAGGAAAGAGAACAATTGCAAACCTTTCAGAAATGCCGATCAAAGATGGGAGCAAAGTGACTCAAAAGTAAACGTGTTTGTTTTTTGTTTTCTTGCAAATATGGAAAGCTTTTAATCCAAATGATGATTTTTCCCCCTCGAATGCAGTCAAGCGACGGTCCAAAACGGATTCCTGTGTCACATCCCTCCCGGAGTGTCCCCAGAACTGTAGCCACGCCAAATGAGCATCAGCGAGTGCTGGCCCTGTCAAACGGTCCTCAGCGTATCCAGCGACCCATGAGCCAACAGAAACCAGTGTGCCATGTCTCCGCTGTTGTCAAGTCCAAGCACACTGGTGATCAGAATGTGAAGCCAGCCTCTCAGACTGCGACTCCTGCACCACAAGTCAAGCCCAGCTCCCAGCCAAACCAGCCAAAGACGCACGTAGCTAAAGTGACAACAGAGAGCACGAAACCTCCATCGGAAGCACCGAAGCAGGAGAAGCCAGAGAGTAAGTACGATGCCAGACTGCTCAAATCTATTCAACAGTGGCTTTATCTTTACTAAACTCTACTTTTTTTTAAAGCTAAACCAGCCAAGAGTGATCAAACATCAGCTTCAAGGTGAGTCTCTGAGTGCCTACTGTATTTATATCATTTGTGAAAAGTACACATCATATTGCCTATAACTGTGTGTCACTATGCTCTCACAGTAAGCGTTGGAGCCTGGAAAACTTTGACATCGGCCGGCCCTTAGGAAAGGGCAAGTTCGGCAATGTCTACCTGGCAAGAGAGCGGCAGACAAAGTTCATCTTGGCTCTCAAAGTGCTTTTCAAGAAGCAGCTGGAGAAGGCTGGGGTGGAGCACCAGCTGAGGAGGGAAGTGGAGATCCAGTCCCACCTCAGGTAGCGTGTTGAAACAAGATTCAAGACGTGTTACTGTAATGCATTTAACCAGCACAGAAAGGAGAATTACATATCTGTGTGGTGATACAGTTAAAGTGCGCGTCTAACTTGAACAATGCAAAACAAACTGAAAACTCTTTTATACAAGTAGGTTTCACTGTAGGACTTGATCTAAAAAGCCTCTGTAAGACTCACTGTAGAATTGTGCCTGTTGCTGCTCCTTCTGGTTTTGTTTATTTCTACAAGTTTGTTTTTGCCATTGACTATGTCAGCAACATTTCTCTGACCAGTCCTGTGCTTGGGTGTCCTTCAGGCATCCCAACATCCTGCGGCTCTACGGCTACTTCCACGACGCGTCCCGTGTGTACCTCATTCTGGAGTTCGCGCCCAGAGGAGAGCTGTACAGCGAGCTGCAGCGCTGCGGAAGCTTTCCTGAGAATAGAAGCGCCACAGTGAGTGTCTCAGTTCAAGTCACTCTGCTGAAAACTGCTATCTGAAAGAGACAAAGTGTTGACATCAGTGAACTAAACAATTGCGAAGTGTAATATAAGGATATCATCAATGTAAAAAGTGTTTGGAAGAAAAACTATAGTGGGGAATAGCCACAGAATTGCATGCTTGATTCATGTCTGATCAGTATTCTTTTGTGTTCAACTAGTACATCATGGAGTTGGCCGATGCCCTGAACTACTGTCACACCAAGAAGGTGATCCACAGGGACATCAAACCTGAGAACCTGCTACTGGGGGGCAACGGGGAGCTGAAGATTGCAGATTTTGGCTGGTCTGTTCACACGCCCTCCTCCAGGTAAACACATGTACACACCAGGATTGTATTTGCAGTCCATTCCAAACAAAAGTCAGACAGCCTCATTTATCTATTTTTTGTATTATGTTTGCCTGTCAAGGAGATCTACTCTGTGTGGGACACTGGATTATTTGCCTCCCGAGATGATTGAAGGCAAAACTCATGATGAGAAAGTGGACCTGTGGAGTTTGGGGGTCTTGTGCTACGAGTTCCTGGTCGGAAAGCCGCCTTTTGAGGCAAAAACACATGAGGATACCTACCGCAGAATCTCCAGGGTATGAAAACATCCCAACAGGAAAATGCACCATATTTCATCCATCTCTCACATTTATATACGACATTTATTCAGTCCTGTGATGTTTAATTTTGTTCCCATTTACCTCCAACATTCAGGTTGAGTACACTTACCCTGCTCAGTCCGACTTCAGTGCTGGAGCTAAGGACTTGATCGCCAAGCTGTTGAAACACAACCCCATGCACAGACTTCCCATCCAGGGGGTCCTGATGCACCCATGGGTGGTCGAGTGTTCAACCAAGAAACCTACAACCATGAACTGTGACGAACGCACCGAGTGATCAGTCTCCACTCTGACCCTGAGAACTGTGAGTGTATGTTGAGTATATGAGCAAGAGTGTGTTGAAGAGCCTGCTGGCGTGACTGGGAAAGTGTCACGTGGAGGTTCTTTGTTCCCAGAAATATTCAAACCACTTGGTTTTATTTGTCTTGGCCCCTTTTGAGTTTTCTGTCTTCTCAGTGGCCATTTGTAAATATTTCGCTGTTTTCACTGAATTATGAAAATTCTTCTGAACTTACTTGAATACAAATAAACTATCTTAAAGAAAATATGTCATGGTGGAATTTAACCTAACTTTTCTTTTGTTTTTTCCTCCTAATTTTCTTTTTGCTTACATTTCAAACTGTTGGTAGTCGATTGAATATAAAACTTTGCACTTTGTCCGAGCTGTCGTTTTTTAATTGAAAGCCTGTGCAAGCTTGTGGCCAGCAGAGGGAGCTAAAGAACCACTAAAACGAATA
>JAUESF010000070.1:12172946-12205287 GCA_032274765.1 Malacoctenus tetranemus | reverse complement strand
TTCAGAACGAAGTTTTGAAAGCATAAGAAGTTAAAAGTACAGACGCACGAGTTCAAAAGTGTGTTGTGAAAGTACCATAATCATACACATGCTCAAAGCAAAACAATGAACTCTGACATATCTGCTACATCTCACATGCAAAGAAAACTGAACACAAAGCAGGAGGATTATATGGTCGCAATTTTCGAGGCCACATAAGCAAAGGTCACTGACATGTAGGTTCAAGGAGGAGCAATCATGTGAGCACAAAGCATCTTTTTCTTGCTTTTGTGGAAAATAAACCCGAAAAATCTTTACTCAAAAATCCAAATGTAAATAAAGAGTTGATAAAACACCTATTCACATGTTCTCTCCAAAAGCTTCTAGTTCTGCCCTGTGAACTTTCCAAATCAAGGCTTACTCCATAAACAACTAATCTTGTGGCATTAAAACCACATTTTCCTGTGAAGTTGTGCCGTTGGTTTGAGAGCAGACATCAGCGCTCCCACTCAGCCATCCGATCACAGCAGACATGTTTGTATTTTGACAGAATGACATCTGCCCACACTGGCTGTTTTTGTTTAAACCTCTGTGGCTGTGACAACCGCAGTGACAGGTGACGCGTGTTAACACGAATTACACAACACAAAGCTCGCTTGCATTAAGGAATTTTATTGGAACTCTGCAACCATTATTTATTAAAAATGTGTAAAGGAAAGTCAGCCCGAACCCGTGTTGGAGTACAAATGCTGGCCACATACAGGAGTTGATTCATGGACACTGTAGCAAAATATTGGTGTGTTGTTTTTGGCAACGATTTCCTGAACAGGATCACTTTGAGAAGTTGCGTTGTACAAAATAAGAGAGATCTGTGTGATTTCAAACGCTCCTCTCCTCCATTGTGCTGAAAGACCATTTTACAGTCAGAAATGTTGCTTCCTCACTGATGCAGAGAGGAAAACGACGCGGTGTGAACCAGACAGGCGACGAAACACTCAGAGTGTCTTCAAATGGAGCCGCTTCAGTTTCCGTCAGTGAACAACACGGTGGGAGGAAATGACACGACATCCAGTGTGTAGTGTAGCAAAACAAATGAGCAGTGACAAAGGAAGCTTATGATGGAAAATGATAGCAACTACATTGGTAATCCTCTTTAAATAAGGTATAGAAAAGTATATATTTATGTACTCTGTAAACATACTGAAGAAAAGTAAGATTTTCTTTACAGGATGACACTTTTTATTATTCAATTTGGTTATTTATAACTTTCTGTCATAGCAAAATAGAGAGCAATTAAAATCTGACATCTAGGATATGCAAGAGGAGGGAAAAAAAAGGGAAAAGCATCAAAATAAGACATCCAGTTAGATTTTAATCATCTTTCTCTACCGACAGCAAGTTCTACTTGAAAGCTCACGATATTGGCTTCATATTAACACTGTTTGTGAAACAACTTGTGCAAAGTGTTGCTTCAGAAGGAGCTCACATGGCTGTAAGTTGAAGATTGGAAGCTAAACGTTCCATCGTTAAACGCTGATTCTTGATTTTCTCCCTTCCAAATCGATCACTTGGAGTGAATCTCTCGCCTCCTCAAATCTCCCAGTTTGATTTCCAAAGCAGACAGATGTTCGAGGTCATCATGCACAGATCTCATCAAATATATTAGTGACACGAGTTAAGACTTGACAGAATTAAGACTCTGAGCGAACTAATAACTAATTACAGACACTTATCAAGTCACAGACACTGCGACACCAATCGCTGTTTTTTTTTTTTGTTTTGTTCCACTTGACATGTTGTTGTCCCGCCCACACACATGATTTAAGAAAACAGTGTGAAGACCACGGAGAAAAACAATCTTCACAGATGCAATAGAAAATATTCAGCTCTACAAAATCTGTCAGATTTTATTGTTCTCTTGCCTCCAGTGGGAGGTCGTGTTTGTACAAGAATAGATTGATGGCTGACTGCAAAGAAGTATAAAAAAACATGCTTTACCAGATCTGATTGGAGAAAAGTAAACCGGAGTCACACCCACCAACGACATCATTTCACCACGACTTCCCCCCCTCCTCCCCCCGTTCTCTCCAAGCACACTGCAGCCCAGCCAGCTCTGCTCCATTTGGCTGTTACAGGCCTGTGACTCCACATCGGACGGCCTAATGGTCGTGGAAGCCTGGCATGGGGAAGGGCCTGGCGAAGGCTTCGACGCGGTGGCGCAGCTCTGCGATGCGAGCCACCGTCTCCGGGTCCTGGAGGAGGAAGTTCTTAAAGTCCTGCAGCTTTCCTGCAGAGAGAGAGGAGAGAGAGGAGAGGGGAGAGGAGAGAGGAGAGAGGAGAGAGGAGAGAGGAGAGAAGAAGGCTCAGCTCTTTATTTTTAGCTTCCTTTGTTTTATCACCACTGGGCATTTCGTCCCCTCTCTTTCAGCAATTTAATATAACATACACTCTCTCCTTCGGTTTCTAATAAATACATAGTTTAAACTGTGCTTTGAACAGAGACCAGGAAAACAAAGGAGAGCACCCAGTCACAGATTTATCCGTCTCTCCTGCCACTGTGGGCGCTTACCTGTCTTCTTCTTAACATCCAAGGCAATCTGGAAACCCTCATCCATAAACTCCACAACCTGGATGAAGTCGGCTTCTTTAAACTGTCTGGAGGTCAGAGCCGGAGCGCCTAAGACAGAGGACACAAATCAATCAGGACCAAACACAAAAGGATGGAGTGTAAACGGCCTTTTTACAGCTGAACTGTGTTTGGTTCCTTTCAAAAACCAAACGATCTCTGAGACTCCTCATCGCCTGAGACGGGATACTAAATTGAATGTTACTGAAAATAATACATTTGATTTATATTGCCCTTCTCATCAAAGGTCTAAAACCGTGAGTATTCACAAGGAAAACGTATAAAACTGATGAAGATGCTGTGAACTGATGGGAGCTGAGGTGCGGAACAAAAGTGAAAACGAGTGCACGTTATCATCCTACAGGTAGAAGATGTGGCCCCGAGATAGCAGCGAAACGCAGCAGTGGAGATGTGGAGCTTGTGAGCTTCCTGGAAGATGATTAAAAAGCCAAACAAGTTGAATTAATTATGAAGAGCTCAGTGCTCGTGGCTCAATTTGTGGCTGACTGATTTCCATACGCCGAGCAACGTTCTCAGAAAGTGAAACAGATTAAGTGGAGAGGATATTAAAACGAAGAGTAAATCTGCCTCCAAACTTTACTGTGCAGTGAAAAATGCTACCATGAAATACTAAACAGCTGATCAAAACGTCAAGGAAAGAAATAACTGACTGTTTTCCACGTGATTCTTTGTGAATCTGCAACGCGTCGTGTTGGGGTTCAGCTTTCTCACCGAGCCGCAGGCCGCCGGGCGTCAGCGCGCTCTTGTCCCCTGGGCAGGTGTTCTTGTTGGCAGTGATGGACACCAGCTCCAGCACCCTCTCAGCTCGAGCCCCATCGATGCCCTTCGGCCGCAGGTCCACCAGGACCAGGTGGTTATCGGTGCCGCCTGGAGGATTCAGAGAGGAGCGGACAGACTTTAGAGCGGGAGGAGAGTCGACACGCGAGGTCTCGATTTGCTTTTGAGTTGCCATCTGCTGTATGTGACAAGTTAAGTCGACTGAGTTGTATTTGCTTGGATGTGATGACAGAAGTTACATTCCGATAGTTAGATCTTTGCACTCATTTGTCCACTTTTTTGCGAATACACCAGAGGCATTAGGAAATCAGACTGTATCTAGTGCAGTGTAAGCACAACACAGGTCTGTATTTCACAGGGTATCAACTGAAGGCTGTGCATCAGAGAAAGAGCTGAGGCCAGCGTATTACATGCAGAACAAGATGGCAGCGCTCGCTCGCCGCCACCAAGTGACCACTTTCATCTGATTTTATTTACTTGACTGACAAGGCGGCAACACGGACATGAGCCCATTTGCAAATCATGAATTTAAATGCATGTCAGGTTTTTTTGCTGTACCCCCTACTGAGAAATTTGCATCTTGTGACGGGACGTTTCACTCGGGGTTTCAGTGTTCCTCTGCTGCTTGCTGAGTCAGTGTCTCCTCAGGAATAATAAGGCAAGAATGCCTAAATAAGAGGTAAAGTACCTGAAACCAGAGTGTAGCCTTTGCTGAGGAGAGCGGCAGCCATGGCTTTGGAGTTCTTCAGGACCTGGGCGATGTACTCCCTGAACATGGGCGACTGTGCCTGGACATTGAAATGAGGCAGAACAAAGAAAACGTCAACTCAGAGAAACTCTTCTCCAACCGTTCGGTTAGGACGAATAATATTTCATCCTTTGTGATGACTGAAACTCTTCCAGTTAGTGAGCAGAGAAATAAATTCACACTGAACTCACTGAGAAAAAAAAAATCCTCTCGATATCACTGAAGGACACTTGACAAAATCACAACAAAATCCAATTTTGAATCCCAGTCTGGTGTTGCTGAGTCGTGCTGACCTGTTTGAGTGCCACAGCGACACCAGCGATAGCGTGATTATGAGGTCCACCCTGCAGGGAGGGGAAGACTGAGAAGTTGACCTTGTCCTCCAGGTCGTACATGATTTCCTTCCCCTTCTTGTCCACTGAGCGGACGCCCTTTCGGTAGAAGATGAGGCCGGCCCTGCACACAACAGGCTCGCTTACTGACAACGTATTCGATTTTCCTAAGACAAACAGACAAGCTTTCATCCCGAGGTAATTTGATTACTTCCCTCCTCCGCGGCCCACTTGGCCGTCCTTACCTGGACCCTCGCAGAGATTTGTGTGTGGTGGAGGTGACGAGGTCGGCGTATTCGAAGGGGGAGGGGATGGCTTTGCCTGCCACCACGCCGCTGATGTGAGCCATGTCAGCAAGCATGTAGGCCTTAATTTCTGTGCACAGCTGAGGGAAGAAAAAACCAGGCAGAGAGGAGGAAGGACATGAGCAACCTGGTTACATGTGGCAGGATATCCAAGCTTCTTTCAACGAGTCGAGCCACGATTAAGGTGCTGCAGCACAGTCAGTAAAGCATTCAGCAGGGAGAATTACTGCATGGGTGGTTTAATGACAATGAGGTGAACACGCAGAGTGAAACACGTTTAAACTAACTCGGATTTGAGGAGAAGATGTGTCGATTAATTTCAAGGAAACAAAAACTCAGGTGAAGAGTTCAATGATGCGACATTATAGAACCCCCAGGAGCATAGAAACAAGGTAAAATTCTATATATTGTGAATGTGTCAGCACGTTGTAGTTATTCTCCACTTTGTTCATGAAACCCACCAGCTGCCTCTTCTCAGAGTTCATGTAACCTTCCTACAGTCCTCTTTGTCCTGCTGTTATTACAACATATCTGTGCTCGTCTGGACCTCTGAACTCACACTGTACACTTCTCTCCTTGTTGAAAGTTTTTTTTTCTCTAAAAAGAAAACATCCAAAAAAAAGAAAAAGAGTCCTGAAGCCCTCGGAACATTGTGCAGCTCTGACTTGGCCACAAATTGATTTAAAAAGTAGATTCTTGGCTTTTAGGATGAGACTGTGCTGAAAAAACCTCCCTTGTATTTTCATATGCATTATTTGTGATAAAGCGCCTCTAGAAGCTGCTTCAGTGGAATTAAAACTGAACCACAAGCTGGAACTTGCCTCAGTCTCAGTTATTTCCTTCTTCACTGTGATCTCATCTGTAAAACCACGAGCAGTGATAATCTGGCACTACTATATTTGCACTTTTCCTCCTATGGTTAAGATATGAATAACAGCTGTTCATAGAAGCTCTCATCTTGGAAAAAAAGACGAAATGAGAGCTGATGTGATTAGACTCTGCAGCAGGCTTCAGAGGCCTGAAACATTATAGCCAAATTCAATAAATCCTTTCCGTCTCTTGCCAGAATTCATTGAAAAAGGCACATACGATAAATAGCTCGCTAACATGCAAATGACTCACTGGCAAATGATCAGAGCGATAAACAATCTTTTTAGTGCTCCAATTAATACGCATTATCATGACAATCTCCTTTCCTCCCTCATATCTAAACTGGATCAGCACATGTTTATTAGATTAAAAGGCAAGAGGGGGAGCAGAAGGGTGTAAAGAACATGAGAGGGTGATGTGACGCAGCCGATGGGAGTCGATAATGAAACTAACTTCAGGTTCTGAAAAAAAAAAAAGGGAAAAAAATGTGAAAAAAGGTGGTGTACTCCAACCGAGGTGGCACATCACTGGAAATCTGGAAAGGAGCCTGCCCGGCAGATTCCGCCATAAAACTGTGAACGGTTCCACAGAGACATGCCAAGGGGAAAATATGGGCCCTCTTCAGGCCTAGTGGCAAAGTAGTTATGGTGCTTAATAAAAACACAGCTCTGTAATGGGGGGACACTCCATCTGATGGTACCAGCTAAAGTGGAGCTCGGCAACAAAGGGAAGCAGTCATGGAGTGAATGAAGTGAATCAGCGGGTGGGTATAACAAAACAGATAAAGGGGCCTCTTGTGCACTGTCAAAGAGAGCAGTGAAGTGTGCAGTTAAAAGTTGCTGCTGTGTGCTCGTGAGTCAGTGCGAGTCGAGTAGGCGATGGCAGAAAGAAAGCATCTGTGCGGTGGTGTTGTGTAAAGTGTGTAATGACCCTAAAATTGGCTTTTGTTTGGAAACAGTGAAGTTTGAAAGTGAACGCTCTGGATATAGAACAGACGGTGCTCCACTCAGGGACCGAAATTAGTGAAGATCTGGTTGGGAGAGACGCTGGCTGGATCTGACCCATCAGCATGGTGAGCAGGTGTACGTGTGACATTTCAGGGGAAAAGGTTGAGCGAGTTTTTAAATAAGAGGATGGAGCTGGTCTGACCTTCCTAATACAGGATGAGAGGAGGAGGGGAAGAAGTGCAGGTGTACAGTACAAACACACACAGACACACACTGAAAAAGATGAGGGGTGAAAACTGGCTGAATTCTGAATACAGAGAAAGTTCTCCGAGTACCTTCTTGATGCGGGCATAGTCAATGAGGCGCGCATAGGCACTGGTGCCAGCGATGATGAGCTTGGGCCGGAACAGCTTGGCCGTCAACTCCATCTGGTCGTAGTCTATAAGTCCTGTCGCAGTCTGCAGAGAGGGAGAGGGAGAGAGGACAAAGAGGAGGTGGAGGAGGAATATGAGACTCACTGACAGTCTGGAAGGGTCAGGACTGTACAAAAAAAAAGGAACATGAGAGAATGAAGAATAAATTGTCAGGTGTCTGAAGATCAAGAGCAAACACATCAACACTGACGACACCATTTTTTGCCCCATTTTGAGCTCATTTGATGCACCTGCATTTGAAGTGCATCAGCTCCCTCAAAATGGGAAGGAATTTATCTAAGGGAGACATTTACACCTATCATATCATGGTAGAAGATGGAGCCATCCCAGTAATGCACCCCCACTTATCCTAATTCAACCTTTCACGGATCGACTCAACTGGTGCGTTTGAGGCAGACGGATAATGTTGGTTTCGCGACTTTTTCACTCTTTTCATCAGGCGGAGAAATTCAGGAAACATGTCGGACAATCTGTAATTTTTCAGTCCGTGTAATTCACGGCAACAGAGTCAAAGCCGGAAGAGTTCAGTGACCAACATTTCAGTTTTACCCCTCCGGTCTCTGAAGCCTCAGAATAAGAGACGCGAGAGCAATATGGAAAATCAGAAATAAACAAAGTGAGAGAAAGAAACCGAGGAGGATGGATAGAAAAAGAGGAGAGAAAAGGAGAGGAGGGAAAGGCTTTATTTAGACAACCTGATAATCTCCCATCTCCAGAGCACATCTATGGATGCCCCCTCACTCCATCAACCTGCTCATTGTGAAGACAGAGCCGGTGGTGCTGGCCAGCCTGTCGATTTCCCATTATCTCTCTCGCAGAGGGGTCCTGCCTGCCCATACATCAGCAGGTCTGGACATGCAGACTCTCGTGGCCATCCATCAGCCACTACCAACACCACTGCACAACTATGACCCCAGGAAAAAAATACTGCGCACTAAATATACAGTGTGCTGATCATATCTCTGCGTTAATATGATGAATTACTCTGCACAGCTGAGGGCCTGTGATAATACAGATTTCTATGTAGGTGGGAAAAAAACCCATTCTTAGTTTGTTTGTATGAGTGGGACTGCACGGTTGCATTGTGGGGAGGTATTGTGGTCATACATCAACTAAAACACCTGAATTGTCCTCTTTCAGTGAGTGCCTGCCAGCAAGTTTCTGCTGGGTTTAAGTTATCTTGAGTTGGACACTGAGCCCTGACCCACTCTGTCTGGTGTCTCCCCCTGGAGGCAGGGAAACAAACAGGCTGTCCTAAAGGTTCACAGCAGCAGCTCCTCTGCAACACTTTTTCTTTTGTTTGCATTTTCAATAACAGCCTGATAGCTTATTTATCAAAAGGTAAGACAGACACGGCTTGATTATTTGTGAGTTTTAGTCCCATCAAGTTCTTTCAGTATTAAGGATAAAAAGCATGTGTACTTACGTTAAGCTTGTAGGGCATTGACTCAAAATAGATTGACGTGGCTGAGATCCTCTTCACATCAGACATGTAGCCATGGGTCAGACTAAGACGGAGGGGTAGACAAACATAAGTTTCAGAAAAAAAACACTTGATGCACAAAGCAGAAACTTTTCCTGGGGAAAACAAATGTACAGAGAAATAACACTGTAAAAATGCAAGGCAGCGACTCCTCAGGCCTGTAAGTGATGCACTGGTGTTGGCCGACAAAGGAACTGGGGCAGCTTTGAAAAGTTGAAGCACAAAAGTAAAAAAGTGACAACAGAATGAGAAGGAAGCAGCACTGACTGTCCGCCATCCGGCAGGTCCAGGCCCATGATGCGGTCGTGTGGGTTCAGCACGGCGGTGTACACGGCGAAGTTAGCAGGAGAACCGGAGTAGGGCTGGACGTTGACCCCCCACAGGGCGGGATCCAGGTCGAAGGCCTCCAGGGCTCGCTTCTGACACAACAGCTCGATCTGGTCGACCACTTCTGCTCCTCCGTAGTACCTGAAGGCAAAGGTTGAAATGAAACATTTAGGAATTTAAAGGCATTTGAAGTTTCCAAGCAAAAATGAGGCCAAACATCCAAACATTTGTTCAGATACAATTAAAAAAGACCACAGAAACATTTTGCACACTGGATGCCTGCAGGATTAAGCCTTGATGGCAACTGGCACCTGTTACATCCGCATGCAACAGCAGATTATCAATTCACTCCAGCTGTAGAGATTGTTCACAGCTAAAAATACAATGTCCACTTAATCTGAAACGCAGGTTAACTTTCATACTTTTCTCACAAATTGCAACAATCGATAAACAGCCAACATTTCCCCAGCAGATCTGAGGCATCTCAGGTGAAAATCCTTATCAAACTTTCTTTAATAGAATTACAAATGAAGGTGCAACAGATGGTGACTGCACAAACCATCTATTCAACGAGATTGCCATTTTGATTCATTACATTAAAGTATAAAGCAGCAGATGAGTGGGATGGAGGGGGGAGGGGGGTAAAAAGCAGAAAGAAAAACAAGCAGTGGGAGGCAGATTTATGGTCCACTTGCATCCCAGGAATCAAAGACATGAAATGAGAACTGATTTAAAACATATCGGGTCACTGTTTGTTGTTGATAAATGTGAATCATCCAAGGAAAATAACGGAAAACCAGAAGATTCATAAAGAAAAATATGCAACTATCAAACTGGGATGAAATCCAGAGATGTATCGCCTCAGGACTCTTCTTCAGTGAGGCAGAGGTGGTGGATTATTTGCTGTGTGGTTAGAATGTGCTATTAACGGGGCCAGCTGGAGTACACAAGATGAATTAATGCGTCTGTGTGTTTATGAGTGTATGTCTGTAACAAATATCCTTAAGCCCTGAATATCAGCAGTGTTAATAAGCTTGGGTGTGGCTGGGTAAACACTCACCTTCTCCCTGGGTAGCCTTCAGAGTATTTGTTGTTCAGACAGGAGCCCTGAGCTTCCAGAGCGGCTCGGCTGCAGAAATTCTGTGCAGAGAAAACACAACACAACACACACACACCGACACACACTTAGATCAATGGTGCGAGTGGACTGAAGGGACAAGGACGGCAAATTAAAGTCTGTTAAGTGATAGTGAGAAATCCCCCCCTGGCTAAAGGCAATCATTACAGTATTGAACCTCTGGACTTCCACAGAGTAACACTCTGCACTTCACAATGCTTATCGCCGCGCTGCTGGAGGATGCAAGATAATGTAATAAATTTTCCGCACATGTTATGATACATTCGTGTGGCCTTTTTATTCTTAAATCCTCCTGCAATGTGCTTTTATTGAAAAACAATTTTTAGTGACATCTCTTTAATGTGTGCTGTAAGATGAAAAGAGGGACTCGCTCAGAAGATTCTGGGACAACTCTGGACTGTCTGACGTTACAGTTCGAGGCTTGGCTCCATCAACAACAACACAACAATCTGTTACCACAACAATCGGTACCAGATTTTGACACAACACAAATACAGTTGTCTCACACTGCGTGGGGCTGTGTGTATGTGTGTGCTGTATGTTTGGCTATGCTAATGCTTCACCTGAGAGCCAAGAGGAGATCAGGGGAGATATCAACTCTAGTCACAGCTTTCCGCGGCGTCCGTCTGTCATGCACACTACTGTGCATATATTATGACAGGAAAGGCATTTGCATGAATCCTGCTTTCTGCAAGTGTGTAGTCGTGTGTGTGAATGGAAGGAACGCCTGCTGAGGTGTAGTGCCATGTGCCTCACACGGAGCGTGTTGGAGAGGAGGCAGAATGAAGATATCCGCTTTATCTCACAGTGGAGTGGTCCGGCCATGTGTCGAGGAGAAACTGATATACTCCACTAAACAACTACTGTGGTCAGAAGAAGCTGGAGGAGAGAAAATGAACTACACAGTAAAACCTTGTCTGCTCTGTTTAATAGTGAAATCTTTGGATCTTTGTAATGAAAACAACTGACTAAAAAATGATGCTGCAATGACTTCACTACTCTTTCTTGAGCAAGTCCAGTTCTATTCGAGTGTCTCTCCCAATAAAGGCGTCGAGCTCGACTGACTTACAGCAAACTGTGCACAGTTTGTCAGTGAGTGAATAATAAATGAACAGTGAGGTTCAGATGAATTTGTTCTTGTCAGAGTTCAAGGCATCAGTTTTAACATTTTTGTTCAACACAGGAGGTCACACTTCTACATGCACAGCGGACCACTGGAAGCCTCAGAAACAGCACATTTACAGCGATGAAAAATAATGCATACAGCCAGATGATTTCAAATAAATCTAGGAAAACTTTCAAACACTTGCAGGTTATGAACTTTAAATGCAATTGCTCCTTTTTTACTTGCCATCGTAAGAAAAATAGGGAAAAAAAAGCAGCTCACATTTCACTACTGTCAGCAGAAACACATTAATCAACTTTGACCCACCACAAAAGAAGTACACAAGGCGAGTCACTGTGCACAGTCATCCGTTTTGTTAAAGTATTATTTAGAGATGATGAGGTGTTCGCAGCCACTTGCACTGCCAACTTACGGAGGAGAGCTGCCAGCTTTTACAGACACTCAATTAACACTTATATTGACTGTCATTCCTGGAAGACTGAGCCAATTCAAGCCGTACAAAATAATAGACATCTGAATTGACTCTTCTTCCCATTTCCAAAATAAAGTATCTGTTGTATTGCGGTTCAATGTTAGGAAACAATGTGTGCCATGTGATTGAGCTGTATCTGCAGTTCATCAGCTGTGATGTTTACAGGTTCGGTACCTCTGATGCGATCAGCTCCAAACCGCGGCACTGTCGGTCCTTCTCCTTCTGCAGCAGGTCCCACATCTCGGGGTCATCCTGAGCCAGGCTGTCCTGACCCGTCCACGGACGCTCTTCTTCCACAACACGTGTGGCAGCGTGGGACTGCTGACCGCGGACGCTGAGACGAACAGGGGCCCGCTGGCACAGAGGCTGGAGGCACAGGAAGGGGGAGGAAGGGGGTGGGAGATGACAAAGGGGGACATTGTGTTTCAGAGACCATGATTTTAGGCAAGAAAAACATCCCTCTGCTCAAATAAATGCTGAATGGCTTGTTAACATCAGAGTACCAAATGAACAAGAAAAAAAAGGCCAATCTTCAAATGCATTTTCCTAAAACTGTTTGTCAGCCTCTCTTTGAAAACCAAACTGAACTTTTCTTGCACCGTCTGTCGGTGTTTGACACGCTTCCATTGAGATCCATTAAAAATCCTAACGTTACAGGACTTCTTATTGCACCCACGGATTTCAGCTTACTCCAAAGGTTTCCAGTCGGAGTCAGGTCATGACTTCATGCTGGCCAGGTTTCTCCCATTGTAACTCTGGTGCTGGATATGTGCATTGTTCAGTACATTGTTCTGCTGAAATATCCAAAACCTTGAAGCTTATTTTCTGACACAATTGTTTTCAAAACACTTAATCTGTGGATTTCAACATAAAACAGCATCACGGCTCTAAAGCATGATCAGGACTTTACAAAAGGTTGTAGGAATATTCCTTTTCCATGAGCTTGGTGAACAAACTGCTGCACTGCATTCAGTTACAGCTTTTATTTGATTTCAATTGTCAGAACAACTCAGAGGACGATTATGATCACACTATTATTCTTGGCATTCTATTTCACTCAACACTAATGTTCACTTAAATATAGCTTACTCCTATAATGCTTCCATTAAAGTGCTGCCACTGTTTGAGTTGCAGTGTGCAAGAGGATTTCAATTTCGGTGAAAATCTTTCTTGATGTGGGTCATCCCACTGAAACGTATTATTGGCTATAAAGAATGAGTGAAGTTTGCAGAGTGAAAATCTCAAGTGATATGTACCAGGATTAGAATGGTTTATCACTGAAACAGAACAAAATTATTTACATTTCATCAATTCACATATTTAAGCGAGCGCTGATTCATCCTGTATAAATAAAGAACCGTTTCACATCCTTTTTACTACGCTCCTCTCACTCCAACATGGTATAATTAGAGGCTGGCGTGGTTGCATGATATCAATAATCAGCATGGTTGTACAATTATGCCTCTATCAGCACTTCTACAAACTGAGGGACTGACTTTTACAGCCTCAGTGTACCAGGAGGAGGCACATAGAGAACAGATTCAGCACTTCCTGCTTATCTAATCTGTACTGGGGCTGCCGAGTGCTGCTGCTGCTGCTGCGGCTGCAACACTTCGTTGTGTGAGTTCAGAGTCTATAATGTGTTCACAGGCTCTTTTTAATCATAACCTAATAGTAGGTCTGATTCTGGTCCCACTTTTTGGGCTTAGTTTTATTGCAGCTTGCGGAGGGAGAAAAAAAAAACTTATTTAGGAAAGCTGTAGTTCTAGGTTCAGTTCTTAATGGAAATGCAGAGTACTGTGTGGGAAAAAACACTCCCAGGGTCTGTGAAATTCTCGACAGGTTGATCTTACACAGGACAAACTGTCTCTTTCCCATCATTTAATCAACAATATGATGATGACTTTCTGCTGAGATCAATTGCCCTGCCGCTAACGTATAGTTATCATTTGTACAGGTGTGCTGGGGTGTGAGGGACAGCCTCCTTTTAATCGCTTCATTAAAAAGCAATTAACGCCTTGCTCAGGACTGGCTGAGGACACCCACATGAAAAAAGTGCAATTATGTTTATTCCATGTGGGGTAAACAATGCTTTGGTCTTTAATCTTACAAAGTAGCGCTCTTAGATTTTAGCAACCAAACTAACTGTGGAGGTTGGTATGTAAACAGAAACTTCCTTGCACCTCTTGAATATGCAAGATCCAGCAAAAATCACTTAGGAAAGAAAATCAGTCAGGACGAGACATTCATCCTCAGTCGCAGCCTGAAGATGGAATGTGTCCTTCACTGTTGTTTGGTCCAACCTCTTCACACTGCCTTTGCCTCTCCTCCCCAGGGTGGCAAAGGGGACAATGGAGACGCACCAGGGAGAAGCAACTGGCACATTAATGACCGATTTCTAACTGTCTCCACCCTGGCCTTCTGTCACCACTGGCAGTAGTGATGGTGGAAAAGGGAAGAGGGGGCACCCCCCCTCCCTCCCTCCACCACCACCACCACCACCACCTCCCTCAGGGCCTGGAAGAGATGAGGGCCTGGGGAGACAGGTTGAGCTGCCTCTGAGGACACGTTTCTCGCCGGGGAATCACACGGGTCATTAAATCTTGACGGGAACTGTCCTTCGCTGTCTGCGCTTCTGCTGGGGCACACCGAGGCCAGGCCAGGCAGAGGAAGAAAAACCCAACACTGTGTGATTTTGAGCAACTGATGGCAGCATTGGGGGAAGGTAAAAGAAAAAAAAAAGACAAGGGTGCCTCTCCTTCCTCCCCTTCATCCTTGCATCCCCTTTCCAATCCTCCTGTCCCCATCCTGTCACCCGTTGCTGCTAAGCACGCTCAGCCGGGTAACACTCGTGTGGCATTTTTATTAGTTCTCCTTGTCATCGATATCACTTCCATGGCACCCCAAACAGGACAGCTCTGGGTTTAAACAAACAACACACAGGTCAGTCTCCGAGGTCTGCCTATCCACATTCCCCCTTCATCTCTCAGCCGCTGATGATTACGGGAGATTAATTAATAAACGCAAGATAAACAGATCCAAGAAAAGTGAGAGCCAAGAAACAAGCACCAAATATGTCACAGCGGGACTATTTTTAGGCGACAGATTACGCTGTCGTTTGAAGGTGAACCTGATGAAAACTGTGCTGTGAGAAAAGGGGGCGGGACAGGCCACATCAGCCCAGGTACTGAGTGCGAAATAATGGCAGAGTCACAGATGGGCTACATCTGTGTGACAATGATAAGGTAATTGTTGGCATTTTGCCTCTTCTGTCAAACATCTGTACGCAAAGAACAATAGCAAAGAAGAAGAAAGCGGAAGAAAGAAAATTGTTTCATTAATCCCAGTTTTGTATTATTTTTGCCCATTTCCTGGAGCTGCTCTGAGGCGAGTCAATTTTACAGATGACTGCTGTCCATCAGTGGTTCTACCAAACAACAATCAACACTGTAACACAGGAAAAAAAAGAGGACTTGAGTAAAGAAACTCTGAGGAAAAAGAGAAAAAAAACAACAGCTAGGTAGCAGAGAAAAAGTGTCAACAGGGCAGCCGTATCCGTCAGTCTGACATGTAGTTGCCTCTTTCCCTGTCACTGACTAATAGCTGGGCTGTCCGTTACAAATTGCTCCGTGATTCACTCTGGATGACAGTCGGGTGACAAATCCGGATGGGGTGAACAGGCGTAAAGGAATGGAGGCCTAATTCAGGATGATTCTGCTCCGTTTGGGTCAAAGGACTGTCAGCACAGCGGAACAACACATTTATACCGTAATCTTTCCTTCTTGTAACGCCTCATGTCATGATAAAGAAGCTCTGGATGAAACTTCCTGTGGTGCTTTGAACACTGTAACACTAGAACCAGATCGCTCCAGCCTGACTTCTAGCTTTACTTACAGTGGAACCTCTTTATGTGCCTTTAACAACTCCGAAGTAGCCTTGTCAAATGCAATTGTGCCGAGCCAAATTTGTTAGGAGCCGTTGTGGCTCCAAACAAATTTGTGAAAATCACACTGATCATTATGAACAGGAAGAGGCAAAAGTTTGCGACTAATTATCCCAGAGTTTCTCTTAAGTGTGGCCAGTACAGAGAGATTATAACTGACTGTTCACTATAGAAAAAAAGTCAGCATTCTGGTGTTAAGAACATTCGCATGAGGTGTTATTTTGAGTTTTCACTTTCCGATTGAGCAACAGTGGCTTCCACATTCCAATGGCTGAGAGGAGCTCCTAGCTAAATATAAATACACCACTGCTGGAAAGCAAAATTACCACCAGTGCAGACACACCTGTGTCCCTGAAACGGACAAAATGAAATTTTAAATAAAGTTACAAAGGCTTCTGTTGGAGCTGCGTAAATGCTCGCTTCTGTCAAAAATGTAGTCAGTGGAAAGCATTCAGTTAGAAATTTTCTGGTTTCAGTGTGGGATGTTTGGAAGCCAGACAGGCTGTGTTTAGAGTTACAATGAATGCCATTTCTAAACCAAAATGGGAAAGCTTGGTGATTTATGCCGAGTCATAAACACTGAATATACTGCAACTACCAGTTTTGGCTGCTGTTTGCAGCATACAGACGGAAACAAGTACATTTTTTGGCTCAGTTCTAACCCACCTAGCCTACACTGACTGGAACTGCCAAGACAGTAGGATTACTGCAAAGCTGCTCCTGTACACTTGAGACAAAAGCACGCTGAGTAGGAGTTACACAGCAAATTCCAAAGGGCAGCAGATGTCCCTACTATTCACAACAAAACATCTCAAATCTTTCATGGCACAAAAAAATGAAAACGAAAAATCTATTTTTTTTCATTTGGACTACATATTTATATGCAAATTGTGACTTGAGTAGGCACCACAGAACTACAAGAAAAACTCAAGAATGGAAATGCAATCTATAGTCCCACCAAAGACACATAATTTGTCCAGCATTGTTATTTAGGACAGGCTCACTCATGCCACTGTAAACCAAACTCAGCAGAGTTTGGATCACTGGCATGCTGTTGTTTCAACATGTGTCCTTGGAAGAGGCCTGGTATGCCAATTCATTAAGAAACCTGTTCAGAAACTAGTTCAGACTATGACCGATTGATACAACACCAGCTACACCTACATTAGAAACGTTGGTGTTTCAGTGTATTAAAAACATCTCACTTTATCTACCAAGACTCGAGGTTTTTCCCCCTCATGTTTGGTGTCCAGTGTGTTATTACATTGTGTCAACATTTACCAATAACTGGAACATACACACATCAAATGATGATAAAATGTTTTCCACAGTGTGGGACACAAAAGTGTATGACTTGCTAGACCCTGAAAAACATCCTACACCCAATAGGTAAACACAAGTAATAGCATTACTTGTTTATTGATGGCTGCAAGTTTTCTGCTGTTCATCATTCTCCTGCAGCTGCTAGTAGTTCTGCACAACAGATCCGAGTTGCAACCGACAATTCATATTTCGAAGTTATATTCTTGTTTACTCGTGTGAGGCAAACACAAATCTGTCACTGACAAGTGATTTTGTGTGTGTAAAAATATATCCAATAAGAAATAACTCATGTTTTTACAAACACCAGTGGCTTCAGATAAAGCACCAGTCTTTACAAATATCTGCACTTCCAAATGTTTTCACACCGCTAAACTGAAATGCAGATCATTTGTAATTCAGAGTGAATTCACCACCAGTGAAACATAAATGCATCCGAAAATGTAAAAGCTACATTTAAGGATATTTCCACTGAATTTGCTTTACTCAAGTTTACTGTATTACAATTTACATTTGATCTCAAAGGCTCTTCAAAAAGTTCAAAGTTGGAGAGCGAGGGTGCTTCATCCAACATCACCCTGAAGTCTGAGCTCAATATTCATGCGAATCCTTCAGACCACTGCAGTTCAAACTTCATCGGTTCCACTGCAGCTGTCTGAAAGTGCCCCAAAAATGGATTAAAAAGGAGGAATAAATGTTCTCATTCGATGAATAATACCACGATCAGTGCTGCTTCATTGACCTCTTCTATGGGCTGAAACATTCTGATTGTGTCAGAGACAATTTTGCTTCCTAAATGGACCAAGTCAAACCTTACAAACATAAACACTTGCAACTTTTGATCACACGATCACAAAACTGTCCACAAAAACCTAAAGGTCCACAGCAGCAAGACACTGGAGCATCACTGATCGTGTGAGAACATCACATGCTGTAAATAAATGTGAGGAAAAAAACATGTCTTGTGAGTGTGCCTGATGCCGGCATTTAACAAATTAGCACCAATAAGAAAAGCATGCAAGCATGTGAGCCACCAACTCAGAGAAAGCTTCAAACACAGCAAAACTAGGTCTGAATTTGAGCCACGAGATTTTGGCTCAAACTTGACATAACCTAGTTGTTCCAGAGAAACTACCAAATGTATAACATTCTCTAAATAGGTCCCTGCATAAAGTCTAAAATAAGGCTGATAATCAACCTTCTCGCACATTAAATACTTCAATCATACTGCTGTTTAACAAATCAAATGCATGTGGCACAACTGCATTTTGGATTTATTCTATAACCGAGTTCAATTACTGCAATAAGATAGTAATTATATCAAAAGTTGAGCAAGCAACATTATTTTTCTGCATGTACCTGCACTGACACCAGCATGCATAATTATTAGCACTTTATCTATATGAGGAAAAATTAATGATAACAGTCAGGAGAGCTGCCCAAAGGCTGTAAATATGAAGATAATAGCCAAGAAACTGCTGACATGACTGAAGCAGCAACTGTTACCTATCTTTTATATAGTCTCACAGTGGGGGGTTAATATTTACTGGGCGTTTGTACAATACATTTCAGCATCTTTCTGCACTTTGCACACTGCTGGGAACAGAAGTGCTCATTTCTAGTTGATATATGGTTGTCCGTTAACCTTCTCTTACATTATCTCCATGCAGTTATCAGGACGCAGGCTGTCAACTTGACTTCAGACCCTTGCAACTTCAGAAAGCAGCATGTGTAGTACTGATTAACTTGCTGCCAAATAGTGTAGCTGAACAGTTTGTTTTGATTCTCCAAAGTGAGGCCACACTAACTCACAGCTATCACTGCAGAATGCAAGATTTTCTAGTGCAGAGAAACACAATTCATGATGTTTCTCTGTTTTATTTCTGTCAGTTAAAATTTTCTTTTTTGTTGATAAATCTGATTTACAACAAGGACAGATGGAAAACAGAATAAAAGCTTTCCAATTCAGACATCACAACCTAAAATAAATACAATAAAACAACAACAGCTCAAGGGTTTAGCTCATATCCGGGACAGTTTTTCACAGACACAGTTTTATGGCCTCTCCAAGGTTCAGTGTCAAAAACAATACTTAAAAACAACCGTGAGTGCATCGAAGAGTTTTTTCCCCTTTCCTTTCAAACTTTACCGGTAAGGACTTTCAAAAGGGTTTACTTTGTCAAATAAAATTGTGGGTACTTCTTTGAAATAAAACATGAAGGTTCTTTGTGGTCAGCAATAACAACAGTTTTGTTCCTGAAAATGACAAAGTTCAGAGGTCAGTCCCGTATCTTTTGTTAGTCTGTTACAACACAGAGATCATACAGGCCTCAAGAACAAATGCAACCTCCCCTTTACGTAAAGTATATCTCCTTCAGTCGTGGATAGTTTGCATTCACTTCCACTTACAAAACAATAGGATTTGATGTTGGGGAATTTAATGTGGGGAAAAATGAGCTAATGTAATCCAGTCTCCCATGCAAACCCAATAAAACAACCTCACATGAACCTGATGTCATGCAAGGACAAACACTGTGTTAAGTCTTATAAACCAGTGGATAACTACGCAAGTTATAACTTAAAGAAACTTGACATAAAGGTGATCTTCAAATATCTTACAGATAAATCAATACAAAGCTAATCTTGACTAATTGCTTTGTTATGCAGACACTCATATTTAAGAACCTCTTCACCTAAATACAAATACTTTATGCTTCTGTTAATACTTTAGAAATAATCACTTTTGGTTTCGTAAATTTAAGACAAGGAATCAAAGAGTGGATTTATTTGTCACCAGATTGTCGCATTTACTTTGTAGAAGTGGTCTTTTTAAAAAAATGTAATTGTAATTACCACCATTAGTCCAGTTGTAGTAAAAAGTGTGAGAGCACATTTTCTGCCGAATAAACATCAACATTAGACTATTGACACCATTCAAATCTTTCCAAACTACTTCTGCATTGCCAAATCGTTACGACTTTTAAATTTAGTGTTCTGAAAGACTGTTTCAGGTGTTAATCCACGTTGTGTTTTTTCCCACATGATGACACCGAGCAGTCGCTGTTGCATCATAGTGTGGAGGGAGCTGCAGATATGCAAGTCAACAAGCACTGACAGCTAGCCTGCTAGCTCTTCAGCTAACAAGCTTCACGGTTTTGAAAAGAAACGCAAACAAGCGAAGATATTAAATCCCGCAGGCCTTCTGTTAAAAGGATCAGCCCCTAACATTGCTGGAGTGGAGCTGCAGATACTGAACGTTTTCCACGACTGGAACCAGGCGCAGACCCACGCTGACATACAGCTAGCTAACTGTCCAACCGTGGAGAAACGCCAGCAGAGTTGCACAATTCGTGAACACAGCGAGGAAAACACACACGCGAAAGATGTCCGCAGTGTTGCAGTTACCCGTGTGAGTTGTCTCAGGGCGAAGGACAGCATGTTTCCAGTTGTCAGGCCGGAGGAAGGAGCTGCACGGCGGGCGACACAGCGCTGACAGGCTCGAAAGGCTGTTTGAAGTTGTTGGCAACGGCTGCTTGCGTTGGTCCTGCCGAAGGGGTCGATGGGAATTGTAGGCCGCCACGAGGACGTAGTGCCTACATTAACCTTTTCTGATGCACTTTCGCTTTCTATCGCTATCTCGTCTTGGCAAATAATTTCTTTTGGAGTCTAAAAGTTCCCCATTTGAAAAGAAAATAATAAAAAATGTTAAGTAATTTTTTTACATTGTCATTTCCAGATATATGGTTATGACACAGGCTTTCATTAATGATGAATCATAAGACACTGTGAGAGTAATATTTAGATAATGATAAGTGTCTCAGCACCTCTGCTGCACATGGATAAGATGGGGAACCTGGGCGGGTCGATGTGTGGCCCCTGAGTTCTGTTAGGAAAGATATTGATCCTCTCCACTTTCAAGATCTAATCATTTTCAATTTCACATAATAATCAAGTGCCTGCAGATTTTTTTTGTTGACTGTATGTATCTAATAATGTGTCAACTGTGGTCTGCTGTCACTGTCCACAGAGGGATGTTTAATCAATACATGTTTATTCAGTGCAAATCACAGTCTATAGGATCACCAGGAGAAATACCCAGCAGCAGGATTTGCATGGATTTGTGTCAGACTGCTCTGACAGTGTGTTTATAAATTACCATTTTAATCTCACGTTGAAGGTTCGTATTGCTCCTTTTTTTTCCCTTTTCAATTTACAAACTGTTTCATGTGACATGGAGTGCCTCGAGATTTTGCGGAAAATTATGTAATGGATTAATCAAACCCTAACACCCCCAGATGGTGCGCCTTCACCTTTTTAGTCAAATCTTTGTGAGTGTTTCATTTTGTAAACTGTTGATTATGTTAACAAAATGGCTATTCAACTATTCAGGAATTTATGTGAAGAAAAATATAAAAGAATGCAAATCAGTCCACTCAAGCATCCCAGTAAAAGTTCTGTTGTGTTTTGTCAGTCTATCCTGATCTGCATAAAGAAGGGTCAGATTCTGATGAAGTTGTATGCATGTTTTTAAAAGATTTGAATTAAATAAATGTAAATTAAATAATGATATGAATGAAAAAGACAAGTAATATACACATCACAGAGTACATCTTTCACTTGATAGATTTGTGAAGCAGCAAAGTGGATTATTGAGACTGTGACGCACACGCTGCTGTGTGGTGAGACAGTTGTGTTTGTGACTGTCTACTTAACTTTTCCCTCACAGCATCAGACTTTGAGCTCAGCCAGGACACACCTCCTCATAGAGCCAATCAGACGAAGATGTGTCGGATCATATGGAGTTTTGGTGCACTGTGTGTTTTTCCTACCTGAGGGTCGTTTTTCTGACATTTTGTTCCTTTCTGGATCATTTTTTTCTTTTTATTATCTTTACTCCTCAGAAAAAAAACTCATATATTTTCAATACATTGGTTGTTGCTGTATGGGAGTATTATAGGTGGTGATTCGGTCTCTGACCTCACAGCAAGTAAAAACATGACAGCCTCCAAGGTCTTCGCATATGTAGTTTGCATGTTCTTCCACTCTTTGTGTGCTTCTTCCACGAACCAAAGACATGTTTAACTCCAGCCTATGTGAAGTACTTGAAGTGCAATCTATACCAATGCATTTATTTATTAACTTTCCAGCATTCTGTATGTTTTAATTGAATACTGTACAAGCAAATAGTTAACGTATTTGAGGATCTCAGCTTTCAGAAACACCTGAAGAAGAAGCGTCCACAGCAGCTCTCACACATGCAAGATGAATCTTAACACTCACATGGGAACGTACAGTCTTGATTGGACCACAGCAGATTGTCTAACGATTATTCACTGAGTCTCTGCGTCGACTCTGTGTACTGATGAGAGGATTTCCATCAATCTCTGAGTCCCAACTGCGCACGATGTGTGGGATA
Source organism: Malacoctenus tetranemus (assembly GCA_032274765.1). NCBI lineage: Eukaryota > Metazoa > Chordata > Actinopteri > Blenniiformes > Labrisomidae > Malacoctenus > Malacoctenus tetranemus. Next base: position 12,183,023 of record JAUESF010000070.1, on the reverse strand, counting down.
CAAAGCCCTCCGCGGACCTCCGTCCTAATGTCATCAATTAGGAGCATAATGGCGTATTGAGCCGAAGTGAGATGAAGATTCAGTTCGCAACGAGTGTGTGTTTTTGTAATGAATGTCTCAGCACCAGTGGCATCAGATCAGCAGTGTGGAGAGTGAAGACGACAAGTCTGAAAGGAAAAAAGGTGCAAATAAGAAGGAGACATTTAGACATTTAGACACACTATTCAGACTGATGTGAGGAGTTATTGATGGTAGTTTTTTTCCCATTACAATCAAAGAAGAAATGAAGGCTTTCAGACTTTTACCACTTAAAATAGGAGTTTGAATAAGTACGTTTTTATTGGTGATCTTTGATACACAAGCTATACAACCCTCACAGTTTCTTCCTGGGGATGTGTCCTTCCTGTATGGAGTTTGCATGTTCCTCTTGACTTTGCATGGCTTTCCTCTGGCTTTCTAAAGGCACGATCGTTGGGCTAATTAGCAACTTTTGTTTGCCTGCTAAGATAAAAAGTGTGTCGTTGAAGCCCTGAGCGAACAGAACCCCTAAGTTAAATGTACGATGGAGGGATGTTCCTGCCTTGTGTTCTGCTCTCATTCCAGACCTACAAAGAGCCTTGACGAAGTAAATAAAGATATTCAGCCTGCAGTCCATTACACTGGCAGCCGTGAAACAGCCGTCAATAGAATGTGAGAAAGCCACCTGGAAGTTTAGGGACAAACGAAGAATGTTGACACAGGTGTGCAATCCTGTCTTCGCCTGTCTGATCAAACAAGGCGATCCGTCAGTCAAATTACACCCAATATATTCCTCATTTCACTCTCCATTTTCAGAGAGTATGTAATTAAATTACCATCAGATACTTCTCTTGGATTCTATTACTGTACAAATCAACGGCCTCAAAAGAAGTCAAATATTCTTCTTTTTTTTTATCTTGACAATGTTTCACAGTTGGTTTTCATGTTCAAATTCAATCCATCACAAACTTTCCTTCAATATGTTTGAGAAAATTAAAATTGCGTATCTTCACTGAGAGCTTGAACATGAATTCCTAATCAGACCACAATGTAGCTTAATTCAAAATAGTGTCCTTGCTGAGTTAGATAACATATGAATATGCAGCTCTGCTTGTGCCCTGCAATTGTGCTTTGAGCTCCGGAGAAAAATATGCAGCCAGTGAAAGACAGACGGTTTAAAGAGATTTTAATGTGCTTTTTCATACAGTATATTGTATGCATATCCAGCATAGCATTTCTCATACATATAACTCTCTTATATCCAGGGTTTGAAATGTAGAGCTGAGAGGATGATTAACAGTCAGTCTACCATAACATCACGTCTGCCATCCAGTGACGGCGCGGCACAGCTGCCTCGGAGGCTCGCTCGGTTCTCCAAGGGCGTAATACAGATCCCAGCTGTTTTTAACCAAATTCTCCAACTGCAGAAAGTAATAACACTGAGAAACAAATATCTAAAAACAATAAGTCTGCTGAGGTTGAGTACATTATTTACAAGGGGGAAAAAAATACAATACCAAATAAAAGCAGAAGTTAACAAATACAAAGTTGGAAAATAAGTTAGAGAAATCAGCCATATCCTAGCCACCGATAACTCTGATTATACATGATTTAAATCCACAATTCACAGCAGTTTAGAGGCAAAAAACTGTCCCCTGCTTATGCGCCGTAATCGATATGACTATCATTTCCATCGTTATCATTATACTCGTTGTGGTTGTTAACATTGTCTCTTTTTTCTCTTTTAAACAGTTCAGTCTGCGAGACTCATCCGAAGTAAGGGTGCTCACTTTGGAAGTTGTAGTCCGGACACACTTTCTGCACCAGCTTGTAATCGATGCTAAAGAAGGAGATGAAGATGCAGATGACCTTGAAGGGTTTGGCACAGAGCCAGGCAGCGTGGGACTGGGTGTGCTCCGTGAAGCAGGTCTGAGACGGATCGTACAGACACGGTTTGGACTTCTTGGACCTGTTGGTTTTCTCGTACTCGACCCGACAGTTAAAGGTCTTTGACTCTTTGGGGTCGATAGTGGACTGCTGCGTCTCCTGGATCTGGACGTCCTGCTGGGTGTGGGGGTGCAGCTGCTGCTGCTGCAGGACCTCGAACTCCACCACTTTGGTGGGCGGCACGATGCTGACCGACACGTTGCCCAGGCTGGACGAGTTGTGGCGGAAGTACACCGTGAAGGTCCCATTGATGTGGTCCACGATCTTCCCCGTCACCAACAAGCTGAACTTCACCGTCTTCACGTTGAAGTAGAAGTCCCCCCAGCCGAAGATCTTCTTGGTCTTCATGGCGGTCTTTAGCGAGGGCTTGCGCTTGGAGCGGTAGCCTGTCTGGTCCAGTAGCAGGGACTGGTTCCGGGCGGTGTCGTACGGGTTAAAGAAATTATAGGTGGGCGGCTTGGACTTCATGGGCGTTTGGTCAATAGACGTGGAGAAGATGCGGGTCTGGTATGGAGGCTTGACCACCCCTCCGACCGTGCCTCCACCCATACCATATGGAAGAGTCTTCATCACAGACCCCACTGGGCCCAGATCTGAGAAGTCCACCTGCTTCTCCAACCCTTGGACCTGCAGAGGAGACAGAAAATGGAAGAAAAAAAACTTTACTGATCAGTTTTAGATTTTCTATCTTTTCATTTACTTCTCCAGCAGAATGACTAAAAAAATTACTGCAAAATACATCGCTGCAAAAAAAAACAGACTTACCAGGTTTTACTTATCACAACTCACAAAGATCTTAGCACACTTAAAATAAGACAAAATCACTTAAAAGGTGAGGGATTTCCTGCTTATTTCAAGGTCTATTTGTCTCTTCAAGATGGAAATTTCACTTGTTTTTGTTGGCATATTGAGAAATGTTTCTGATGTTTGACCTGATTAAAGCTGAATTTTATTAGACAACCAAGTTTACCACACCCAAGCAGCTGGTTTGTGTGATAACTTGTTAAAAGACATTTGGTATCAGATAGAGAGCATCAGAATTTCCCTCATTTTCCACACTTCTGTCTGTGAGGGAACCAAAACAGCAAACCACAATGAGCAGTCCTGGACCGGCTTCCTGTCTTTGCTTTTGAAGAGTAGTGCTAAAAAACATCAAAGCATGCAAACCACAGTTCGGTTTAAACCAAATGTATCCGATGTTAAATAATTCTTTAATGTCACATTCCATTTTACACACGCTATCATCATTTCAAATGTTGTACAGGTCACTCTTTTGCTGCCTCCTCTTTACCTCACAGGAGTTTTATTTCCGCGAGCGTTCCTGTTGTTAGATGTTGTCGTGTTTCATCTCCTGACTTCCAGAAAACAAAACCATCTATTTTTGTTAACACACTTTAATTTTGTTGTCAGTGCTGCTCCAGAGAGCAAAACAACTCTGCATGTAAGGTAATGGATGTGAGCCTTTGTTTGTTCAGACAGCTCTCTGCCTTTAATCCACAGCCTAGGTGGTTATTCACGCGCCTGATTGACTGGAAATCTGCCTGTGCACTCTTTCATGTCTCATCAATCACATCACTGCCATGCTCCCATCCATATGCATACGTGTGCGTGCACGCACTTTCGAACACGCACAGGGGGACGAGCGCCGGCACATTTGCACACGTGCAGACTTCAAGCTTGAAGCTGTCATGGAGTGACAGCGAGAAGTGCTGCCACCACTGCGAAGGGTTACACGCGTTTCCCCTGAGGACACATTCCGATGGAGTTTAAAACTATTATCTGAGGGAATTAAAAAAACAACAGCAACCTGCGCACACAAAGAGAAAAAACAGCATGAATAAAGCTACAAATCAAGAGCAGGATCACATCTTTGTATTTATTCATGCAAAAACAGTCGCTGTCTTCCTTCATTTCTATCTAGGGCAGTGGGACCACAGGACCGGCAGGCTTGCGTGAAAGCTTTCCTCATCTTTCATCAATCACTGAACCCTCATAACAACGACATATTGCTGTTTGTCGAGGGAAAAGTGCCGCAGTCAATACGGCTCCCATAATGTATTCAGTCATTCAATTAATGTATCTCTTTCTGCTGGTCCCTTCGTTAACGTGCCTGCAGAGCAGCTCTCCAAGCAGATTGATTGGGGGGAAAATAACTGAAAGTTTATTGACCACTGGAGGAATGAATTACCAAAAAAGAGAGGTGCTGATGAATGACCAGTGACTGGGATAATGTCTCGCTGCAGGATTTTTAAACGGACCCGTGTTCCCGTTGTGCCACGGCAGAGGGCCGATGCAGAGGTGTTACACTTTGAAGCGTCCGTGACGTGAGCCGACTGTGGCACTGACGGGGAGCAATAAGCTGCTGCTGGTGGCAAAAAAAAAAAAAATATCAGGGATACGTAAGGCAACAAACAGTGTGTACAGTTATGCAATATGGAAACTTCCAGTGAATGCGCTGTCAGCAGTGCTGTCAGCGAGCTCGGCGTGTTGCCATCTGTCAGGCGAGCGCTCGGCTGGTGCAGCCCTCATCATTTCTGCCGCTCTCGGCGCGGCGCGCGAACCAGCACCATCATCATAATCCTTAACCATCTTCAGCAGCAACATCGCACCATGAACTCCAAGCCTAACCTTCGGGGTCAAATTGTGCGGAGCTCGAGTGTGGCTCCACGTTGGGGTTTGAAGCTGACACGAGTCTCTATGAAGCAACTGTACACAGTCAGCAACTTCAACAAACATTGATTGAGTGGAAAAAGATGAGTATGAAGAAAGGGCTTCTTCTTCTGTGGCACGGAAATAATAAAATGCCAACAAAAACCAATAAATAGATGGACTTTCTATTAGCATAAATATGATTTTTTTGTGCTTGACAGTAAATCCATTCAAAGGGTGAGGATTTGTTAGAAGAAATATCAAATATTTTCTCTTGACATGAAATCCATAAGCTATAGACTTTCTGAAACAGAGGATGTTTGCTATAAGGTCATACCAGGCAGCAGCAGCAGCAGCAGCGGCCAGACACAGACTGGCTGTTTGAAGAATAGAGCTTCATGCGTCTCTTCCTCTTTGCTGTATTCAGTTAAGTTACACTGAGTGAAAAGTAACTTTCAGAGCAACAGCCAGAGGGGGACCGTTGGGTTGATGAAGGGGTGATGAGTCCAAGTGCGCACAGGTGCACATGCACAACCAAATACCTGAGATGCGTAGGACACACTTGAAAGAAATCCGCATTTGTATGCAAAAGACTGGCAAGCCTTGGGCAAATTATATACTTTGTTGACTTTTGAAGTAAGGAGAAATAATTACAACCCCAGACATTAAAAATCTGCTTTTCATTAAATGTTAATGCACTGTTACCTTTTATTTTCCTAAACTCACAAAACTACTTGTCTGGACTTAATCGATTCTCTAAGACTTGAAAAGCGGGTCAAGAATCACCATTAGGAATAATCGGCTGTGATTTCAAAGCACGTTGCATTCGCTGAACATCAGCAGCAAGGAGAACTAAAACACGCAGTCGAGAGGTCGAAACGAAGGAAGAACTCAAGTAGAGCAACAAAACTTTCACTTTGAAGCACATCAGAAAACACAAGCAAACGTGTGTTGTGGTGGCTGTTACAGACTGACACGTCATGAAGATGTCAGAGTCAATCGGTGACCAACACGCTTTGTCAAAAAAAGCACGCAACTGACCTACCGATCAACAGAACTAACCAAAAATCTGACTGTCCAGCAACCAGTTAACCACCGAATCGATAAACTTTTAACAGACGGAGTAAGAATGCAACTTTATGCTTAATTCTGCTAGAGTTAAAGGAGCTAACAGTCCCTGATGAGTCTTCCTGAGGTTACATGTTGACGGCTGCATCCATCCGCACTGAGAGAAGCTTTACACATGTCAACACGGCATCAGTGGCATTAGTGTTTTCTCCATTAAGTAATGAGATTCCTGTTTGGTCGGATGTTTGGAGCATATCGGAGCAGAAAATGAAATAAGTTTTGCAGTGGACTTATACATATGTATGATCCCTGCAACTCAATAACAGTACAATCATAGAAAGAACAATCAGATTACCGAGCTTGGGAGATAGAGGGAGATGGTGAGGAAAATGTTATTAGTGAAGAAGTGAGATGAGGAGAAGAGGGAGTAAGGAGATCTTGTACATTTTCAAGGAATGGGGAACATTAATCATCTTTAACTTCATTTGGAGGTTCATATGAGCAAAAAGCATCCTTAGCTGCTGCTTAGATGGGAGGCATATAACCTACCTGGGAATGCAAGCAAGAATGAAAAGTCGGGATTGCTCAATGAGAACACGATGAGAAGAGCTGAAACAATCCGACAGGAAAACATGACGACAGACGGAGAGAGAGAGAGAGAGAGAGAGAGCGGGACTCAGTGAGGGGCAGAAAGACTGTGTGAGAGGAGGCTTCAGACTGATTCATTGAATAAGGTCAGAGGAGCTGGACGATTGACCGCAGAAATTTGATACATCACATGCCACCGCAATTAAGATCTCTTTTCATCATTAAGGAAGCTCCGGATCAATCGGCTCTGCCCTCTCTTCCCTTCGCTCTCTGCCTGTCGGCAATCTGATTCTCCGTCCGCACTTCGCTCCCTCTCACACTCATCCATAACTTCCACACCTTCTTGATAGCGAGAGTATTCAGAGGAAATGAACCGCACTCCCCTGCTCCACAGCCCCCCACCTTCCACCCCCCACCCCTGAGGACTGATGTGAAGTTGAGAGCTGCACACTCTCTCTCTCTCTCTCTCTCTCTCTCTCTCTCTCTCAGGCGTGCTTCTTTGTTTAATTGGAGTTTTATTGGTGACAATCAATTCATTTCTATCTGTGCTCCGGGCTGCATTGATCTGCTGTCACGCAGGAGAGTCAAATGTACAGTTCCACTCCCACCACACTACAAACCACAAGCTCTGACACCAGCTAACCGCTCATCATGTTTTCCTCCTTTTTTTTTTCTTCTTCAGGTGCTCTGCTGCTTGTTGCAGGTTTATCTTATGTTTCCTCTGCGGGGCCGGGAGGAGCTGCAGCGCCTCCGTGATCAGTCGGAGGACGCGAACGGAGGATGAGATGCTGCGAGGATGAGAACAGATCTGCTTCCACTTTCAAGTCAGCGTTTAACATTTATTTGCTAAATCGGTGCGGGTGAAAAAAGCTCTTACATGTTAAAGCAAAGACAGTCATCTTCTTGTTGTTCAGAACTTCAAGGATGCAATTTGCTGATAAATAATTAAATAAATTGATATTGGGAAAAAAAAATTGCCACATCTGCTTCTGCTTTATGAGAAGCTCTGAAATTTTAATGTCTTTCGTTTCAAGTCTTTTCTTTTCTTTCCATGTTGGGTGCTGACATGACCTGAGATCTCTGAATGAATTACTGTGACTGAGCGCATCCAAAGGTCAGAGACTTGCATCAGATTAGGAGGTTTTTTCCCGCGTCACTGGAAACTTTTTGTCCGCAACTTGGGCAAGACTCACACCCGCGTTGAATCAATACACTGTATAGAAAGCACCAAGTCCGGGGAGTCTGTGGGTTTCATGACCCCCAAGGCTGAAGCTGGGAGTGCCAAAATCTTGAATAATGAAACACCGGGGGCCTGTTCAATACAGCTCTGATGTGGGCTTAGTGAGGTAACTTCAGGGTTAACTTTGGGCTTTTTCTGTACTGCGAGTTTACTGCTCAGGAGCAGCTTACTGTATGTTCAACATTAGAAACCAGCAGGCAGTGAAGCTCCACATCCGGACCAATCAGAACCCCTTTAAAAACTAGGCAATGAAATGGTTGCTCTCCAAAGTAAATGACAGACTTCTGATTCTTGATGTTCAGTTTTAATCTAAAATAGGACAATTGCAGAGTGTTCGCCATGACGTTTTTGCTGCAGCTCAGAGCGCACTTGCTTCTTCTTTTTTTATTTGCTTCATGGACGCTGCAGCACAGACACCGAAACAGCTGGCTGAAGTGGAAAATAGATCACAGGTTGTGAAGGTTAACAAATCCGTCATACCCCGAGTCTCATAGCTCTGAATCACCTGAGTCAGACACAGTGATGCATGGTGACAAAAGCTCAACACATTCTCCCGGAAGTCATGTATCACACTTGAAAACACCGTATTAGAAAAAAAATAGTTTTCTTTCCCTCCCATTTTTTTTGTCAACACTGATAACAGGAGCAGTTAATCAAAAACAGAGGAGGGGGACGACATATTGCTATTCATTGTGGGTCGTTCAATTTCTTGTTATATAAAAAGAGCAGATAAAGAAGTAGTGTTTAGCACTCGACACGATCCCCGGTTCGATTCTGCACTTTGGAGCTCCTTTGAGTTTTTCTCCAGATACTGTCGCTTCTTTCAAGAATTTGAAAACACACATTTGAGGTTAATGACATGGAATTGGCAATCAGTGCACATGTGCGTGTGCCTGTGCGCGTGTGCATAAAGGTCTCTCTATACTTGCCCTGTGAGGGACTGAAAAGCTGCCACCAGCGCTGTTCTGTCTCCTCATCCAATTTCAGCTGGGATTGTCTGACTGTAACCCAAAGTTCCAACTTGTGGTACAGATGAGAGATAAATCATGTCAGAGATGTTGGGGAATTTTCTCTATATGACGCGATATAAACACCTTTTAGAGCTAGAAAAGACTCGCGCACTCCTGAAACTGGTGTAAACTGGTATGATGTGTGCAGAGGTGCACGGGGTTATTTTGTATTTTGTTCGCTGCCTCTACAGATTTGTTAATGTATCTGTCCTGCCGCCTGTCATGCGGCGGCAGGGATTTAATGTACTGAAAGGGAGTATTTTATGTAATATAAAGCAGTTTCTGTCAGATGATGTTTTGTTCACAATAGCTTATAAATAGAAACAGACTCCTTCACAAACATCCCGTCTTTCAGCAGGCTGTAAATAATTGTTGCCAGTGTCTTTGTGGCAGGTCAAGCTTGATTCAATATGTTATTCACACCTTAAATGAATCTCGGTGAGTTGGTATTGAGCGTTTAGCCAAACAAATAGTCCTGAATAGTAAAGATGGATGGCTGACCTTTCAGAGTTTATAGACAGCTGCGCCGACACGTTAACATCTCATATATATCAAAATAAACAAACAAATCCAGCTTGTATCACTGCAGCAATCTACATAATGTAGGTCCTGACATGTTTATCTTGCTGTCATGATCCAATTGCACATTTGTCTTCCTCTGGCTTTCCTTTATCGCATGTAACTAGCGTGACTGTGCGCTGAGAGCTTCCAAACAGTGGAAAATGAGTGAATACTGTACCTGAACACCTCCGACACACTCGAGTTACTGCTGCTTTGCTAATATCATGTTCAAGCTACAGATGAGTTAAGTGTGTCTGTAGAATTGCAACATGTCTGGCTTGACTTCATGTCAACCAATGTGTCACCTGTGCTCAGTGTGGCACCACAACGACCTACAGACGGGCAAAGCTCATTCAGAGGTCATGAAAGCTGAACAGAATCTGTGGTCACATTTGAGCACAAGAGGGAATATTTTCACTGTTGCTGATGACGACCAAGATGGCAGTGATGGAAGTCAGTGGATAAACACGTGAGTGAAATCAGTCACAGTGCTGCTTTGAAAGCTGAAATGAGATCCAGAGCAGACCCGCCAAAAAAACCCAACAAAAAACAATGTAACTATCTGAAGGCACAACAGGTCCTACAGTTAAACTCTATTGACAGCACATACACTGATGTTTTTACGCCAGGCTCATGGACACTCAACATTATTATTCTCTACAAAACGATCAGCAAATTATACATCAACTTGAAAAAGGCTGATGAAATAACTTCCCTTGAACTGATAAGCTCCTCTCACTCACTGCTTTCCTGCATCACTGAGAAAATGTGCGACAAAATAATTACTGGGAAGAGACTTTATTGGACATAGACTACAAAATAAAATGAAACACAATAACACAAATTTCAAAAAACAACAACATGCTGTTTGTAAAATAATTGAGCTCATGTGAAAATACATGAAAATTAAAATTGAGTTCAAAGACTTTTTCCTTCCAGATTGTTTGGCGTCAACAACGATGTGGCTGAGCGCAGGTAACTTCACCACCAGTGCAC
>JAUESF010000070.1:12161668-12171995 GCA_032274765.1 Malacoctenus tetranemus | reverse complement strand
AGAGAGAGAGAGAGAGAGAGAGAGAGAGAGAGAGAGAGAGAGAGCGAGAGAGAGAGAGAGAGAGAGAGAGAGAGAGGAGAAAAGAGGGAGAAAAAGAAAAAGGCAGTAAAAGCGATTTCGCAGTCCAGTGGTGTCGCTGGATTATCATGAAAATGAAAGCTACTGAGTCAGGGAGTATCAGGGAGCAAGGAAATGGAGCCGAGACAGATAACACAGTGAGGGAGAGAAAGAAAACGAATAAGAGAACGAGTGTAGAGAAAGCAGAGAGGTCTGTAAAACAATATGAGGCGAAAGTGCAAAAAAAGAGAGAAAAAGGTAAGAAGACAATATATATACGACACACGGTGAGATTATGAGTGCAATAAGACAAAAATGAGAAACACTTCACCCCATAGAGAATAATCAGAGGTTTCTTGAGAAGTAATATCAGTAATATTGTTTCAAGAGGACCAGCTCAGTTCTGAAATAATTTGACTTAAAGAAGGGATAAAGTCTTTCTTTCGTATTTTTCTGATGAAATTTAATAAGAATTCTGTTTGATCGAGAACAAAAGTTTCAGTTCACATCTTCAGGAGAAAATATAGCAAATAAAAACAGAGGGGAGAGAATGAGAGCAAGAAAAAAAACACAAGAAAGAGAGAGAGAAAGAAAGAAAGAAAGAAAAAAAGAAAGAAAGAAAGAAAGAAAGAAAGAAAGAAAGAAAGAAAGAAAGAAAGAAAGAAAGAAAGAAAGGAGGATGTGCAACAGTCCCCAGCCATCTGATGTCTGCATAAGAGGATTTATGAGGGCATTGTGCGCTGGCTTAAGAGTAATATTGCTGACAATATTGCGAAATATTGCAGATCTTGCTAAAATTGTACTGAGAGGGAAATTTAGAAATCCCCCGATTGTGTTGTGTGAAGTAGCACAAGTGCAGTAAAAAAAACCTCCAACCTGCACGTGTGTCATTTTTCAAAATACCGTCTTTGCTTCTGCACAGAGAGAAACTTCTCAGCTTCTGTGCAGTTTGCAACGTAACCAGCTTTCTATTATATTTGATTGTTTTTTTTGGAGCAACTAATAAACTTCTAATAAGCCGATTTCCAATAACTCCAAAAGTTTTTTTGTTTATTTCATGCTGCTGCAATTTGGAGTGCGAAAAATGTATTAGATTGAAAATGATTTCTTTTTTCATTTCAGCGTCATGTGAGAATAACGGCAGCATTGGACTCATTCTCCTCCTCACATTGGCTTATTGCTCGTTGTAGCAACATGCTACATGACGCCGCCCTCAATCAACCAGCGAGGTAGTTTTTGAAAATGTTTTCTTAAATTCTCAATGTATGTTTAATTATTTCTTATAAAAAACAAATGTTATATTGTATCTTATTTGAGCAGAGATGCAGATGTGAACAAGGAGCTGCAGTTATTGGGAGTTAAACTGAAACCACTTGAAGGTCCATCAGCTCAGTAAGAGGAAACAAACAGGCCTCGATCCATTCAAGCACAAATCTCTGTGATCCCGACATCACCAAGTGTTAATACAGGAAGCGGCGGCGTCAGTCTCAACCAGTCCTCTTGGTCACATCCTTCCTGTTTGTTTGTGTACACGTGGGCCACTGAGGAGAACCCAAACACTCCTGCTTCGGTTAGCAGCATCTTTTCATAAATGCAGTGGGATTATGAAGCCATGTAAGACATTAACCCAGGAGACTGTGCAAAGAGCGCGCGGCAACAGCTGCCAAATGAGCACGCAGTGCTAACAACACATCGGTGGCAGGCATTGTGTGTGGGAGGTTTTCATTCATGTATGTTCACACAACAAGGCCGCTGTCGTTTGTGGTCATATGATACGAGCTGGTAACTTCTGAAATGAAACAAATCCAGATGTTGGTAAAGTCCTCGAAAAATCTTAATCTTAAAATGAACAAATAAAACTAACTTTGCTCAAATTTTATTTATGGATGGAGAGAAACAACCAAATAATTTATAAATCATTTTTTAAGGGATTAAAACATGTATCTGCACTTTGTTGGGACAACTGGTGAGGCTGCAGGGAGTTCAGTTCGACTGTGTGTTAATATTAGCCTGTAAGGGGACTAACTGATCGAAACAAGTAACAGCACGTCTGTGGCGAGACGCTTTCTGGCGTTCTCACAAAAAACAAGAAGTCTCAGTGGCACTTTAAGGTTTAGAAAGGTACTGCAGTGAAGCTAAAAGCAGATGCTGCGATAATGGGGAGATCTGCAGCACCTGCAAAGGCACCTAACTGAGAGGAATCAGGCAACAATCTGCTACAAGCCCACAGCAGCACAAAACAAACCAAAGCAGCTGTGCAGCCCACTGAAATATTAACAGAAACCTGCCACTGAAGCCGTCATCCTGCCTGACATCTGATTCACTGACGCATCGGAGGAAGTTCAGGTGAAGAGGTGTGAAAGTTCCTGCAGGAAAAGCTGTGGTCATTCTGATTTGAGGCAATAAAAGAGGAAGAATAACAAACTCGATTGATGACATTCATTTGACTCGATAAAGAGGACGCAATCGACCAAGCGAAGCCTTTCCTTTAGCAAAATGAGGAGAAGCAGGAGAAGCAGGTGCAGGTAGGAGGCTTCCAACGTCTTCTCCCTGAACATTTCGACTGTCTGCCACCACGCTTGAAAGTGGGACTGATGTGCGAGTCCTATAAAACTTAAGCGTGAGGATTTATACCGCAGAAAACTCAGCCAAGCTTCCACATTCTGCCGCACATGAGGTGGAAAAACAGATTAGGATGACGCAACGATGAGTTTCTGTTTGCTTATTCTGTTTAAATCATGAAGTTCTGGAGCAACACCAACTCAACTCTACATCTGAAGCCAGACGCAAAGTGTTTATATTGAACTGTGGTTTTTTAAAACTGGTATTTAATAGAATTCACTGTGATTCACAGGAGGATAGTTTGTCTTGAAAAAAACCCAACCTTGTGACATTGAACTGCAGTAATGACACGTTTTTTAACATTATCAGTGACTTAAATTTAGCATCATCTGTGATCCCACGAGAGTCAGTGAGAACAATGTTCACTGGCTTCAAGACTGATGTAGAAAATCAGGATGAATAATTGAGAAAGGTTGAAAATTCTTAAAAACTGTTCAGAGAGACGATATCTTCACTTGAATAGAAATTTTATATTTTTAAGCGTCTGCATACAATGATTTTTTTGCTGCTGTTCAACAGATTGTTGCTACTTCACGAGTGAATCACACCGTAAAAGCAAAAAATTGCATTCCTCTCAGGCACTGAAGGTCTGAAACTTGAAAGCAGTTTAAAGTTAAACTCACAGAACACTCAGCAATGACTGAAGTTCATGCAATTTGTCCCCAAAACAGCAGTGAGGAGGCCAGAGTGTCCCTCCCTGAATCGATGAAGCTTGTGTCACTGTCAAACGAACTTTGCGAGACAACGCGGCAGCAGCAGGGTCACCGGAGAGCCACTAAAACGTGCACACAGACCCTCAAATCAGGATTTATACAGTATCTCTCCCCACTTGTGTTTCCTCTACATATTGCACCCCGCAGCTAATATTAGACAAGAAACATTAACTGCAACACAGTCACATGAGTTCAATGTCACCACCGCTCGGCTTCCAACACGCTCACCTCGTCTGCCAAAGTTTCTCCTCTTGGTGTGACCGCGCGCTTTAAACTGCTGAACACACCAGCTGAAACTGGTGCGAGACTCAGAACAAAACAAAGCTGTGAGTGCAGACTGGTCTGTGTGCAGTGTGAGGACTCAGTCCCTCCGACAGACATTCGAGAAAGAAATCAAGAGCAAAGATGGGAACATATTTCTTTAACTGTGAAGTTACAAAAGCCCTGATAGCAATGAGAGGGTTGAGTTTGGTGATGCAGTGGTTCACATGCTGGTTTCTCAGCGACACCATCAGCTCAGGCTTGAGACTTCTTTGTGTGGCGTTTGCATGTTCTACCTGCTCCTGTTTCTTAAAGACACAGACTTGTTCAAACCAGAGGTGTTAGTGATGCCTCAATTGTCCCAGGGTTACAAACAAGCTCTCTCTGAGGGTCTCTGTTGCCCAAATGAATTCTGGTGCACTTTGTCCCTGGTGTGAAAAGAGAGTGGACTTATGTTCAACACAAAGAAATGAAGCGATAGTTTACTGCTGGTCTGCAGCTTTTTGCTTCCTGTCCTCAACAATCAATAAACCTTCTTCCTCAGGCTTTGTTGTTGTTGTTGCTCAGGCAAAAGTGGCCAAACTCAGCTGTTGTTGTGTGGAACCAAATTAAAGCAAGTTTTGAAATTTTTCGGTATTCCCTGAACACTCAAACCATCACCTCACGCTACCCTTGTGTGGAAGCACCCTAAATATCTTGTGACACTGTCTGTCTCTCTGTGTTTGCCCTGTCAGACACTGGTGACCTTTCTGGGCTGCACCCTAACCAGCCAGCAGGCATCAGCTTGAACTCCCTCCAGAGGAGGAGAGTTTGATGAGCTTCAAACAAACTGGTCGTATTAGTTCGCTGCCACACTTTGGTCAAAAAGCAATCGGTTGTTTCACTTTGGTTCCATGACTTGTTGCAATCTCACCAATCTCACTGCGATCACTTTAAAAAACACTTCAAACGTCTCGTGCGCAGCATTCCTCTCCTCTAATGTCTCTCTGTGCCTTTTTGCACGGAGGTAGACAAAGGCAGGGAGTTAATCCAAACCTCGGTATGCTTTATCTATAAAGCCATTAGAAGTTTCCCCTCTCAGGAACCAAGACTTCAGTGGCCATAGATCAACTGCACGCAGGAGTCCCTCCCTTGTTCCTGCTATCTCACTGATCACATCAGATCAACATGCCACTGCTCCTGCCCTGCTTGCTGGGTGGGCAGCCTCCCCGCACGTCTCCAGCGATGCCAGGCAGCACCTGATCAATCACCCGCGGCAACTCTTCGGGGACACATCGGAGAAAAAAAAAAAAAGGAAGGGAGCGAGGAGGCAGCGGCGGCAGGAGGGAGGGAGGGAGGGAGGGAGGGAGGGAGGGTGTCTTGTTTGCATGCAGGATGGTAGGCAATGCATCAAAAGATGACAGCTTGCCCATTCTTCCTTAAATAAGAGTGGTGAGCCTCTCGCTGGCTGCGCCTTAACTTTAATCATTCATCTAAATAACTGTTGCCGAAAGTCTGCTGCAGGAGGGGCTGCTGCGCCCAGCGGGCTGCCACGGCCGAGGGGGAATATCACAACTGACGTGGCGCTCCTGGATTTCTCATTTGAGAACGTGTAAACATATATTTCAGTCAGATTGCAAAGGCGCAAAAAATGCTTGTCCTCATCCAGCACCCCCCCCTCCCACCCCCCTACCTCCCACCCATCCTGCCCCACTCTCTCTCTCTCTCTCTCCCCCCTCATAGATTTATGTATTAAAAGAGTTTGGGATTCATCGAGGTGAGAGCGAGGTTCGGAGGAGGGCTGCGACGGCATGAGCGACATGTTGAACAGCTAAGTGACAGTGATTGATGCCCTCTGTGTTTCGCGACTTATCAAGCGCGTATACACACAGTCTGCAAACAGATAAACAGGAGAAACATTTGAGATAAATCAGGAATCCAATAAACACCAGGGACTGCCCCCCCCCCTCCTCCTCCACCTCCCAAAAAAAAAAAAAGAATCAAGCTATCTGCATAATGAATAGACGAGCTGGAGAAGAGAAGCAGAGGCTCCCAGCGGGTGAAACGGAGCCCGGGAGACGTCAGCTCGGGGGGGAGGGGGGGGAGACGAGGGACACGCGGGCCTGTGACGACTGCGACAAGTCACCCAGGCGGTAAACTAAAGCCAGGCTTCCTCAGATTTGTTTCCAGTGCTCATCAGTAGGAGAGCTGGATGACGGATGGACTGGCACTGGGCGCGACGCGAGCGTGTCAAACTTACTCACCATAATAAAGACCTGCTCTTTTTCCACCGTTTGCTTCCCTCCCCCCTCCCCCTCCCCCCTCCCACCTGCCGTCCCGCTGCCTGCAACCAATTTCATTTCCTTTCCAAATGCCTTCATTTGTGTCTCGCACTTTGTCCTGCACGTTTTATTCCCTAATACACAGAGTTTGATATGTTGTACTTTGCTGAGGTCCCGACGTTCACCAGCAAAACACAACAAGGAATTTCTTTCTTCCTTTTGTCTCGAGTCCTTTTTTTAATCCACCTCAATCTTCTCACTCTTGGTTTTTTTTTTTGCTTGTTTGTCTGTCGATGGATCGCACTTCCTTCATCCCCTCGTGCCTCCCACCTCCCCCTCTTCATCCGTCCTTTCAATGCGAGCTTTTCATCTGCTTCCATTCATCCATGGCCATCGCACGGCAGATGTTTTAGTCCAAAAACTGCCCTAACAACTCGTCCTCCATTATTCTATACTTGTTTTCCTCCTCTTAATTTCTTCCCCTAAACAGGAACGCGCTCCTTCTCTCTGTTTATTTTCTCACATCTGATCAAACCCGACATTTTCCTGTCATTTCTGCATCCCACAATCTCTTTCTTTCATACTCTTTTGTAGTCGAAGCTCTTTTCCACTCATCATTTCATCCTTGACTACAATTAGACCCTGCGTGTGATGTGGTGTTCCACCCCCCCAACCCCCCCCCCTCCACTTCAGCCATCCATTATTTCCTTCTCACTTGCATCTTTGCGTCTCTCAATCCTCCGCCCACGGCTGCTGATACGACCAGCGCCTGATTCTCTCCTTCCTTCTCCATTCTTCCCTTGTTTGTGGTTCTAAGCCATTAAACTACTGTCTTTCTCCATCCATCCATCCATCCATCCATCCATCCATCCATTGACAGAATTAAATGAACATTTATGTTGTTTTGTAGATTATTTAAGAATCATCCACAAGCTCTGCTCTTCCCTTTATCATTCAAACATCTGTGTCAATTGTCAGATCGACTCTCTTTTGATCTCTTCTTTTTTAGCTCATTTCATCATTTCAGTGAAATCCATCAGACATTACTCTCACGTTTCCTCTTTCTTTTATTCATTCCCACTTCTCTTTATTTCCCTACTTCCTTTCATTTCACTCAGCCTCCCCCCTCCACCCCCCTCCAGTCTCTCTGCTCCCTGATATGGAAGTAACCTGAATTTTTTTTTTTGGATGTAATGGGACGATTAGACAAAGATGGAAAAAAAGAAAACCCTCTGAGTGTCTTCATGCTGTGAAGGACGCTCCCTGCACGTTCAGGTCCTGGGCTGAGGGGGGGGGGCTGGTCGGGGGGCTGATCGGGGGGCAAAATCTTAACCTGTGAGGTGAGAGCAGGCTCTGCGTCTCGGGGCAGACTGTCTTCAGCGCGCTGATGGCAGAGTTAATTGGAGAGAAAACAGTGGGAGGTGCCAGAGAATTAAACCCCTCAGAGACGCTGGCAGCGGGGCACAGCGACATTCCCCTGTTCACTTCAAGGTTATGCACACGCACACGCACACGCACACACACACACACATACACACACACACACACACACACACTGGCACCTGCTACAGAAGAAGAAGCGACAAGGTTCCCAAAGCATTGATGGCACAAAGAGCACATGCAGAATCAACACCAGAACGGTGCTTTTATTTTGGAGGGCAGCTCCATGAAAGTAAATAACACAAATCAAACGGCGAATAAAGACGTGGCAGCGTGCATGCAAAGCGCCCGATGTATGCTAAGTTTTCCTCTCCGCTGCCTTTTGGACGCCTTTGCCGGGGTATAAATCACTCGGCTTCAAGGACACAGCGTTGGGACCCCTAACTGGGATCTTTCACATCTACCATCTGGATGCAGAAAACCAGAGTGCTGACCAGCGGCCCTGCTCTCATTCTGCTCCTCGGGACCCACTGTGAGGCGGGGGGGCGAGAGCAGGCTTTAGATAGAAAGCTAATCAATCCAGCCACTGCTTAGTGCGTACTGGACTCAGAGTCCTGTCTGGAGGTGAAGAGGAGTAATATTGAGCAGTGATTATATTCTGAGAGGGAACGAGAATGAGAGGGAGAGAGAGAGAGAGAGAGAGAGAGAGAGAGAGACGGAGGCCAGAATGGACAGAGGAGGAAAGGGAGGGAGAGAGAGAGAAGCTGTCGGTGTCTCTGCTCATCCAGAACTGTCCGAAGCGTTCATTCACACCCTCCCCCGGCCCCCCCACCCCCGCCCTCCCCCAGAGACCGCGGTCTTCCATCATTCGACTTGGTTTCACAGTCTGAGACCCAATATCAGTCGAGATATGAAGAGAAAAGAGAAACACGGGATTGTCTTTCCACAGTCAATTGTGTCGACTCTGATTATTTGTGTCATGCGGTCCAGTGATGTAAGTAGGCCTATTTCTCTTTGGACCGACCTGGCTGCCATATTTCCATCAGGCCCGAAGTGCTCCAGCCACACATCTCCGTCTGCCCCCTCGCTACCGACACGGCACAGGACAGACACTTTGGTTCAGCTCAGGTCATCTCACCCGCAGTCCGCAGCCCAGCGGCAGATCATTTGGTCACAGTTAACGTCCAGATGTGCAAAAAAAAAAAAAAAAAAGCAGCTAAACTCACTGAAATATCAACGCCCACATGCTTATGCTGTGCATCCACACACACATGCACCCCCCCCTCCTGTGTCCTTTATGGAAGGATACAACACAGCAGGACAGAAGATCTAAATCTAAAACTCACAATACTTGAAAAAAAAAATTAAAATACAGCATTGGTAGAAATCACAATAAACCTGTCCTGATGTTTTTTAATGCAAACAGGAGACCCTGTAACAATATTGTGATTGATGAATAACAACCATGGGAAGGCTGCAAGAGGCCATTTCTGTGAAACAACAGCGAGGTCTTTATATAAAGCCCAACTACTGTTGGACCTGTTGCACCACATTTCAAGGAAAGCTTCTTTCACCAATGAAACTCATCACAACATGCATCCTATTTTGTTTTGTGGCCTCATAATGACTGCAGCAAACATGGACAGTTCATGATTATAAAAGATGCAGACATGTTTGTACATGAGTGATACAGTATATGTACATATATAGTTTTATTTTCTTCATTTTCAACCACACGAAGTGTGTCGATGCAGATTTTCTTCCAGAGGAACCTTGCTGTGGCTCTGTATGATAGCTACATTTGTATGGCTGACCTGCAGCTTGTGTTGATTCAGCGGCGATAAAAGGTTCTGGACGGACTGAGACTTGTGACTAATAGCCGAGCAGGATCTGTGGTTCAATTACAGTGCGGGGCAGCTCTCCTCTGTCCCTGGGCTAGACGCTTCACTGGAACAACACACACACACACACACACACACACACACACACACACACACACACACACACACACACGGAGCAGAGCGCACAAACGCGCAGCCTTTATAAATGTAATGTCACCGACCGAAGGATAGCAACACTGATATATTTCTCTCGTTTCTTCCTCTAAGATATGTCCAAAAGAAACGTATTGGAAGATTGGATATTGGCACTATCTAAATGAATGTTTTCAGGCCCCGAGGAGCCAAAGGTTTACTGCGCCGGCTGGCTCTTTTAAAAACCAGGCGACAGCTGATGAAAAGCTCGGTTGAAGCAGTTTATCCACGATGAGTGAGAAAACACAGGAAATGAACGGTGACCTATGCGGTTAATGTCAGCGCTTCCAGGGAGTTATTTTACCAGTTAGTGAGGAGGAAGCGTAACTACAGTTCTGGTGTGAATACGCCCCCACCCACCCCACCCACCCCACCCTCACCCCCACCTCTCTGCTGGCAACTGATCTTTTGTAAGTTTGCGTCCAAGGACTTGTAATATCTCGCCACCTTCAGCGAACAAACATGATTAACTGGAGACTGTGAATGACATTGTGCTCCATGTGGCACAGCGTCACTTCGGGCACTATACGGTGCACCTAAAACGCAAACAAGCTGATAAAGGCGGCTCGGCCTTGGCATCCGCAGCAGCGAGGATGATGGATGTTACAAAAGCATGGCAAGAAATCCCCCACCCCAACGCTGCCCCCCGAACCCCACCCCCACCGACTGGTACAACCAGCCCAACAATGACAGAACCGAACAGAGTGACACACACACACAGGCGCACACAAACACCCACACGGCGCAAACACAAGACAGGTCTAAAGATCTGGCGCGCTTCCAGAGCAGATGGGAGGGTTGGGCAGGAGAGTGTGGTGGGCCTGGTGGGTGGGGGTGGGGGGGAGTGCAGGAGAGAGTCAATCTGTCATTTCTAACAAGCCAGGAGACTCTGAGCCAGGGCAGGTCACACATACGCGCACGTTAACACACACACACACACACACCCACACACACACACACACACACACACACACACACACACACACACACACACACACAC
>JAUESF010000070.1:12072384-12084748 GCA_032274765.1 Malacoctenus tetranemus | reverse complement strand
GCCAAAGTAATAAAGAAGTCATTATGACAGGAGCAATGGGGACAATAAGAAATTAGGTGTTAAAATCGTGTTGTTTCGTATGCCAGACAAGAATGTTAGCAAAACGCAAAGGCCAATCAACAGTTTTTTTCTCAATTTTACCAAGAAAAAAATGTGGTTTTCAGGAAGTTAAGTCACTATAAAAGACGATCAGAAGTACTGAACATATTCTGGCTATGCTTTAAATTTACTGTGTCGATAAAGTACGCTAATGTGTGAACGTGCAAGCAGGAGTTTAAGTTTTTGTTTCTCTATGTCAAATGTGAGGTGAATACAAACAATCATTTGTAATCAGTCTTTATCTTTAATACAATATTCTCACAAAGAGTAATAACGCAAAAAACTGGACCATTTAAAAATAAATTGAAAGCAGCAACTGTCAAGACATATATCGCCTCATCTCTTTGTGCTTTGACCTTCAACCTGATCACAGTCTCCACTTGATGTAATTAATGAGGTGATTAATTGCTGGATTGATCCATTGATCGATCGAAACGCTCTCGGGTGGAAATTGGAAGCCTTGGCGGAGCTTAATTACTGAATATTAAAGGTTTAATTGGATCTTACGGTCAATTTTTGAGAAAATTTGTTTCTAATTGTATGTGCAAATCTTGTCAGTAGAAGGTATGGAAATAGAAGTAACATTACCAGTAAATTATTCATTGTCATTTGACTCTAAGACTTTAAAAACAGAAAGCAGAAAGATGTGGGGGGCCATGACGATTATAAAGATGATTTAATTGCAAAATTAATGGCACCTTGCTACACCAAAAGGTTTTTATTTGTGAACTATTTAATAATAAGGTCTGAATGGAAGTGAGGAAAACATCATTAATTATACCATGTCCATAAATTAACCACAACCAGGCATTCTTCATTTCCGTTTTTCCACACTATCTAAATCACCTGATCTACAATTATGACATCACTGCTTTTGTTTGAATAATCTGCTGGTTATTTTCCATTTTAGTCGGTGTGCATGTGTGATGAAGGAAAGAAGTGGGAGGAGGGGGAGTAAGAGGACCCCCTCCTCCCTCCGACTGGTCAGGGAGCCTTTCCAACATTCCCATCAGCTCTCAGCCACTCTGCACCACCACCACCAGTGTCTAAACCTCAGGGGCTTTTATCCATCTCCTCCCATCTATCCATTTATCCTCTCAGCTGGGTCGTTGCTCTCTGATGTTGCTTCTCATCACAAAAAAGAACTTTTAGTTAATCTTGTTTCACTCCAAACTAAATCAAATCTTCCTTCTTACAAATTATCCTTCTGAGACTAACTACTTTAAGATGAGATATTTGCATAGAATTAAACAGTAGATGATGAATGGAGGCATCTCTGGACAGTGGACTCAAACCAGAGGAAGGGAGAGTCTTTGCTCTCAACAAAGAAATAGGTGCACTGTGTTTTTAACAACTGATGATACTGACGAATAAACAAGAAATAGGGGAGGGGGGGCAGTTGATAAGATAGTGTAAACTTTACTACTAAATCAGCAAATCAAAGTTGAGTTGGAAAAAACTGGCTGAAGTAGCAGTTACAGATTTTTGAAGCAAAAATGACTTAATAAATGCAAGATGAGCCTTTCATTAGAGACTATGGACTTCTCTGCATTCACTGCCACCATTTTTTTTCTGCTGTGCTCATGGCAGCACAGCTTTGTCAAACTACTCCCCAAAGAAAAGCAAAATTCGTACGACTTGTGACAAATACTTTCCAGTGTATACGATCAAAGAACAATAAGAAAAAAAAAAACAGCCACAGGGTGGATCCGACTGGCAGGTAATCCTCCTCTTTGTTGTCAAACAATCAATGCCTGATAACAGTGAAATGTTCTTCATTCTTCTCATGCCAATACTTGATCTTATTCTCGATCTGTCAGAGAGCAAAGTCTAAGTGCAGCAAACATTATGAAGTATAAAGACTGTGACAGTGAAGTAAAGATTAGAAAACAATGGTAAAAACCAAGAGGGACACAAAGTGAGTGAGTGTGTGTGTGTGGGGGGGGGGTGGATGAAATGAGGTAGTGCTGGTAGTGGAGGCTTGGAGCTGCAGAAGGTGACCCTGAGATACAGGCAGGGCTGTTCATTTAGGCAGGCAGGGAACAGAGCAGTGACAGCCAGCACCCGGGTCCTGCTGGACCCCTGGAGAGAGGCGCTGCAGCAGATGGAATAAGAGAATTTAGATTAAACAATCCCACACCGCACAATGTCACCATGTTGATGCTGTTCTCTTATTAGAGGCGATGTTAGTCTGCAGCACCTGATGGCAGCGAACCCTCTCCGAGGCAATGTGTACAGAATTTATGTTTTTATGGGGGGAAAGTAACAACTGAAAATTACAACTAAAATGTTTTGTCAGTTCATCTTCAGTTTACTTTGATGGACGGAGTGTTAAGCCTAAAGTGGGCATCACACTGGCTGTGAGACTACTTGGGAAAGTTGCAGGAAAATCCCTGCCTGCGTTGTAGCAACGTCTGCACCAATGAAATCCAGCCTCTATGCCTTGACTTTAGTAATTCGGGGTTATCACAACTTTTCCAGTTTGCTCGTTTATTTGAATTGAAAAATACCTTGACCATGGCTGTAAAGTCTGAAGCTTCACACAGATTTTGTGTTACTTTTTTCGTGACAAAATAATGGCCGTGAGGAAGGATAGTCAAGACAATAAAAGGGACATTTGAAATGGTAAGACTCGTGTAGCTTATACTTTTCATGTAGCATTGATGCAAGATCTTAGTTATTCCATATGTCAGGCAGGAGAGTCAAAGTTACAATAGACAAGGACCATGTGAGAAATTCAATTTGATGCAGAAAAATAGGCAGAGTTGGAAAAAAGGCTTCAGAGCAGAGTGCAGACAGGGTTGGCCAAACTCATCATTATTGGGTGCAGGACTTTCTTTCCACCTCGGTCTCGTACTCTATTTCAAGGACACATTGGCTGCAGAGAGTGTGATGGCTTTGTGGCTGGAGCGGTGTTGCTCCCTCCATTGTGGTGGTCCGGCCAGCTGCCTGATGTGTTATATCTTCTGATTACCACCCACCACACACACTGATAAGATCCCAGCTAGAACAGGACAAGGGCCAAAGTGCCAGCACTCAGTCAGTATGCTATTTGTAAACCAGCATCAGCATGCCTGTGCATGTTTGCCTAGAAAATGAAACACCAGTGCACAAGACAGAATTAGCAAAAAGCACCTCACATTTGAGAGGTGCAGGGATGGAAAACCAGAAGTATTTACCTTGCATGTGACCTTGATGCGAACTGTTGAAAAATTCAGCTCTCTAACAGTAACTCCAGGTAATGTTCTTATTGGTTTAGGTCAACACGGTTCAACTGGCTTGTAATTGAATGACTAATGATTAAAAACATGCTGGAATAGATATTTTAAGTTTAAGCTTTCTTTAACTAGGATGTCTCTTGAGATGACGCTCTTTTTCTACTCAGTCCATTAGTGACTGTTGTAAAGCTGCAACTCTTCACCTTTTGTATTGTGTATGGTTTGCTTATGTCGTTACATTGATATCTATGGGGGGATTATGGATTTTGCCTCATATGGGGGGCACAAAGGCCACTTATTGAACAAAAATTTGAACATTTTGAACAAAAAATGGTTAACTACAGATATGCTGAAGCACAACCTCAATGTTTTACTAAATATGCACCACTATGACTTAAAATAACATTTTAAAACTCATTTTGAATAGATTGATCATTTGTATTTTGTGAAAATTACAAATAACATTGTGGGCAACTGTGCGTGGCAATGGGTGTCCAGCTGGGTGTGCCGCTTCATACCACTAAGCCACAGTGAAATTTATAGACCTGACAGACACAAGGAAAAAGACGGGTGGCTTCACCGATGATCATACTGTATCCATACAGCGCTTGTTGCAGCTACTCGGGCTGCTGAGATCATTTTGCTTTATTATCGCCGTCCTCGCGCCTTTTCTTCATGACAGAGCCATTTCTCACCAAGACACCCTCCCCTAACTAATTCATTTTCCCGAAACGGAATTTATCTTCCATTACACCGCACATGCAGAAACACAATCAGATTTACTTACCAATGGAAATGGGGGAAAAGGGCTTTATTGTTGCCAGTGAATGTGTCATTTCTTTTTTTTTTCCCAGCAGCCGGGTTCTTGATGATCACCTCTGTACTTCTGAATGTAAACTGT
Organism: Malacoctenus tetranemus; assembly: GCA_032274765.1. Taxonomy (NCBI): domain Eukaryota; kingdom Metazoa; phylum Chordata; class Actinopteri; order Blenniiformes; family Labrisomidae; genus Malacoctenus; species Malacoctenus tetranemus. The sequence goes on along the minus strand of JAUESF010000070.1, from coordinate 12,080,530 downwards.
CTGAATTTATAATGTGGCACTGACAGATGCATTAATTTTCCAGGGCACTTGTCTGATTGAATAATATGTGTTTATCTGCGAGTGCTCCTCTTTTTACTCGTGCTATGATCCTCAAATAGAAAAAAAAAGCTGTGCACCACTAACCTCTGAACATCAGATGACTGAAATTCAGGGAAAAAAAGATGTTTATCTCTTTTTTCCACGTGCTCATATGAAATTTGTTGGCCTATCACCAAAATACATTCAGCTTTCCTCCCAAAGGCACATGTGGATGATCGAACACTGATGATGAACACACATTTGCAGATGGAGAGCTGGAGCTCATACATGGATCCATAAACATTTTTGTATATTACGACTGGTTCAGATGGACCTTTGAGCTAAACTGCCACTGGCCATATTTCATTATTTTTCTCTCTTCTTTCTACTCATCTCACACCATCCTGTCACTGTCCTTCTTTTCGTCTGTCCCCTCCAGAAGGTTCTTCCTGATTCATTATTTTCTGTCAACACGTTCCTCCTGAGACCTCACATGCCCTGGAGCTCCTTCTTCACCTTCAGTGGAGTTGGAAAACTGGTCCCGGATTCCTATAAAACTGAAGATGTTGGTTCATATGTTTGCTTGGGTCGCTCTCTCATCATTTTCTCTTAGTTGTTCGTACAAGGTGCATTTCTTTGACTTTTTGTGGTTGCGTACCAGCGGTTACATGGTCACACAAGACGCAACGAAGACCTGAAATGAACAGTTATTAAATATACTGTAAAAAGAGGGTTCATCAGCAGTCCTCTTCAAGGGGTTTACAAGACAAATCAAACAGGAGCTGGGATGGCTGCCATGCAAAGTGCTACAACTGAGAGTAAGTACACTTTGACACAGGTGGCTAAAAAAGAAATCAAACTGCCAACGGCTGCTCAGCCACACTAGATGAAATCTTGTTCTTTTTTCAAAGGCGAACCACAAATTATGTCTGTGTGTACCAAATACTCTCAGTATTTTGCATAAAAGTTTCGTTTCACAGAGGTGTCAAATCTCGACTTGTAGAAAATGATACGATTACTTTTGACTCCAAAGCACTAAACTAATCTGAAAGTTCAGGTAGCCTGACCATTAGCCGAGCACAAAAGGCCTACAAATAAACACCTTAGCCTGCATTTTACTTTTTGCCGAGCCTGCTATCAGGAATCATTGATTCTGTCCAGCCTTCTTCCGTCTGCTGTGTCTTCGCCTTTTAGTTGGTATTCACATGTCTTCACTACAGAGCAGTATTTGAGGAGATGAGGAAGAAGAGCGGGAGCACAAATCAAATGTGATTTATCCAGTGTCAGACAGCCGGCCAATAAACTATACGTGCTGAAGAGGATCAGGGGGTCGCAGAGGGGAAGGTCATGGCTGAATAAACACTGACACGGCATGATTGGTGTGTGAAGAATGGAAGGCGGATTGTGATTATGTAAGCGAGGGGGAACTTATTATAAATGTAAAGAAATCTTCTGATATAGTCATTTGTAGGTATCATCCCATCATTTTTCTTCCTTTGCAGTGTATCAAAAAACTCCTACAGATCCAATTTTACATCAACATACCTAGATCACAGGTACTTTCTATAAAGGGACTGAAACATGTCACCCAATACAAACCTGCTGCTAATGTGTTTCCAGTGACTTATAGGTTGGTGCAAAGCAATCTGGGAAAAGGTTGTTGGGATCGGACTGTTATGATCTGACCTGAGACCTTGAACCGTCATGTTGGTGGGAGAGGGAAAAAAAACCCTGTGCTGATGCCAGTGGGAATGTGGTCATAATAGTTTGATAGGCCATCATCATAACAGACACATGCTGCATTAGATGGATTCAGTCTGTGATAAGCCACTGTTACTGCAAGTTCGGGGTTAATGCAATTACTCCGAGTGTCACATTTCTGTCCTCTTCCATTACACAATGAGATTTAATCTGGGTGTCTTCATTACATTAGTGTTCAGTGCAATTTTCCTCAGGGTTAACTAAAACACAAAAAGTCTGAAAAGAGGGCACACGAACTGGATTAGGAGTTGCATTTTGCATACATCGGGAGGCAAATGGAGTCACAGACAGGCGACCGGCCAGCTATTGCTTCCAAAGAGCTGCCAACATCCTTCTGCCAACCACAAACTTTAAATCCCGGCTATTATAGACTCACCTGCCTCCATTTATCAGTTTGGACAAAATCACCTGCATCTGCTTGTTCCTAGTCTGGCTGTTTCCCTCTACAAGCTTCTCATGTTTACCATAAAAAATGCTAATTCAAAATGTGGTTCTTTGACCTTTCACACTCGGCATCTAAACCTTTATTTTGGTCTCACTTTTTTCCTCTCCTCTGGCCTCCAGCTGTGCCCGGGCAGTCACATGGCCGAGAGGGTCAAACACGCATCTCCCCCACTTACGACCTTGACTGACTGTCCTACCTTAGATACAAAGTTCACCAGAGCTGCAAGTGTTTGTGCATACAGGCAAACACCTTTCTTTTCACTACCTTTATGAGGTCTCAAACCCGATAGCTCACTACACTTGTGGGGACCAAGAAAGCTTGACCTCTCAGTGGGATACAAATTTAACAAATTTGCTCTATTTGTGAGTTGAGTAAATTTGGGGCATCTCTACCAGATCAGGCAAAATACTGAGGAGTGTTGCTTGTGTGAGCTGATCACACATGAGATACTCACAACCTCAGAGTGCAACGTGTTGGGTGTACATGCATCAGTTTTTTCATTACCTATACACCCTGAATACTGTGTCCAAAATTATTTCATGCAATCTGACAGTCTCTTTCCTCCATACAGTGTTTGCAACATTACTTGTGTCAGTGGGCACACTGGTTACTAGATGCTGTTTGTCAGTCACTCGTCACATGAGCATTGCAAGGTGTCACATATTGAAGGTGTACAAAATCACAACAATGTAATGTTTTTTATCTGAGCAGGCACGCTGTTGGACACAAACTCGAGTGCTCCTAGTTGTAAAAGTTGTATGGATGACTGGCACATTCCCTTCGCTGCCTGTCCTTCCAATTCACCACAGTAACACAGATGGGGGGAAAAAAACGAATGCAAATATTAAACATTTACAGGAGACTGTGGGGAAAAATGTGCTGAAAAGGCTTCACAGCAGAAACAGGAGAGAATGCTCATTATACACCAAATACAAAAGTTAAAAAAAAAAAAAAGTTTCTCACCTCAGCAACAACACTAATGCCACAAACTTTCACAAATATCAGCGCAGCAAACAAGCAAATATGTCCCTGGTTTCACCCCAAGATCACCAGTTTTTACAGTATTTTGCATTTGCCCGTGTGAGGGGCTTAACTGTCTCCACACATGATACATGCAAAAATTCATGAAGATAAAACTGCACAGCATGACCACCACTTATTCTCTGCCAGAAATGGGCAATTATCTCAAACTACTCAAACAACCATCTTCTACACCTCTTTACTGCAGTATTAGCAAGTACAATCTGAACCAACCAAATAAAACACCCTTCATACCTGCTAAAGAGATCCCAACAGTGATTTGCAGAATCTTAACTACAGGTACCTAAACTACTCCCGTCGAGTTTCAGCTGACAGTTTGTGCATCTCAGCATCTGTTTATAGAAAACTGGCATAGTCTCCAGAGGGTATTTGTTGATCATTGGCACCATTCTGTCATTCAGCGATACCAGTGATTTAACGTGAAGACAAAGACTTCAAAAAGTACAGTCAGTGCCCATCAGTCTTTCAGTCCGTCACTCCTGTCTTCCTTCAAAGACGTGTGCCTGCTGCCAGCCACATTAAATATTTACACAACTAAACAAAATGAAGCCATGCTGGTATGGATGCAGTTGTTTGAGATATGAGAATGTCAGATTGGTTGTAAAATGAATCAAGAAAACGTGGCGAGAAACAAAATAAACCATCTTCATGCTGGAATCACCTTTTGGACCAAAAATGTAGAAATGCACGGGTCAATTACTTTAACTATTCCTATGCCGAGTATCACTTCACTGGTTTGTATGACGATATGATTTGCAGTAGGGTGTCATGGCAGTTTTCCTGAACTTTCCTCAAGAGACTGAAAACTGCTTACGCTCTATTGATTTCTGGGTTGTTGCTTTTTTTTTTTTTTTTTTACCCTTCTCGCAGTTCTTGCAGACTCGTCTCTTCTTCGCTGTCCATCTATATGTCCTGCATTTTCAACCAGCAGATAACAGTTATCTGCGCAATTATTTGTGGCGAAGCCTTGATCAATAGAGCTAATATAAAATGGTTTAAGATCAGGCAGGCTGAAACCCTAAAACACATTAACATAAGTGGATTTGAATGCCGGAGCCACCAGGATGACTATTAAATGAGATGGGGGGGTCAGAGACATGGAAATGCATCCTGAGCGTGTGGCCGGTGGCATTACTACCTCCACAGCCACCTGTCAACGCAGAGTGCATGCACACACACTAACACACGCATGCACTAATATAAACAGTCACATGACAGAGGGAGGAAAAAAAATACATGTTGCCCTACAGAAAATGCACACACACACACGCACACGCGTCAAGCCGTCCTGCCTCACAACCATTTACTTTACACTCTCAGTCACTAGTGTGTGTCCAGCCCATCTGCTGAGGGAGGACAGTGAGAAGCAGGGGAGAATAGGAAAGGAGAGAAAAGAAGAGCAGAGGAGGAGAAGATGAGAGGAGGGGGGAGGTTGGGATCAGTTATATCACGGCAATGTGATATCATTTTCTTTGTTGAGAAGGCAGAAAACAGAGAAACTGGTAATAACAGAAAAACAAGGACATCGTCATGAACACGGGCTGATGTTTGCTGCTCATTTGCTTGTAGAACGCATCCGCACTCAGTCACGCATGTGACATATTTAGACACATTCTACATGTTCAAAGAATGTGAAGATAGTCATCGAATGCACATTCATGAGAGCAAATAACCACCAACTGTAACTATGCTGAAAACAACCACTGTCAAACATGACAGAGGAGTCAGATATCCATGAACCTTGTGTTTACGACAAAATGAAACAAATTCAATGTAATTAGGAAAACCCAACATACATACTAATATCAGAAAGATACTTTATATTCTAAGATCTCATTGATTCCACAGGGATAGCAGACTTGTGCTCATTGTGAACAGTGGGCAACGATTACATCCCTTGAGTGGTCCAACATTGTCAAAATTAGATTTGCACATATCAAAAAACAAAACGCAAAAAGGCTCCTTTTAAAAACTGCACTCTGCATCTTTTGAAGGCTCTCGTGTGTTCTACTGAAATCTCTGGCATCACTGTAACGTTTTTAGCAATTAGGACCTTTAGAGAAGACCTTTAGAGTGGGGCTTCAGGATGACTGGACCATCAGTAATGCTTCCCTGAACATTATGTTCCCCCTTTAAAGGGATGTTAGTGTTGCGTCTGAAGAAGTGGAAACACAAATAGTCAGCAGGTCTAAAAGATGTTGCTTTGACAAGACTTTGGCACAAATTCAAGGAAATCCCCTTTGATGTGAAACTTGTTTTTCAACATCACTTTCACAATGTTTTAAAAAACACCCATGACAAAACCAACAGATCTAAAAATGGTGCGATGCCGTTTGGATTAAATGGTTAAAAAAAAATTACAGGGTGTCACCTTCAGCTCCAAGCAACAATATTTGATATTATTTTTGAATGTATTTATATCTAAAAAGAAAAAAAAAGTAAAATAAACATTTTAGTTGTTCATTAAGCTCATGACGTCTGGAACCATTTTTAAATAATTACATGCTTTCTTGTTTTAATAAAAATTCTGCATGAATTTTTTCCACTTAGAAACATTAATCACGACAGAATGATGGTGTGAAAGCTATAATTTTGTCATTCAACCTGTCATTTATACAATACATACATCACGTTTCCTTTTTTTCCACTTTTTGAGCATGTTTTTTACACTTTTGAGCATATGTACTCCCTCAAAATACATACTAAATGGAGTGACTGGTACATGGAAAATGTTCTTACCGAGAGTATGAGAGAGAGTGAGAGTGTGCTGGGAGGGTGAAGGGGGGGTAGAGAAAGACAGAAATAGAGTTGTTTGTGAGTTTATTTTGAGCTCCATTACCCCTATTACAGATGAGTATCTACTCTCCAGCCTCTTCTAAATGCTGAGGATGCAGGTGGCCCAGTGAGGAAAACACCTATCAATCTCCCTCTGGCCATCCACCTATCTGTCTGCCCATTTATTCATCAGCTCATCTGATGACAATCCAGCCGGTCCGTTCCACTATTCTTCTGCCTCTCCTCCATCTTTCACATAATCAGTCCATCAACACATCCATCTGTGCACCTATCCAGCAATTCATCTACCCATCCATTTATCCCCCCATCACTCATCCATTTGTCTATCATCTATCCATCCATCCATCCATCCATCCATCTACACACACATGCTTGCTTCCATCAGTTTCCAGCGGTGCCATCGGGACCGCACCCCAGTTGTTTGAAGTGCCTCGCATGAATACGACGGGCCCTGATGTTACACTTCCACAAAGACAAACGCAAAACAGACGAGCTTGCCGATCGATGTTTCGTGGAAAGCTGCAATCACTCGCGTTGCTCAATAGTTCAGGGTAAAGGCAACAAAAAAAAACAATTAGGAACACTTGTAGAAAACAATGTAGAGACATTTGAAAACATGAGCGATAGAGTTGATTACCAAGAGAGTCTCGAGTCACAGGAATCAATTACCAGCTCACAGATATACCCTATAATTGAAATAGATTAGGGTTCAAGCAACATCCTCTCCTCCAGTGCTGTGTACAGTGTGGCCATGCTTGGGCCCTAAACAGCAAAAAAGAAATCTTCTTTAATTTTCCAAGAAAAGGCTATGAAACACCACTTTCAGCTAATGAAGGCAGTCTAATTGTGGGGGCAGAGATTTATTTATTTTCTTAAAGAAAAGTTGATGTTTCCCTAAGGTGACGCGCGCTGCAGCCGTCTGTGGGTGTCTACATGCTGCCAGCAGTTGCTGTTCAGATCAAGTGGATCACAGTAATTAGGCTGGTTCTCTTTAATTTGTACTCCCTGTAATTTCTGTGTTGTATCAAACTGGTTTTATTTTTTCTGTGTTCACAAAGCCCCAAGTTTGAAATTTTTAAATAACTTCTTTTGTCCTTGAAGGTGAATGAGGGATTATAGAAAGTACAAGTAAACATACAAAGGTCAAGTTCAGCAACACTTCTGTCACACTGTGGGGTCTGAAGGCTTGATGCATTCATACATTTTCACAATGCTACATGTTAGATTTGTCTATAAAAGAACAATGCCCACAAACAAACAGAAGTACTGTCGAACTGCATGCATGGCTAATTTGTGTTTACGTGCTGTCTGCTTTAATTTCAGTTGCATCGAAATACATCTTCAAAAAAGAGGTTGGCTGCAAAAAATGCTGTTGTTTCAGAAAAATGCCTTCGTACAAAGTTAATAGATAACGAATCTAATGTTAAGGACATTTACCTTTCCCATAAACCACCTAATTGAACCACACTTCTGAGTAGTATCCCCCTCTGGGCATTGAAAACTGAATATTTGCAAGGTTGGCCATTTTAAACAATTAACAAAGTGTTGAATTCTTATTGATTGGTCCTCTGTTCTCTCAGTGGAGCATCTGCAAATGTCTCTGAGGCAAAGCTCACAGATAATATTAGGCGGAGGAGAGACAAATGCTGAGGGAAGAGCTTAGCTGCACATGTCATTGTCTGACACCCCTCCAGGCCAACCATTAGCAACTGAGAGGCAATCACCATTTCATCAACGTTCACCGCACAGCCTCTCCCCCTCTCTCTTTTATTCATGTCTTTTTTCTTCTTAGTTGTTTTTCCTCTCCTACTTCTCATTTTCATTCTGTTTTCATCACTGTTCTCACTCTCTGAGCTCTTCTCTCCATTCCTTGGTTGACTGTGGGAGCTGGATACATCCATTCATCAGCCTCCGAATGTGCTGATGAATGTTGATTTGGAAGAACTCGGCTGCAGTGTGAATTTTTTTTGTGTGTTTGTGTGTCTTCCTCAGGTGTGTGTGTGTGTGTGTGTGTGTGTGTGTGTGTGTGTGTGTGTGTGTGTGTGTGTGTGTGTGTGTGTGTGT
>JAUESF010000070.1:12016995-12035122 GCA_032274765.1 Malacoctenus tetranemus | reverse complement strand
TTTATTCCTATAGGTTCATATATCATTTTACTTGACTGACATCCCCCTTGTTTATCAGTTGGCTTTTGGAGTAATCTCATACCTGGGATTGTTTTTCAGTGTGTTGACCAGAAACTCATGAACATCGATGCCCGTGGAGTCTGTGTATTCCTGACTGGAGTCTGTCAGAGAGAGGGAGAGAAAGCGCAAGGTAGAGGGAGAAAAAGTTGAAAAATTGGTTAAAAAAAGGAGAACGTGACACTTTCATGAAATGAGAGTCGGATAGAAAAAGCCAAGTCAGAGTGCTGCCAAGCACGGCTCCTAAAATGGTACACGGACACGCCAGCACAGACATTCCAAGTTGTTCAGGAGGGATAAACATCAAAAACAAGTAGCACGAGATGCTGGCTAGCTGTTCTGAGACACACACACACGCGCACACACACACACTTCAGGGGATCATTTTCCACTTTTTTCCACTACTCGAGACAGTTGGGCTACCCATTTCATCTCTGCTGTTCTTGGTCTAACTGACACCTGAGGGCCTCTGCAGAGAGAGAGCAAGGTGGGTAATTAAAGAAGAGGCAGCAGTAGAGATCCCATCAGGTTTTAACAAAATTACTTTGTGATGCTATGATAGTGTGATTCAAATGTCTGTGGTGCATATTTATTTTGCAGTCTGAGGAGTAGACAGACATCTTTACCATGTATTAGAGCAGTTAACTTTAATGTAATGTTTGTGCAGCACCTTTTCAGATAACGATTCTCCTGATGCCAAAAGAACAAGACGGGCATGCTTTAAACTTGCAATAAAACCCCTGAATTTGCATCTTACCACGTGACAACATCTTCCGGGGAGCCTTGTCTTTCTTCTCCTTCTCTTCATTTTCATATTCGTCTTTTGATGACTTTTCTTCCTCTTTGTCGGAGGGACAGCTAATATGAAGCTGGATAATATCCTACAAAACCGCATTCAGTTACTGAGACTCAGTCAGAGTTTTTGGGGTTATGCAAGTGTTTCTTTATCAAAAATAGATTAGTACCGATTCTGGAGGCCCATCGTTGGTGTACGGACCGGAGGACTCCTCGCACACCGCCAGACTCCGGACCAACTTCATTTTGGCATTAGACTGAAACAGAATCCGGGAACCATTATCCAGATTAAAAAAGTTTGCCAACATTCACGCAATATTTGTAGTTTTCTGCTGTATTACAGTCAGTTGTAGTTTGGGAAAAATCCTCAACATGACATTTTGTAATTTCAAAACTGTGACTAAAAACGATTAAAGTCCCGAACAGGGCACAAATATTGTAAAATGGGGCAAAGGTCATTCCAAATAGACTAGAAAAACAGTGAATTTGAAATTAGGCACTTTAACTTTCCAAGTCTTAAGGAAAAATACTGATTGACAATCACTCACCTTGGCCCTTTTCCTTCCATGGCTGTGGTTCGGAGCCCGTTTCTAAAAGAAGATCAGTTAAATTAAGTTAATGAAGAAAATGGACACTGCACTACAAGAGATTATCTATGGGAATATCTTCAAGATTTCGCTCCCAAATAAGACAACATGTCCAAATGAGGCAGCTCACTTGTGTCTGAGCCATGTCCCCACTCTTAAAGCTTGCCGCATTATGACCTAAAACAAGGTGGGTGTTGGTGGCAGCAGCTGCTATGCCCATAGTCTGTCTGCCTTTCAGTCAGAAAAAAACACTGGAATGAACAAATCTACTGGTGGGTGATGAAGGACTGGATTCTTAAGGCACAGCAGCAAAAATCTGTTGTTTTTTTTAAACTGTTTTGAAACAACAAACATTTAAAAGACTGTTACTCACCGAACACCAAGTGGATCGTGGCATTTTATACTGTCAATGCATTTAATGACAAAGTACTTCTTCACATAAAATCAATAACAAATCATGGTGCACTGAGTTGAACTGAGGCGACTTTGTCAGGCAAGACCCTAACATAGACTGGAGGGGAAACCTTTACAAGCAGGCCAGAAACCAACTGACAAATGAGATCAGACGCTTAAAAAAGCAATGAAAAGCAGACAAACAGGTTTTCAGCCAGCGACCCTGCATCAGTATGCAGCAGCCTGCAAGACACCATAACCTATAGGAGACCTGCCCCCTGCAGGGACAAACAAAGACCTGGGGGACAACTCGAATGCCTTCTGGTACCGGTTTGAGCAACAGATTCACACCCCTCACCCACTTTTTTCCCTTAGAATAGTAGTTATCCCACTCGTAACAGGTCCGCCCTTCCCCCGATATCCTAGCTGAAGATAAAGAAGGGAGCCCACGTCAGACAGGTTTGAGGGCTGCTGCACATTTACTTGAGCACTTTGCATGTGTGTGACTGACATTATGGCAGAGTGGTGGGGGGAGAGGTCTTGTCACCAGTGTTGCTCTGTGCAGCTCTGTGTATTGACAGTAGCAACGGTTGTGGGGCTGGTGCATCACTTTGATTTTTTTGTGATCGAGTCTGTCAAGGCTTATTTATCGACATCACTCCTTGGCCAATCAGATACAACTTTTGACTAAAATGTTACGGATCAACTCCTTTCCTATGGAAGTTAGTAAAGTCAGGTAGGGCCAAGTAGGTGCTCACGCAAAAGCCTAACACCCTGATTACACACATCTGCTCATCAATAAAGGCTGGTCTTCCACTAAACAATAACTGCACAATGAGGATGCAGACATTGTGTTGTCCTGTTATCATTCTTGTAGCTTACAAGTATCACCACTTGGATCAGTCACTTCAGTTCTTTCAGATACTTATAAAGCCAAGCTTTATGCCCCAAAGAAACATTCCTAGGGGACAATTCACTCTCGTATGTAAATCCCACTCTCTCTGTTGGCACCAACATCAAAAAACAAGGAAAACATTTTCCAAAATATGAAACAACACCCACCCTTTTCAAGAAAATCTAATTTGTAGTTCTCTATCGAGGCGAGGAGACTACTGAAAGTAACGATTTGTTTGCCTCCAAATTCAACACCTAACCCCCAATTCATTTCTTTGGATCACTCAATCGTTACTAAAAACACACAACTTAAAAAAAACCACACTTGCACCGCCAGGTTCTCCTACCTGTGCATCCTGTGGGGCGCTATCATCAGGCTCCAGGCCCTCTCCTGTCCCTTCCTTGGTACCCTGTGGTTGAGGGGAGGCCTTGCCTCGACTGCAGGGCTCGATAAGTGGCCCACTCTCTCCCTCCTGCTGGATGTCTGTTGTCAGGCTCACTGACATCTTCTTACGGGAGGGGGAGAGGGTGGGAGTGGGGAGGGGGTTGGGTGGAGGACCCAGGAGCAGCTGAAATTAATGGGCAAAAGAAAAAGTTTTGATGGTGAGAGAATGGGGAAAACAATCTTGAAAACAACAGAAAAATAAGTGTAAAGTTTATGTCAGAAGTGTATTTTTACACCATCTACCTGTAGGTGATACCAGATCTGTGTTGGACTGTGCAGTGAGTCTGGTTAGGAACCACACACAGAAAAGGGAGGGGGACCCACTAAGGTAGTGCACAAGGTTGAGCTGCAGCAGGGGGCGAAGCGCAGTCCATAGTAAGCTTCGGTAGGGGGCTGTAAGGGAGCTACCACAGTGGAGAGAAAAAGGGCAAAACTGCATGACAAACAGGCATTTATATTAAAAGAAAAATGAAACACAAGTGATCTGTACCACTGGCTTCACAGTCAGTTATCAGCAGCAATTTCAAACTAGTAAGAAAACATATGTTTGCAGATCAGGTTAACAGCCAGTGTAAGACATAAACATGTCGGTTAGCCTCAAATTTAAACAGAATGAGTATGTCAACAAGCAATGACATATAGTGCCTGTGAGACCAGTTTTATCCCATTGACCTTTTCATCCCCTTAACTACTTTAGCTTGAAACTGAACACCTTCCTCCTGTCCTTTAAAAACTTAGATAAAACTGTACATTTCATCACAATTTTTGAAAAACAAACGAAAGAATTAAAACAAATGTTGAAGTTGAGTTTTAGCTCAAAATGGATACAAATCTTTTTGAAATTACACCTTGAGATAAAAACTATTACGAATCAACAATAACATGCACATATGAGGAAAAATATATTTACAGCAGTCAGGTGAACAGAAGAGTCAGCAGTTAGCCAACCAGACAAGGGGGAGGGGCACACCAGCAGGCCAGCCTGCACCTCAGCGGTCCTCTGGGGCCTCTCTCTCTTCTCTCCCTCCGGCTTAGTGCAGCAGCATGGTTTGTCCTACAGTCAGGAGCCCTGGACAACAAGAGCAGAAGAGGAAGACACGGGTGACGTCATGTTTCACACACTGAGTGACTCATCGCTGCTGCTGCTGCTGCTGCTGGTAATTCTAGCAGGGAGGGGGACAAAGCAGCTGAAAGCTCAGAGCCTACTGTCACGCAGCTTTTAAAAAGGAGAGCCTTGGTGATAAATTGTTAATTATTTGACTTGGTTACCATTTAAAAAACATGCTTCTATGTTGTGGGCATCATTACTCAGCAAATGGGGGTATGTTTTTAGGGAAAGGGTGAGCTGAGAGCAGGAAGATCAAAGCACAAACGCATGTCAAGAGCACTTAAAACAATCCTGCACTTTGAACTTAAAAAGCAGCATAATGTCATAGATTGATTCCTTTACTGGAGTACACCTGATAAGTGTTGATATTCCTTTAGTCCTCATATATGAGCTTATATTTCCGAGTTCACCATGCAAGTGACAACTTCAAACACTATACGCAATAGAGGTCGGACAAAAAAGTCATTTCAGACCCTCTATGATATCAATTTACCTTCCATCATTCACAAAAGCAAATTACATAGATTGGACTATTATCATCAAATTACCATTTGCAGCAGTAACAACTGTGAGCTTCTCTTCATTTACATCCAGTCTTCTATTAAAAAAACATTTTTCCAACCAATTAAACTACAAGTTCTTCAGAGGTTATTAAGGGGGGCAGCACAACAGTATAGCAGCAAATGCAGTATGAGCATATGGTTTCTGTGTCACAGGGTCAATGGTAGGTTAACCTTGTTAAGCATTCAGTGTGTATTAAAATTCGCATGCACACATGTACTTAACCATAACCTGAAACAAAAATGGCACAAATCCAGGCATTACAAATGTGATAACCAGCATTAACGCATGCAGTGCGAGCATGTAGGACGAATGCCATTCATGCATGTGTCTGCCTGAACCACTGTGCTGTGGAATAGATGAGATGACTAAACAAACCAAGCAGGGATTCCCAGTGTGGGAAAAACCCAGGCAATGCAATCGCAAAGGCAGCATCAGCAACATTGCACCACATCACTGACCAGGACACCCACATGTCCCAACCCCACTCTGCTTAAACAAACCTACCAAGCAACCAGCAGCACACAGTAAAGCCACACTGTAATGTAGGCGTGACTCAGTCTCCTCCTCCCATACATGTAGCCCACTGTTTGCAGAAAGACTGAATGACGGTGTGAGGAAGCAAAGAATCATTTTGGGCATGAATCCTTGATCTCAGGACGAAGCAGACTGTCCATCTCAGTGACGGAGAGGAGCTGCTAGAAAAATTGTGAATCAGCCCCTGTAACAGGGTGCTTATGAATAAACCTTTTTCACCTATTCTCTCCTCCTCCACCCATCCCTCTTTAATGTTCCCTTAGCTCTCTCATCAACACTCCCCCCAGCTTCCCTCAATACACACACACACCAGCCCACAGGGTTGCCAAGGAGATGGTAACGTCATTCTCAACTGCTGCCATTTGTGTTGAGCAAGCACCAGTGTGAAGAAAAGGGAGAAGAATGATATTAAAAATAAATACATGGATTGCAGCAAGTACCGAGTGAGAGAAACAAAAAGACAGAGGCAGGAAGAATGCGACGGGATATGCTGAGAGAAGACTTTCACAGTCAAACCAATTTGAGATGTGATACAACCATGTGGGTGCTCTTTTTCTTTTTAAGGTCATGGGATATTAAAAAGTAAAATGTCAAAATAATACTACCGAACTAAAAAAAAATTTCCGGCTGAGGCCCGAACTCTTCAAATGTGTCCCCATTCTTTCAGCGCAAGTACAAGTCAACAACACCTTAAGGCAAAAACACATATGCATTACCAACATGGGTGCAACAGATTGATGCATATGGATTGCAGACCTTAGCCAGTCTTTGCTGTTATGCATGTGATCTACAAATTGATCTGTGGTAGCCGCCACCTTGTAGCTCCCCCAGTTGGACATCATCACTCAGATCTGAAATTTGGTGCTTGGACACCAGGCCGCCATTGCGGTGTTTCCTTAGATAAGATACTTGGCCCTCCACTGTCTCTCTCACCAACCAGGTGTAGAAACAGGTACCGGTGATACACTGCTGGAGCGGTAATATTGGTTTCACGCAGAAGATGTCATGTCTGAAATCCAAAGATCAGTACTGCACACTGCTCGTTGTGTCCCAGTTCAGTCAGGGTACTGGTGGGCCTGATGCTGACATCTTTCTGCCAACTGTCTGCATCATCACATGTGGCAGCAGATATGCAGCAGGGCAGCTGATTCAGACAGGACTTGAGCCTGTTACATCACAGCAAAAGAGTTCTCTACATCAAGCAGGCTTAAAAAAAATGACACCTGGCTCATGTGAGACATCAGGGTACCATATTTTTTAGACATTTAAAGTTTACAATACCAAACAATGTGATTTGATTGCGGTACTTCTTGTTTTACTCTTTGCACAAATTTAGTGAGACACGTTCTTTAAAGGGGAACTTTGCCATTTTTTTGACTACACAGGATAAGTGTTTGAACGGTAACTTATCGACCCACATGTTTGAAAATTTACCACGCACAAAACATTGACAACGCCATCACTTGAAACAAAAAGTCTGTCCTCCTCCACAAATAAAAACTTAAAAAAAATACCCATCAGCAGCCCTCATCAGTTGTCAAAAAGAAGAGTGGGGCACTCTTACCGACACTGCAGGACTTTTAGAGACTTACGGAGGAGGTCCCGATGACAGGCGGCCAGTTAAGACGCACGTGTCAGCTTACCAACTTCAAAACACTGATCGGAAGGGAGTCCCTTTACGTTTTTGTGCATGTCTCGGTTTTTAATGGGTGTAGCTGAAAGTTACAGGGAGAAAAGGTGTGTATTCAAAATTGTAATGGTGAAAATACAGAACACACACACACACTATGGCCACTGCTGACTGTAGGCCAGCCAGACTAAATATTTTGTGCAGGTATGAGCTCACTGGCAAATTTAGCTGCCCCTGGTCAAGCTGGGTCAGGGTCTCAGCAATAGTTAGCAGCGGGGCAAGCCACTGAAATGGTAAGAATTTAGTTGGTAAGAGTGGAGACGCATTCTATAACAAGCCGAAGAAACAAATTAACTTTTCAGTCATGTAAAATATCTGATTACATTCAAAAGAAAAAAACAGAAATCACTTTGATGATTTTATTGGGGAAATCGTGCTGAATAGGATTCTGAACGGAAAAATAATTACCAACTATAGCCAAAGAAAAATCAATCAAGAACAATTCTGATATGTTCCCATCTATCATTTTGTGGACACACCAATACCATTACATTTGAGATCACCTGAATCACTGAGACTCATCTCAAATTGCAATTAAAAACAGAATATCAATAAATAAAGGAGGAATACAAATCACACTAACTGCTATACTGAGTACACCATTATCAAATGCCACTATGTTCTTTCTTTTTGTAGTCGACTTTTATCAATGGCTGCCAAAGTGCAAGTGAAAAGAGAACAAGCACAGCATATTCCTTCAAATCTGCGTGGGTTAATTATCAAGACTTGCTCTTCTGATCAATTACTTCATTCACATTATTTTGAATGTCATAATGAAAAAGGACACAGCAAACATGCTTCTCCGTTTTCCCTGCAGGGGCTGAATGAAAGATGAAGTTGAATGGAAGTGCAGAACGCCGTGAATAGAAGTGAGAAGGCATGAACAAACCCACAGACAGCAGTGGGAGAGAAGTACACAGGCAGCTCGACCCAGTTCAGTTCCTCTGTATTCAGCAGAGCACCTCGCCCATTTGACGTCAGAGAGAACCCATTTCACAAAAGGCAGCAAGGTTATGTCTTCACAGAGTGGAGGCTGATGTGTGTGTAGTAATGGCAGAGTTTGTGCAAGCTCAGAGCCTGCACATATTATATATCAGCAGCCCTCACGGTGTGTGCGCACCAGTGCTCGTCTGTGTCAGAGAGGATTCCCCTTTGCTTTGGTTGCACAATTTCACACAGGGAGGGAGATGAGGGGGCTGGCAGAGCACAGGGGACTGTGGAGGAACAGCACAGACACTTTTGCATGAAAAAAGAGTCGATGCTTCAGTCCTAAATATATGGTCGGACTGACATACAATTCAAGACTGTTTTTATCATTATACATTTATTTAAAGGAAAGAAAGGCTGAAGCAAACATGGTGCCTTAGAAGAAGACAGAAGGGAACTTCGATGATGACGACAGCAACAAAGGCACAGCTGAAATGCCAGGCACAACACACAAACGAGTGAAACATAAATGGTCAAATGAGGCGGAAGACAGGGTTTTTCTTCTTCCATCTATGTCTCTTTCTGTCCTTCTCCTTGCCACCCCCTCTTGTTTCTCTCGGTGCGATGAGGATACCCCTTCCTGCTTTCCGCCCCCTCCACATCAACCCCTCCCATTAATATCTCTCTCCTTCCACCCACAACTAAATGTTAACTCTCTCTCCTTTCTTCGTCTTTTAATGTGTCTTCTTAAATTGTCAGGCCTGCTGCTGACGCCATCCTCCTCCACTCAGCCAGCCCACTCAGTCCTGTGGGACGAGCTATGACTCATTCTCTCCCTCCTTCCCTCCTCTCCCTCCCTTGCTACCTACCTACCTACCTTTCTGTAGCTCTCCCTCTCCCTACGGTGTTCTTGCGACCTATACGCTATGTATACTTCAATGCTACATGTGGAAAAGACATACAGAAGGTGTACATACAGCAAAGATGTGTTGCATGATGAAAGCACGAGGAAGTGTGGGTGATGGTGAGAAAGATAAGTTGGCCGACTAAACAACAACATCTTTCCTGCATAACGGACCAACAGCAACGGAGGGAGAGGGGATCCTGAACCTGAATGCATTATTGACGAAGGCAAGAGTGCAGGCATGTGGGTGACTGGTAGAAATATCGAATTTTATGTAGGCCAAAATTTACCAAAGAAATGGGAGTTGTCAAAGAATCACTTGAAAGTTGAAAGTGTTCTTTATTCACCAAGTTCCACTTACAGGAGAAATCATTTTTGGATAAACTTCAAACCTTCACGTTACTTTATTCTGTTCTTACAGTGTAACGCTAAACTTATCAGGCTTTTGTGTCTAGCAGGTCAGGTCACAAAGTAGCATTTTCTATCAAACAAACAGAAACCAAGACTGCATCAGATAGTACTGAATGGCTGGAGTGTTGGGGTTTTCTTCCTTAGATGCTGTGCTTAAAGAAAAAAGCAACACTTTCATTCGCCGCTCTGTATATTTTCAGTCATATGACATCGATGCATCACTTGCATCAGCACAAGATTCCACTGCCTTAAACCAAGCTGCTTTATTTATCGCCAGGTTGCATCAACAAATGGCAAGTGTGCTCAGGCAAAAGAAAGCAGGACGCCCTACATGCTAAACAACTACTGTAAAGGGAACCATTTCAGAGGCAAAATTGTGTGACAAATCAACCCTGGCATGGGAGACGTTCAAGTTAGAATAAATCTGTCATATTCAAACCTTTTTGATCAGACCGCATCATACAAACCCCCCATCACAACCACATGTAAGGTCTTCCTGCTTAACCTTACAAGACCAGAATCAGTACCTGAATGACATGACCGACAGCAAGTCCAGAGAACACGAATCAAGTGTCTACATGGCAAAACATTTTAACAAAAAGTAATATTTTGACGAAGAATTAGTTATTCAGCAGTTTAAAAGAACAACCAAACACCTCTGCATGTTCAAAGGGGACAAACCACACAATCTTAAAACTCACTGAACAGGCGAGAAAACAAACCACAGCATTTCTTTACAGTCCAAGAGACAGTTTGTACACATTGATGGGTGTACGACAACTTTTAATCCAGCTTCCGACTGCTGGTGTGAAATGAACAAATAGTGTCAAAAAGAAATGGTATGGCAGCTCCTGCACCCATTACAAACCTTATGTAATTAACCAGCCTCTTTTTTTATTTTGCGGAACTGTGAGTGGAAGAAGGTAGTGAGAGAGAGAGAGAGAGGGGAGAGAGAAGAAGAGAGATGGAGGAGCAAGGGGTGGCTACTGAGACAGGAAGAGAGGAAAAACTTCTCAATGATGAAACAATCTGCACTGTTAAGCGATTGGACAAGACTCCCACCAATGGGAGGACCAGCTCCATGGCAACAGGCTCTGTCACCAAGAGAAAAGCAGCCATATCCCTCAACACCCCCATATTTCTCTCTCCTTTTCTCTCTCACGACCCCCCTCCTTTCCCCAATTACAAGTCCCAACGTATTTGTCATTGGGTACTCGAAATAAAGATAAATAAAAACAGCACAGACACACGCATACAACACACAGCAGCATCATGGGTTACTTACAGCCTGAACAACACAGCTCACACACACAGACACAACAAAAGCACATATGACTGAATAGGACTTGCAGATGCACGCAAAGCACACAGACTTAATGGGGCTTACAAATTGATCAGAATGTGAGTCATTCACAAGCACACAGTTAAACGTGCAGATCTCTCACACACCGGCTACAGACAGTCCTGCTGCACTCAGTCCTGATGAGAGTAGTGACTAACTATCAAGTCTGATGGGGCTGAACCTTGAACTAAACAGATTGTGCTCACAGACATGAAAACAGACCTCCAGAATAATGATCTGCAAATGCACAGCCCGTTAATGTTTAATGTAAGAAGGCAAACATTTCCTTTTAAAGGCATGATGATCAAAACAATCACAGTACTTGAAAACTGAAAACAAAATATATTCAGTTCAAATATTTTTGCTTTAATATTAAAAAACTGCAATAAAGAAATAAAAAAGCCTTTGTTGAGTTTATAGTTGTCGTCCATGTCCAACGTGGGCTGGTAAACCACACGATACTTGGTAAAACTTTAAAAACAAAAGGAACTCCTACAAAACAGATTCCAAATCAACCAACTATTGAATTGACAACATGTAGAGAGGTTGCATCTGTTGGAAACTGATACATGTGCATGTTGGAAAAAGTAAAGAAAAAACAAAAGTATCCAACAAGCTAAATTTCAATGAATGATTTCCGTCTTGTTAGGAGGCACAGCGAACCTCTGAGGAAAAGTGCAAGTGCAATGTGTCTGAACTACAGACAAACAGTTAACTGTTGTGGCTGCTCTGTATTTTTAGGTGTTCATGTTTGCGCATGTGATTTGTGGGTGCACTCCAAATCCTGCCGGGCGCAGTACCAGTATGATCTTATTATGTGTTGAGTGCAATCCATTTCAATTCATAGCAATGAGGCACACGCTATTTTTGCAGACTTTATGCGGCATTCTACAGAGGATCTTTCTTCTTGAATCCAAGAATTAAACTGAATAAACTTTTCCATAAAATGAATCATTTTCTTTACAGCTCTTCACTGTCTGCAGTAGAGTATATTTCAGCACTCTAAGAAGTAGAACAGGACTACAGGTAAGTATGTTAAAGTCCCCTTTGAGTGTACATTTACCACACAAAACAGCTTAAGTCTGACACAAACACTTTTCAAATGTGTCATATGTTTCCTAGAGCTGACTGGTCAAAGACTGTCAAAGAGTGACAGGCAGCTGGTTTGTCTAATCACCTGACAAGCAATTGTTCAAAGTGTCTGCCTCTGTGCAATCAGTTTTGAAGGCTGCGGGCCCAGATGCAGTTAAGAACATAAATCATTCTGAACGTAAACCATCTGGCCAGCCAAGTTACCACATTACTTCTTTTGTTCTCTATTCCTCTTTCGCATAAAGGTGTTTAATTGTGAGCTTTTCGGCTTTAGATCCATTTTTAATCAACATGTTGACTGTTTTCTTCAGGCCACACATTTATAGGCAGATTACTTGGCTCCAGGTGTGGCACAGAGAAGTGGCACAAATCAGAATTTAAAACACACAAATCAGCAGATGGCAAATGTTGTGACTCAGGACGCATGTGTCACTGCAGATACAAACCAGGCTTGAATCAAGGAGGACATTAGCTCTACAATTTCATGTTGTCATCTGCTGAATTTACAGTCCGTCTAATGTCTTGTGTAAAAGTGTCATCGAATTCATAGAGGGGTGAACGGGGGGGGGGATTCCTCCGTGCATTGAACTGGAGGAATGACACACTGTGGAAATGGTGCTGGAAATGGAACACTGGATCCTTAAGACAACCAGGAATTCACTTTAACATTAGCTACTAAATACAATGTGGTTATAGGACAAATATAATCATGTTATTTGGCAAGTAAACATGAAAAAAGCAGCGAGGACAACTTATCGAACTACACTTGGATACAAATGTGAAGTGGCCCTTTTTTCTTTTTTAAAGCACTCTCCATCAATTCAAGCTCAGTCAGTCCACATAATTACTGGTCATGCTGTGGAAATGTCAAGTGTGATGGAGTGATAGAGTAATGAATAAGGAAAAAGTCAAAAGTTTTTGTCATGACAAAAGGAAAATCTTCATCGTCACAATATCGAAGGTTTTTTTTGCTTTTTTGCCCAAATCCCTGCATAAAACCTAATCAAATGGATGTTAAGGGAACACCCCAAAGCAGAGGAAGTTTATCCTTCAAATAAGAGTAGATGAATGCAACGTTCCTTAAAATGGCAAAATCAGTGTTTGTATATATTTATTTGTTTCACATTAAAGCTTTCTTTTACTTCCCAATTCATAATCACTATTAATTGAAGTGTCTCAATAACCACTAATAAGTGGAGTCAGTGCAGCAACTGAGCAGTGTTCCTCTTGCTCAAATGGGCTGTTATAGGCAGTACATCCGATGCTCTCTGGCTACAAACAGCGTTATATGAAAATGAAGTTGCCTCCTGCTTAGGTTTTGCAGCAAAGACACTCAACCTTACAGCTCACAAGAGTTCATGTTGTTTGACGTAAATTAAATGGAAGATCTAAATTTCAAATCAATTTGCAGGGGTTTGGCATATAAATGATCCAAACTGGACCTCCTGGATCATTTATATCACAGTATGTGTGACAACATACTCACACCGATCAGTGCCCTATGTTGCTTTCCAAAACAAGAAGCTTTAGCATCAGTGTGGTAAATAATGCACTGACGAACAACTGGATATGTCCAAATGGCCACTAATGCCCTCCATGATCAACACAAACACCTTTATTCCCTCAACCAAGTTAACTGACAGCTTACTTTCTGGCCTGCCATGCCGCAACATAGTGAAGAAGACTTGAGTGCAGCTAGCCAACTCGCCTGACCCAGAAGTCAGGCATCCAGCCAGTCAACCTGCAAGGCTGTCTCTGTTGGACCAGCACAAAGCACGGGCTTTCGACTTGAGCAAACCACAAACCGCTACCAAGGAAAGCAACATTGCCAGTCATTCACATACCACTGTGCAAACATGCAGGTAATTAACATTCAACTGGGTCTGCCACTGGGCATCTCCCTTCAATTCCTCTACCAACTCTACTACAGGTCATTCTTGTCAGATCCCAACACTTGAGACCTGGAGTTTAATCAGTATTGGTAGCAATAAAAAGAAGAAACAAGACATCCGTCACAGCTGAGAAAGTCGGGATAGACAGCCAAAACATGACCTCTGTCCTTTATGCAATATTATTACAAGTGTCATCAGACAACAGTGATGTTTCAACAATGACAACACAATGCTGAAGCAGAAAAAATGAGGGCTGAAGACAGGCCTTTTGCTGCCTTTATGAGCTGTTGACAGACAATTGCATTGATCACGTCTGAACTACTCAAGCAGCGGGTCGACTAAAGTAAACGGGGGTAAAATTTGAATGTGGGTGTTTGTATCCTGAAGTTGCAAACAACCTTTAACTTTGAATTTCCGGATTAACTGTTAACTGAGTTCATTATGTACTGACTCGAAATGAAAACACCATCTTATCTGAGAGCTTTTTGAGCCAAGTTGATAAACTTTCATAAAAGTCACAACACTATATGTAAAGTATTCAAAAGCAAGGCCAGACTTTCTTTGTTGGGTTCAGCTGTTGTTAAATTCATGGATGCTTTCACTGCACCAATTGGAGGATGGTATTCATTGGAGAAAGCGCACACTGATTCGAGTCTTATGCTCATGTGACTGACCTGACAGTAGTGGAAGGTCAGTGATGCACAGCGCTGTGCCATCTGTTTACCTGAACAAGCCAACCACTCCCAGTACCTCCGCCTGAGTAAGGACAGCAATTTATCTGTCCACACCTCCCTCCAGTGTTTCTTACTCAGACTATACTTCATCATTGAAACCTTTTAATTGCATCTTAAAAACACTTCCTAAGTCACTTTGTTAAAAACCAGCATTTGTGAAACACATTCTTTTGGCTTTCGAGATGCCTTGTGCCTTCTCTCACCTGCTCCCTTCACCAAGTGTGTCCTTTGAGTCTCATCTGAGCGTGCAGCAGATACAAGGCTGGGCTGGCCTAATTTGGGCGACACCATCATTTGTTTTCATACGTCAGCTCTGAAGTATTCTCCATGCAGGAAACATTTCCAGGAGACACAATGCCAAAACTTGTGCGGCATAAAAATCTTCCATGCTTTATTCTTTATCACAGCATGAACAACAACAAAAAAGTCCCTTCTGGTATTTATCAATATATACAAAAAAAGTGTACTTTAAAAAAAAAGCTGAGAAAGCGTGAACCTTTTGACTTGAAGGCAATTACAGCAGGAGTAACACTGAGGTCTGCTATTGATTTTTTCCTCCTTTCTCTCCCTGTCGTGCTTCCTCTCTTTCATACCCAGCCTTTTTCCCACGCATTGGCAATTAGAATGCAAGAATGAGGCTATAGGAGCCCAAACTACCTGGGGATTACAAATTAAAAGTCACAAAAAGAAGGGAGTTCATACCCACTGACAGTGTGCACTCTCAAACACACATGCACAACTCTTTATGGTGGGGTGAAATGTTTGCTCACAAAAACGCTGATATGTTGTTGAACGAACAGTGACATTATATGCCAAAGCCTATATCTGATTTGGGGCTGCTGTGGCAGTTCTTTGCTTTTTGTATTTGTAACCAAAAAGATGGCTAAATGGAGGGATTTTTTCATTTTATGATCATGAACATCGTTCAATTAGGAAACAACATGTGATACTCATGACTGTTGATTTATCATATGGCTGAAAAGTGATGCAGGCACTTTAATAAAAAGGCAGACATTATATAAACAAGACACATCCAGAATAAGACAGTTCTGGGCCAAGCAAAAAGCAAATGAAGGATGTTTTGAGGAGGATTGTGTCTAATTTACCAATGTTTTCAGCTGCAAATCAGCAAAGGAGAGGGGAAGCCAGGTCTTCTATGCCTGAAACAGTGTTCAGGCTATGAGGATGGCTTGCTATTTATAGCAACAGATTTTTTATTCAAGAGGGCTCTGCTGTTGTGCTTTCTTTCACGCTTGTGCTACCTCTCTCTTGCTCTCTCTCTCACCTCCTCTCTATTCTCTCTGTTCCCGCAGACTGCGTTCCATAAAAAAGGGGAAAAAACAGAAACGCAGATACATACATGGGAGCTGCGGTAACAGATCAAAAGACATTTCTCAGCCGACATTTTCGGATGCCTTCATCAACAATCACAATCACGACCGATTAGTGCATCGTGAAATCCAGAGGGTCAGTGAGGATAAACGTCGGGGTTTCTGAATAGAGGACTTTCCACATGCCTTATGTAAGCCCATAGGTTGTCCTTTTCCCCCGCACCCTCCCTCCTTCTCTCCTCAGTATGACAGTGTTGCAGAGCAACGCCTACTTCTCAGTGACTCTCCACCCCACCAGACCACCTCCACCCTCCCTCCTCCCACACAGGGACAGAGGAAGGGAATTCCTCATTACCTCAGCATTTGCCTCACTAAACATGTTTTGGGGGTGCCGCTACATTCGTACATGAACATAAATGGACCAAGAGACACAAACACTGGTGCAGTCAACATACATGACAGCAACATACAGCCTGTCATGTGCAAAATCCATAGATACAAAATGAATGAAGATCATCTTTCTAGCTCTGGCACCCCGATAAGGTGACAATGACTTCTATAAGTAGGAACAGCTTATTAAGGTATCTTACATTGAACATCACCACATGAGTTTTGTTCTTTTAAAGAAAAATTGCAGCGGGAACTTTATAATGAGCTAGAATGAATTGTGCCACGTTACAAGGTAGTTCGAACAGCAGAAGAGACGGCGGTTCAAACCAAATCCGCAGCTAAAAGGAACTGCATTTCACCTTCAAATCATTAACACCGACTGACAAAGACACACAGACAAATACACACGGTACGTCCTTACTGTATTTAGATTTCAGCTCTGTGGAGCTCCAGCCAAGTCGGATCAGGTGTCTCACAGATAAAAGCACATTATCGCAGGAGAAGCAGCAGCAGAAGCAGCTCGGAATCGAGGCAGCGCTGGCATTAGTTTTGCCTGGCTAAATAGTGGAAACAAGCAAATTCCATTTTCTGCAGCCGGAAAACAGCAGAGTTTCAAGAGTGTTGATGTCTGTCACTCTCTTCAGCTCATTCTTCTTTTGTTGCCTTCATGTTTCCCTTTTCTATCTGTGAGCGCCATCAAGTCTGTTTTCCTTACGGGTTTCAAAAAAATGGGCAGAAAACTCTATTTTGACTGCCCCCTTTCTTTTTCTGAATGAAGCACAAGCACGGTACTGGAAGAGAAAACCTTGCTTGCTTGCTAGGTGGCTCCCTCTCTCTCTCTACCACTCTTTAGCCATCGTGCGCGCAGTTTGCACCGCTCCCTTCTTTCCCCAGCCCTCCCTTTCGCGCGGATTCTCTCTCTCACTCTCTCTTACATATCTTGTTTGCTCTTTGCCTCTGTGAAACAATATAATTGCAATGACAGTCAAACCATGGCACCGAAGAAGCCCAGCTGTTTAAAGGGCTGCATGGCTCAGCTATAGTATGTAACTGGATAAAACAGCAGGACTCTATGATGCGGGCTTACAGTAAATACAATGGTTTTTTTTTCATGACTTCAGTTTAAAACTGGGTACTATTTGCAAAGCCCATGCATCTGTATGCAGGCAAACGACAGTTCAGGCACACACTCGTCACCACTCATCTCTATTTTATGGAAATATGTGGCGTCATTATCTGTTGCCTGTCCCTGGTTAAACTGAAGAACCTTAAAAGTACTGACAGCTGCTGGTGAGACAGAGCACTGCTGCAATGGTCAAAATAAAGCATTATAATGAGAGAGGGTTTGAAGTAAAGATAGCAGAGAAAAATAATAAAACCAGCTCATTAGCAAGGAAAAACCTTAATCCCACAAGAAAACATTTGCATGTTCTCCCTGCAGCTCCCCCTAACTGCAAACAGCAGCCGAAAGATGCAGAGGAAGAGAGGCAGTCAAAAGTTCAGCATCAAAGGAAACGTCAACGGGGAACTTACATAAGGTAACAGAGATGTCTATTTTGTAGGTAGCTACCTTGTTAGGTACACAGGATGTGACCATGTATCTTTGTTTACAGAGCAGGTTGTGGCCATGTTGGGTGGGACAAGGCTCAATATTGATTTTTAAAATCATTAGAAATGCATTATTTTAGCTACATCTATGAACTGATGAAATTACGACACACAAAGTGTAATTTCGTTGGCAATATTTACACTGCAATGTCTCCACACCATTGCCAATAATTAGGGGTGCACGTGAAGGCAACCAAACCACAAGACTATCAAAACATCCGTTACCTTCAAAATGGAGCCCAGTGCGACAACAAACTGCTGCAAAACACAACACTGTCCCATTTTTGTGCTCTTATGAGGTCAAGGTTAGTGTACATTAACTTCTGCTGTTTTCGGGTGATAATGCATCTGCAATCATGTGGCAGAGACTCCACACATACAACAGAGGGACAAGATAACTAGCTGGACAAAACATCAACAATGTACCCC
>JAUESF010000070.1:12003987-12014257 GCA_032274765.1 Malacoctenus tetranemus | reverse complement strand
CACACACACACACACACACACACACACACACACACACACACACACACACACACACACACACACACACACACCATTTTCCCAGAGCAGATGTTTGAATCACAGCTCTGTTAGACTGTGCAGTCATCCAAACTTGTTTGTCACAACAGTGTTGCTGCTGTGTATTTTCAGCTTGAGAGCAAAAACTAGAGTTAAGGAAGGCAGAGATTCTCCACATTTCCATTTGTTAAGAATGTCTCAACCTTCCCTACTTCTTTTTGGATTGTTCTTGAACTGCCTTTTGCACAAATTGGGGATCATGGTAAGGTGATTTTGTTACCTCCTATCCATGGCTTGTGAAATAGGGCTTCAAATGATAATTATCACCATTATTGGTTTAACTTGGAGTGCAACTCAAACAACATCAGCACACAAACAAACTATATATTTACAAAAATCAATGCATGCAGCTGAGCACACAACTTACAGCCTAACAGACCGCCCAAATGCTATCTAATATTCCCAGTAATACAGGGGTTTACTTGTGGAAACTGCTCTGCCTTGTTTGCTGTAGTTTCTGACCCTACAACGAGCGCACGCACTCAAACAAGCCAGGTTGTACTGCCATAAATAACACCTTGTTGTCCCCATTCAATGATCAACCGTAAACATCCCAGAAACACCTCGATTTAATTCACAATAGCGACTCATCCTTCTATCCCTGTCCACACACACACACGTCTGTACTACTTTGATTGGAGCCTCACTCGACTGCGATCAGGATAAATGTTAACATGGCCATCTCGTGTGTGGCATGGAGAAGGCGGACTTTAAAGATGGTGCTTAACGTTACGTTTCACATCTGACTACAGACATAAGCTCATCGATTTCAAGTTGCCTCAGCTCGTCATTGCGGGGGCAGCTTACCGTTTCAGTGGCCTTGGGTCCGGGGTCTGAGAGGAGAATCCTTCAAGTTGTGTCTGTAGAGAACAGATGGCAGTGCGGTCAGAGTCGTGGCTGTGCAGCTGACTGAAAATATTAGCTTGCCCACACGCTAACAATAGCTAGCTGGCGGTATTAGCTGCCTTCCTCCGGCGACCAGTCAGTGAAGTTAGCCTCTGGATCGTAGCTTCCGCTTTAGCAGTGGAAGGAGGCAAACTTATTTTTAAGTGCTGAACAACAGATTCGCTGTTTGTTTCCTGCACCTTTTTAATGCTGTACAACTGTGTCCGGTACAACATTTAACGAGGCTCATTGATGTCATTTCATTGCCAAACATTTGCGCATCATGAAAACAGGCAAACATTCATTTTGTAAACTGATACAACTCTCTTTCCACGTTATTAAAATCCAGCCTAATCTACCTGAGAAAGACTGATACACTTAATAAAAGACAATCTTTGCAATGAAAGAGGTGTGCATATACTTAAGACATAGAAACAAAAAAATGGGTATTTCTTTTAGTTTACTGAGATGACAGAGAACCAGATCTTGATTCAATCAATTTAAGATGAATCAAACAATCGCAAATGGATTTTCTTCAAACGCTGAAAAAAACAGTTTCACAAAATTGAGTCTCTTTACAGTTAGGTTGCTAGTTAATCTTAATAGTGATTCAGTTTACCATAATCTAAGTTACACAGCACCAATTTGAAAGATGGTGACTTTGACTCAGTATGTATGAGAAAAGAAAAGAAAAAGATGCTTCTAACTTATCTTGTATGCAGGATAAAACTTTCAGTGACCAGAAAAGTGACTTAATCTGTGGTTTCAGTTGGATATTCCAGTTCAGATTTAAAGTTCCAATAGACTATTTGATTTGACACACAGACAGCTAAATAACAGCAAAAATCTCTTTTATGCATCGTTCAGTTTTAGATTTTTTGGAAAAATATAATTTGTCCGTCTGCTGTGAATTCATTGGTTTGGTTTGGTGACACCTGTAAAGCAGGCATCCCTGATTGATGTTTTTTAAGTTATAAAACTATTTATATCTGAGCAGTGTAAAGACACTGGCCGGAAATTTTCAATAAGCATGTGTAAACGTCAGGTTGGTTTCACAGCGTTTACACGAAGAAATGATCACTTAACGAAAGGAAGGTGGGTTTCAATCAAAACTGAAGCTTTATCTCCACTGACTAACAAACTTCAACATTTTTAATTGTGATAAAAAGCCAGAAATGACATAAACTGAACAAGATTTAATTTTACTCCGAGTGCTAAATCGGAAAGCATAAAATGGAGGCTAACTTCAGTGTCATCAGCGAGTATAATTAGCCACCTACAGCACCTAGCTAACGCTAGCCCGCTAGCTAGCCTTTTCTTTTCGGAGTACGCCAGCTAACCAGTGCCCACAAAAACCGGTGATTTCATTACAACCGACTTCCCAACAGCCTCCGGCATGTTTGAAGGGAGACGAACCTTGTAATGACCCAACACCGGTTCAGTCGGGTGTCCACACGGCAGCTGCTAGCTGGTCCGGTCCGCTAGCTTTCCGAATGACTTACCAATGCTAATATAATGGTGTTGGTTCACTGCAACCCCGACTGTCAAAATAGCGCCGTGCGAGTGTAGAGCGGCGTGAACGTTAATGGCAGCTAGAAAGCGCCGCAGAGCGAGGCAGTTCACTCGGTGACAGAGATCCAGCTAAATAACAAACCCGCCCAAACAATAAAAGGACACAAACTAAAGAAAAAATAAACAAAACGCTATTCCCCCGTCTCGGCTCCGGCTCGTGTGTGTATGTGTGTGTCCGTGAGTGTGATTCTGTGTCAGCGTCACTTTTTTTCCCCTCACCGACAGTTTACGTCAGCGGCGTACCTCACAGGCTCGGGGAAACGTTCAGGACAGCGGAAACTTGTTTATGCATCATGTTACAGGAGTCGCATTATAAAGTCTGATGTAATAGTACACTCGATTATATACCGAGTATTTTGTTTGCAGCTTGTGTTCGAGCAGCTGTCGTGTAAATGCCAAAAATATCTTTTTTTTCCAGACTCAAAATTTTTTGGAGTATTTTGGAAGCTAAATCTGCACGCCTGGCTGAATTTCTCAGTGTATATGTGTTTGTGTTTACTTCTATGATTCATGACAGTTGTGTGTGGCTCCACTCTTGTCACAGTGATAAGATTACTCGTTGGAGTCCTGGGTTTGAAGCCCCCCCCCCTTTTTTTTAAGTTTGCACGTTTTTTCATGCTTGTCTGTGGTTTTCTGTGGGCTGATCTGAGTACTCTGGTTTCCTCTTCTCACATTCATATGAGGCCAATCAATGACTCTGGGTTATGGCCACGGAGGAGGGAACTGTTTTATTTCAGCAGGGAATCCCCCCTTAAAAATCACTCCATTTAAGTTTGCTTCACTTTCAGACGACAGTTCTGCAAGCAGACGTAACCACCCAGACACTGTCATGGTGTTACAGCAGACGTTTGTCTCATTTTTTTGGGCCTGGTCTGAAAACGAGCAACAAGCCTTGTCGGGATGGTGGGAGAGAGGTGCTTGATCATTTTATGCTTTCAGTCCACTGGGATGCTTTTTCCTTTTGTCTTTTGCACCATAAACAAAGTGCACCAGGGTTCACTTGCCAGCAAACTGAGACCCACATTGTTCAGCTGGACCACGGTTCGTTGGATGGTCCACACCACAGCGTGGATGTGCCTTCCCTTCAGCCCTAACAAAGCACACCATCCAAGGAAACTAACTTTGATCTGTTTGATGCAGGCCACATAGCTCGGGGTGAAGTGGCCCCAAAGGGGACGACAGACGTGGTTGTGAATGTTTACTGTGATTGTCTGTCTCTCTGTGTCCGCCCTGTGATGGACTGGTCTTCTGCCTCCATGCCTTGCTCCAATGTCAGAAAGGTTACAGGCGCCAACAGCTCACAAGAAAACCTCACAAAGCAACACTTTTTCAAAACAACAAATAATACACACAAAATGTTACCAGAAAAGCGCATAGAAATAAATAAAGAGAACTTGTGTGGTACAGTGAAACAACCAAAGTGTGCGTATTCATTCAGGAACCCAGTGCAGTGACCTGTTCTTTGGTGAAGCTGCATTGTCCCAGCTGCTCAGTGGGGTGCACTCGTTCAGTGTCTGGAACCAGCAGTATGTCTTCCCCAGAGCTCCCTCTTGTACAGTCTAAGAGGCTTTTGTCTCAGCCAGTCACACCACGCAGCACAACCAGACTGAGGAGTCTCTTTATTTTGCATCTCTGAACTTCAACAATGTTACAAACACCCAGCAACAAGGTTTGAGAAGAAAAGAAACAGGTTTTAACTAAGTGTGTTTGTTCTTGCTGGTGATTCTGGTCAGATGTGAACATCCAGGGGTCAAAAGAAAACCCTTGGTGCTAATTTTCGACCTGAAAATGTTCAAGATGGAAGCGTCCAGCGTCTCGTGAAATGAACCTCGTTGCAGTTCCCGGAATCCCCCACATGTGGGCAGGCAAGTACTCTCCTGCAAAGGTGAGGCCCCGTTCCTCCACTTCGCGTTTAACTCTTCAAATAACGAGGACACCGTCTGAGAAGAGCAGCACAATCCCACCGTGGGAACCAGCGAGGGCAAGCTGACGACAGAGCCCCCGCAGTCACGCATGTCGATGGAGAGTAATGAAGGTGTTATTTCAGGGTGTCCACGGCGCGGTTACACTTTGTCTTAAATAATGCGTGAAACACGTCGAAAACAAGCCTTTGTACACTAGACCACGAAACACAACAATGAGTTACGGGGAGCTGATTTCATTACCGTTTAACCAGTGGGCCGCTTCGCTTTGCCAAATTCAGTTGTTACCGCTTTAATTGCGCTCTTTTGGCGTGCTGAGCGTATGATTATGTGTCATTTCATTTCATCTCTGATCTTTTTGGTGGATTTTGTGTATTATTATCTGTAGAACAGCGTGAGAAACAAGGAGGCAAAAACCTGTCCGGGCAACAGAGTTCATTTATCTTCTTTTCTCTCGCTGTCTCTTTCTCCGAGTCTCGTCACTCCGCTGCATGATTTATGATGCCACCGTGCAGCAAACGTGACAGGACGTGTTGCAAATACCACGTAAGGATCCCCGCCTCGGAGCCCCGGGCGCTTTTTGGCACCAATTCAACAACAAATCAATTGTTTGGTGCCAAGGAGTCCTGTTTATTATGTAGCTGGGTTAAAGGACGAACGACATTAACGCGGGTGGGTGAAAGTTGACGGCAGGTTGCGAACAGCTCGAGAGGGCGACGTGAAACTCTGTTGAGTTCAACTTGCGACCTCAACACGCCGCTTCCCCCTCCCCAAAATGTGCCAAAATCAGCCACTTTACGCACTGACTCGCGCAAAGCAGCAGGTGAGATCATGTATCAGGTGTGTCACTGACAGTTACTTTAGATTCTGCGGTGAAATTGTGAGTCAGTTGCCAACGTGTGAGCGCGTGTTGTGTGTTATGTCGTGCGTTAGCCTGAGTTCAGCGCGAGGAGGACGGACGCGGCTGCTGTGCCAGTAATTTTCACGGTGCCCTGATGCGCTCATTGGTGCATCCCTCCAACGTGTCACCACTTTTTTGTGGATTACCCCAGATATCTTCCCCAGCGGGACAGTGAAGCACCACTCGGCTCCCTCCAACCCTGCACTCACGGCGTCCACCTGTCAGACGGAACCTCTGAGGAAAACTTGTGACTCCAAAAAGAACATTTCAGCGGAGGGGAAAGAGTTTGTTTGTGTCTTAGATTTTTATTTTTCCACCAGGCTTGTCCGAGCGTAAACTCGTTTTGCTCACTTTTGACGCAAGGATGGCGCCCTCTCCAGTTTTCTCCGTTTTTCTCTTTTTGGCACCCTTTTTGTTCCAGGGTCTCTCGGTCCGTGGCTCCCCGGGCTGCGCATCCTGCGGCTTACCGGCGATGGACAAAGACGCAGAAGAAAGGCTGATGATCGAATTCGCCAAGCAGCAACTTTTGGACAAACTGCACCTGAAAGAGAAACCAAACATCACTCAAACGGTGCCCCGGGCGGCGCTCCTCACCGCGCTGCGCAAATTGCACTCGGGGCGCGTTAGACAGGATGGTACTCTTGAACTAGAAAACAATATCCCAACCAAAGATCAAGGCTATGAAATAGTGAGCTTTGCAGATATGAGTAAGTTTGGTATTTACTTTTGCTACCGTGTTGCACTTTTGACATCTTTTAGATTACAAAACAAGTGAATGCAGTTTATGCGCACTTTATATGCTGCTTTAAGTGCAAGCAAACAATTCTGCATGTTTTCTCCCTAGACTATGTTAAGCTGTGCTATTTAAAAAGTAAAGTGTTACTGTATTTGTTGTAAATGAGGGTTTCAAACATTTTGTCTGTTTTGAGCAAATTTTTATTGATCTTTGAAGTGACTTGTAGTGAATGTACCTTTAAAAATAACCCCTTGTGGTTATTGTAGCAATACTTTTACTGCATAGACTTCTAAAATACACAGTTTTCATAGTAGTTGTGGCATGTGCATTTTGTCAAGTCTCACAGTCATTGCCTCAGGCTCACTGACAGTTTGTGAGGCAGGCCATCAGTTGTCTTTGGGAACATGAGCTGTAACCTTGCAGTGACACCCTGTGAGCACATGGTGATCTCAGGATGAAGTTAAGTGATGGCTTCAGAGCAGGGGAGGAATATAAACAGATCGCAGCGTGCACTTTCTTCTACCTGGCGGTTAAGGGGAACATGGAAGTCGACACGATATGGGGAAAACTTCGTTCCGCTAAAACTGCATATCTGCTGTGCAGACAGGTAATGCACAGTCACTCATATGATTGCGACAGACAGAGGTACAGTAAATCTGCAGTTGGTGGTTTCCCCTGGTCATTTAATCAGCACCATCTCAGGTTTTAGACATAGCAGTGAAAACATTTGGATTGAAAAAGCTGGAAAAGTATATCCCACTGATTATCATGTGTTTGCTTTGTTGCAAATTTAATTCAGTCAGCAAATGGACATTTTACAGTTCTTACACTGAGTTGAGTCTTTTAATGGTACTCATGCCACAATCAACAGAATCAACAGTGCATTTTTCTTCAAGAAGTCTTATTTGTGCAGGGCTCGTTTGGTTTCATCACTTCAAAAATCAACATGCTATTTGCCTTAGATTTTGCATTGAAGTATATCTTGACTTTTGTAACGGGTTTCAAGGCGGGGGTTAACACAGCAACATGCTTGAATCGTATTTTTAAAAAAGCTGTAAAGATTTATGCAAATAGATTTTTCACAGGAATGCGATTTTTTTAGTTTGCAAACAAAGTTTGAACTGGTTCTCTCTTTGAGTAGGAAACTTGATGTCCTGCCATATGTTCAAAACACTAACATCCTGTGTGTTGTTCTCAATTTGTATCTGATTTGTAGATGACACAGAGACTGGCGACAAGGCCAGCCTTAGCCTTACCTTCCAGTTTCTGCAGGAGCGGGGCCAAAGTATCCAGGTCCTGCAGTCCTCGCTGTGGATCTACGCCAGCTCTTCCCAGAACCCGTACCGCGACTCCCGTCTCCTCGCCCGGGTCTTCCTCTCTGCAGAAGGCGGCACTTCAGCCTCCAATCGCACCCTGGTGATGGAAAAGATGCTGGAGGTCCAGGAGAGTAACTGGCACACATTCCCCATCACTCACACCCTGCAGGCCTTCCTGGACGGCGGCCAGCACAGGCTCCGGCTGGAGGTCAGCTGCGAGGAGGATGGGAAGAACCTCTGCTCCTTGGGCGGCTCTGCTGACACCACATACCAGCCTTTCATGGTGGCCCAGGTGCGTCTCCGTGACAACCATCCCAAACACCTGATCAAGAAGCGCTCCTTGCGCTGTGGTGACCAAGTCACGGTGTGCTGCAAGAAAGACTTCTACATCAAGTTCAAGGATATCCAGTGGGACGAGTGGATCATTGCACCAGAGGGCTACCACATGAACTACTGCATGGGCCAGTGCCCCCAGCATCTGTCTGGGTCTCCAGGCATTGCATCCTCCTTCCACGCCACAGTTTTCAGCCAGCTCAAAGTCAACGGCATCAACACAGCCACAACGTCGTGCTGCATCCCCACCGAGCGCCGACCACTGTCTATGGTCTACTTCAACTCCCAGCACAGCATCGTCAAAGTGGACGTCCCCGACATGATAGTGGAGTCTTGTGGATGCACTTAAAGGGCAGAAAGCAGAAGGCAAGGTGTGATTCAGGGATGTGTGTGTGTGTTGTATAGAAACGAATTTGTTTAAACCCAAAACACACATGAAAAGTTGGGTGGGTGATGTGGAACGGGATATCAACCATTGAAACATTTTTTTTTTTTTTAAATGTGCATTCTTTGCCATATGGATTCAGTTTATCTAGTTTATAATAGTTTATAAACAAAAAAGTTACGCTGCATATGGGAGAACATCTTGGGGCAAAAAGAGGCAACTACCTTGTTTTGCTGTTAGTAGAGACTTTCCCACTGTTTTACGAACTTAATACTCTGATACTGAATGCAGACACATTTCTTCATATGGCTTTTTTTTGGCAACAGGATGGAAACTAAGCACCTTTAAAACATGACAATCTCAACATGCAAGAAAGTTATTGTCATGTGATTTTTCTAGTAGAAAGCACTGAGAGTGGGGGCATTTCTGCCTGGCTAAGGGCTGATCAGGTGGTCCGGCTGTAATACACCCTGTATTGTTATGTAAACCTTTTGATCTTGACTTGCTGCCAGGTTTCAGTTCAAAGTTGCAGTAAAATGATTTGCGGATCTCAGGAAATCAAGAGTCAAACTTCCTGCCAAAGGCGCACAAGTTTGGAAGGTTGTCCTCAGTCATTTTGAATGTTGCCATTTTAAAGCAGGGCTTTTCAAAAAAAGAAGAAATCACTTTTTAAAGTGTGCCTTTTCTTTCATTTGATAAGTGCAACTTGAGTATCCTTGGGGGGCCGGGGGGGACCACCATAATAAAGTCAGTCAATTAGTCAGTAATGTTTAGTTTAGCTTTATTACTCATTGACTGATAGAGCTTTTCTATGTGGATACATGGCCACCTTTTGTAATCAAAGAATTTAAATGTATTCTTCTTCCATTGAGCATTTCTATGTTTTAACTCTGTGATATCAATCAGGTTGGTTTTTAGACCACCGTGTAAGAAAACTCCGAACTGAAATCGTTTGAGCTGGTAAAAACTGCCCAACTTCTTTACGATTGCAGCCGAAGCTGCATTAAGCTGAAATGTGTTTAATCAGCATCCTCACTGTAAATTTACACAGGCCAACTACTCAATTGGGTAACAGCGGCTCTGATAGCATGTGAACCTGGGGTCATTTTCCAGCTGCGTGGTCAAACAACAGGACATTGCGTCATTGTCAGGTAATGTGAAGGTCTGTGAGTCTGGTGGGTCAGTGAGCATGAGCTGTTGCACGTTGGCATTTATCGCACCCAGAGTCTAAAGTTTTTCAGGCTGACGGTAACAACATTGCAAAATGTAACACGGTTCCTGTTTCCCCTGGTTGAATTTATTGATGATTGTGGGTGTGCCAGCATTTGTTTGATAGCCATGCCTTCACTGGGTCTCGATAATCAGTCTAAAAACCACATAGTTTTCTGTCTGTCTGTTGCTGAAATGTATGTATGACAGCCAGGATTGTACTTCCTTAATGTTTATTTTCAAGTAGTTTTTTGGGCCATATTGCCCATTAAACTGGAACCAGTTTGTTGTGGAATACCCAACAGACTCGCTCTGCCCTTTCTGTTGCCTGAAAGCTGCTCTCGCATTAATGCAACTTGTATGAAACATTCATCTTTCTTCTAAATCCGCCTTATCCTGTTTCTGAGGCCTATCGAAGCCGATTAGACTGTCTTTGAAATGTGGGCGCAAGCTGGAGTCTTTGTAGCAACGCAGGCTGAGGGACAACATGCAAACTCCTAACTGTAAAGCTGATGTTGGAGGGCAACTGTGCTATCGACTGTTCCACCTGTGTAAAAACTGTTTATTGTGTGTTTTGTCTTGTGATTCCTTTTGAAAGCACTTCTTGTGTCAGATTCGACTGTGACACTGTGGTGCTACTTACTAAGCACTTTATCTCCCTACTGTAAACTGTTTTCAAGAAAATTTTACTTACGTAATGGGTCTTATACTGTACTTGCAACTCAGGTGGGCACTATCAAAATGTAAGAAAAAAAACTACAAAAAGAAATTTTGATCTTATTTTCCTAAGCTGTATTTGTGTTTGAACGTGTGTCATTGTTTGTCATTACAGGGATTGAAAACTGGACACGATATTTGAGTTTGAATCCTAAATTGTATTTTTCTATATATTTTTTCTATATATTACATGTGCAA
>JAUESF010000070.1:11941572-11952654 GCA_032274765.1 Malacoctenus tetranemus | reverse complement strand
AGAAATTACAACGTCCTAAAATTCCAAATGAAAAAACTTAAACGTATTTTCAGGAAATAAAATGTATGTCTTGAAACTTTTCTCAACTTGCTCTGAGCTCCTTTAACAAACGTTTAGGAAGTCATATCAGAGAAAAACATCCTCAAAGTTATTATTTCAAGATTATAAGATAAGATGTCTGAACTGGTTTCTCTGGTTACCACCAGTAGCTGTGTACAGCTTTTTAACAGAAAATGTTCTTGAGTAAGCGCGCACAGAGTTTTTGCACAGTCTTCGCTGTGTGTGTTTGAAAGGGAGTCTCTTTTAGTGGGCGGTAACTTCTGAACATGTCAGCCTCAGATGTAACCGGCTTTAGAACTGTTTTAATCAAACTCAGGGGAGAGAAGTAAGTAGATATGACATTAATCTTCCCCGCGGCAGGTCAGTTAGTGGGGCTTATTGTACGTTACAGTGATGTCTCCGGCCCTGTGGCCTTTCACTGGTCACACCATTGGCCCCCATCACATTACAGCAGCTGTGAGGAATTCACAGAGTCTGGGTAAAAGGGGGTAAAAAACAGAGGGGCGAGCGGGTGGGGGAGCAGAGCAGGAAAGGAGGGGAGTGTGTGCTGGGTGGGCGGGGTGGGGGAGTTACAAAAACAAGGCCAGAATTTAAAAACAAAGTTTACCACCGAAAGAAAACAACAGGGCTCGAAGAAGCCGACGCGAGAGGAGAGAGAAGAGTGAGGGCGGAAAAAAAATGAAAGAGAAAATGAGTTTGAATCTGCACCGTGGTTGGCTGAGGGCCCGGGGCCCCGCCTTCTTCCCCCCCACCCCCACCCCCCCACTCCCTCCCTACAGCTTCGTCTCCAGCCCTAACACAACAGAATCCCCCACAAGCCCAGCCACATCAGGAACGGCTGGCTACATTATAGCTGCCATTATCGTCTCTCAAGTCATAACAGCCAGAGAACACCCACCTCGACTGCAGCCCCGCCAGGAGGGGGGAGGGGCGAGGGAGAGGTCGCAGGAGCAGGAATGAGCTGGGGAGAGAGAGCGAGAGGGAGGGAGAGAATGAAGGAGAGAGAGGGAATGAGGGAGAGGGTGGAGGCAGTGGGGGAGAAAGAGGGAGCAGGAGATAGTTGGAGCAGTGGAAAAGGCAGAAGGAGAGGAGGACAGCAGGGAGTGAAGGAGAGGGTGGGGGAGACAGATGAGGATAAAATACTTTCAGATGGGTGTTTACACTGCGTGAAACAAGCTTTAAAAGATGTGTGCTGAGTTTTATTCAGCCGGTGCGAGTTCAGTCTGAGTAACACATTATCCAGCGAGCACGCTGAGTGTGACGCTCGCATTCCCATCCGAGAGGAGTAAAACGAGGTTAAGAGGAGAGGGAATGTCATTAAATGTCGCTTTCTTATATTCACGGAGCAGGGAGGGGGGTGGTGGTGGTGGTGGTGGTGGGGGGGGGCATGTGCAAGCCTCCAGTTTAGTGTTACACCCCAGAGAAGAGGCAGAGCAGAGCTGGGCTCTTTTGTCTGACATGACCAATGACCTGTGGAAATGTCTGTCCTCTCCGGAGACTTCCTCACAGGGAGGAGGATCACGACGTTATGGGAATGTCACAAAATGACCCAAACCTGGCAGGAGGCAACAGAGTTTCCCTTTGTGTCCCGCAAACACCAACCATCACCTGAGACCTCAGTCTGCTGGGACAGATGCCACCGGGCAGAGGAGGGGAGCGTTAATGTCAGGCAATCTGCTCAAATCAGCAGCAACTTTATCTTCATCCACACCACCAAATCTGCTCCACACACTGCTCCAGTATATTCTGCTGTTTGTTTAGTCCATATAGTTAGTTGCCACATACTGATATATCACTTTATAAAACTGTTTTCACAAGTATGAACGAAGTAATCTACATATCTATCTTTGCTTTGTTTCATCTTACTAAGGAACCAAATGCAGTCGGTTCAGTGATGGAAGTGCAATAATGTCTTTTCCAAATTTAATATAAATGAACTGAGACTGGAAAAAAGTTGTTTAAAAGCAGTTTAATGTTTGTTGTTTCCAAGAGTTTTCCAATCGTGTCACAATCGGACATGATCATTGCTTCTTCTGTTCTGTTAGAGGCAACTCACGACACACCCTTGTGGTACAAAGTGGTATTAGATACAGACTGAACAAGCATTTTTGCCAGTTTCTAAGTTGTCGTAGAAACAACAAAGTTGGAGCAACATTTTCAATGATTGGTTTTATTTAGCTTTTGGCAAAAATGTTCTCTTGCTGTCCCTTAAAATAACTGAAATCAGTAATGTTCCCTCTAAATGAAATGTTAGTTTTCTCTTCAGTAAGAAGCTCCTTTCAATCAGTGGATTATGCAACTCCAACCGATTTATCGCTACTCGTCTGTTTTTTCTATTCAGGCCTCCTTTTGGTTGAATAAAAGTGGAAACATCTCATTGACCGCTTTGAAAGAGTTGTCATGTAACTTCAGCTGATCTGGCCTCACAATGACCAAATGTGACAGTCGGACAAAATTAATAGTATACGAAATTGGAGCAGCAGTGAAAAATAAGTGAATTAGCAAAACATCTGTTGCATTGAGTAGCCACTCAATGTTTGTGTATCTGCTGTATATCAACGCAAGGTTGTGACAGCTCAAGTCGCTCTAAGCGTGTTTGATTCCTTTTAAATCATGTGACCGTCTGTCACAGTCGGTGTGGGATTTCTTCTTTCACTTGTGACGCTGCGTTGCAGTAAATCTGGCTCCGGATTCTCGCCACACTCGTCCTGAGGCAAAATCTGCTGTTGTCGTTGGTATCAGCTCCTGCTGAATAGTGGGCCTTTGCATCGCAGCGGTTACGTTTCTGACTGTGAGTGAGTAATCGACCATCAAACATACAAAACCATATTTTATTTATTGGTGGTACAAGCCGTGTTGGTTCTGTGAGTAAGAACGTTGGCTGGAAGGGAAATTTATAAGGTCTCACCACAGACGGGACTGTTTAGGATGTGTAAAAATATCCAGCAGTTGAGGTAATTGTCGTTAATTTCTCCGTCCAGCTGGAGTCAGGGTCCGAAATGCGATGCTGGAAAGGTCGTCGCACTTCAGAAGAAGGAGCTGGAACACGCCTTTAACCACAACTGAAGCTCAGAAAAAGTGTTTGTTTTTGAAGGCACCAAGACACAAAACGATCATGTGTTTTACATTTATTAGTGGTCCATCCAATCCTGCCCCCTTTATCCAACTGGTAGGCCCACTTTAAACAGATTAGTTAGACGATCGGACCTGGATTGCATGGAAACGCTATCAGACCTAGAAAAACCCATCAGAATCAAACCAGGTTCCCCCTCAATGTGAGGCAAGTGCAAACCACTACGCCACAAGGCTTCATTTGAAAAGTGTTCCGATCAAAAACCACTAAAGTCCGTAAATCAAACTGAATTTCACCTCATGATGTCACCAGCGATTTTTTTTATTTTTTGTAATTTCACTACCCACTTGTTTATTCTTGTGTTTTTGCTTGTTGTTTTTTTCATTGTGTTCATTGTGTCCTGCCCACGTTGGGATGCTGCAGGCTTAGTAAACATGTAGTGGGGAGGTCTCGGCTGTGTGGAGCGGCTGGACTTCCTGTCCTCGTCCTCAGCTCCTCGCCTTTCTGCCCGGCTCGCCGTGCGGCGGCGGGGCAGACTTGTTTGGTTAGCCGTTTGATTTATGGCCTTGGGGTTTTTAATACGCTGCTGCCCCGTCCCTCTCAGAGCCAGCACCACAAAATTACACCGGGGAGCCAAACTCGCATGTAGTTTCTCACAAAACACTGACCTAAAATAGCACCATGCCAGGACACCTGTGTCAGCACCACATGCATGATATCATCCATCTGTACATGCTTCAGAGCTGCACTCTGTATCCACACATACTGCACAGTAGGAAGATGCAGTAAACAAGCCATTCTCATGTTGAAATGAATATTACTCCAGATAGAAGCAAAAGATTAAAGAAAAATATTCAACTGTTTGAGTGTATTTCTTTCAGTTTCACTTGTGTTATATTTGAATGAATAAATGAGTTGAGCTAAATGTCGCTCCAAGCCTGAAAAGTTCAACTGTGCCGTCATTTCTGAGGGTTTGCCAACAAGCTAAAAGGTGTTTTTGAATATTTAGGCTTTTTTGGGGAATCGCCAGAATTATATTCAATTTACCTCCTTGAAATTAGTCTGGAAACATGGCAGCGAGGGAGCGTGCCTGTTGGACTCAGAAAACCTCTGCTGTTTGCTCTCCCTGGATGAGAGGCTAAGCTGTGTACCGCGTGAATTAATCACACCAGGCACAGTTTAGTGTGTGTACACCGAGCGGCAACACTAACGCTCTCACTCACCGCCGGCCGCGCTCCCCGGGGGAAAACACTCGCAAACATATTTTTCAAAAAATTCCTGCTCGCCTGTGTGCAGGTGGGCTCATGCATTATTCACCCTTACTCTGCCATCCACCTCCATTCATCAGGCCACACAGATATGCACACACACAGCCACACTCACACTCTCTCTCCTCACTGCAAATACACTTGTCTCCAAAAGTCTAACACACACCTGCTCCTGGGCTTACACTGAATAAACTGCCTCAGTGTGCACACTGTCACACTCATTCCTTCACCCACACATTCTCTGTAGTCTTGGTGGCCGCTGGATTATCATGCTACCTCCTGGCGAGACTGACAGGTGGGCCAGATTGTGACAGTGTGTGTGTGTGTCGCGCTGTCTAGAGACCCTCTCCCTGGTATTTATGAGTTCTGGACAGCTGAGGTGCTCGCCGAGATCTCTATTTAGCCCTTCCGGCTAATTATCATACACACATCCAAAGCCCGCGCTGAATACATGCAATTAGCCCCCTGGACTGCCCACGTCATTTAGCCACTTGCTAACTTTGCGCGCTAAATCCTCCTCTGGTGGCTGGTAGGCTTAAATAGGTCCCTGCTGCCCTTTTAACACTTGTGCTACTACATAACAGGCCTGGCAAACTGTTACTGTGAAACCGAAGAGCCTTCATGTGCAGCGGGCAGCAGCTCTTCCAGGCTTCGTCTGCACACTTGTCGCATTTGTGCTTCGATATTCAGTCTCCAAATAAAACAATAGAGAAAAAAAGATCAGCCTCACAGATGTGTTTATTTAATATGTTGAAATGATCATTTCCAAGAGGCTCAAATAAAACAAAACACAAAAAGATACACACAATTAGGAAAAGTGAAAACAGAAACAATGTAGTTTGCTAAGAAGTAACATGTGAAGGACTTGAAGACAACTATGAACTGAACTCTTCCTCTTTAATCTGCAGTGTTCCACTATGTTGATTATTTTCAGCCTGCAGATTCAGTTAAGCCTCCCTCTTTTATCTGCTTCAACTCGTTTCATAGTCCGTGTGTAAGAACTGAGATGTTTCTGTTAAATCCTGTTAAGAGGAAAAGTTAAACGTTAAAATCCTGAAGTCATTCTCCCACATAAGATATAAATATCCAAAACTTTTGGGATATTGATCCCAAAAGCTTGTTTTTTGTTCTCAAAGTGGGGTAAAACATTGTTGTCCTTGTGTGTCCTATGTTGATGTTTTATCTTAGGATGGAAAGAAAATGCTTGAGTGAAAATGCACAAAACCTCAACATATAAAACAACTTAATTTTACACAACTGCATTACACTCATGGCCTAATTTGTTGCCGTTGACACATTGATCTTAATGTTTTTGTCCTAATTACCTTCCCTAACATGTAGTCTGAACTATTAGTTGCTGCACTGATGTGGTTGGTTGTAATGAGCAGGTGCTTGTACCCTGAGATCTCTCAGCTAGAATTACCTTACACATTCACTCCTGCTGAAAGATTCCTCCTTCATATGAGTGTCACACAAAAGGCAGCTTTGTGCCGCTTTCATTTTTCTCCGTTTGTGTCGCGAGCATCACTCTACTTTTGTCCTTTCGGCTTAAAGGCAAAAACCCAGACTTTCTTCCTCTGTGTGCGTCTTTTCCCGAGCTGATCGCGGCCTGGTGGGGAAGGTGCAGCAGGTTACAGCGTCTGTCAGCAGCGTTTGAGGTGCAGCGACGGTGTTTGGAGAAGAGAGATTATCGGGAAAACCCGCTGTTTGTGTCCCGGGCTTTGTTTAATCTCTCGCTGTGTGTTGTTGCACATCGGCCACTGAAGTATCCGCTTACTGGGTGGACACGTCTGTTGCTTGTTTGAATGACAGAAACAATTTTAAATTGATTGTTTTGCTTGAAAATAGAAGGATACAGACAGATAGAGACTTGGGAGACATTCTGTCATTAAGACATTTTAATTGTTTCTGCTTTAGCTGATGTTTGCTTTCATCATTTTCTTTTGGATCACAGTTTTCCGAAACATATTATACGGCACAAAGACAACCTGACAAAATCAGTTTAAAAAACTTTATTGACACATCTTTCTCTTTATCTAATTCTGTTATCAACTCGGTCTTTCAATAAAGTGTTTGTGTCCTAAAGATTGTTAATATGCTCAGTGAACACAGCTTTACAAATACCAGATTTAAAGAGACAAAGTTTAAACGTGCAAAGATTGAAGTCAAGTTTATCACCAGAATAACTTTAAATAAAGTTGCTGTACTTAAACTGAGTTCAAACTTTGGTTTCTTTAGTCTTTCAAGGCTTTTTTT
This sequence comes from Malacoctenus tetranemus, assembly GCA_032274765.1. Classification (NCBI taxonomy): domain Eukaryota; kingdom Metazoa; phylum Chordata; class Actinopteri; order Blenniiformes; family Labrisomidae; genus Malacoctenus; species Malacoctenus tetranemus. Next base: position 11,945,997 of record JAUESF010000070.1, on the reverse strand, counting down.
TAGGCATAGTGACTTTAGCAGCCGGAGCTTTCACCAAAGTGCATCTGTTGAATGTTGAAGACTGTTAATTGAAAGTACAAACTGTTTTCACTGGTGGTGCTCGTGACCAGTTCACTTCTGACCTTGTGCTCGACATGAGTAATGGACGTACACCGACTCTGTTTAAAATAAGTATGACTCAAAGGGTTCAGAGACATTATGCTGCCCTCAAGCTGTTTTCGCTCGGTTTGGTTAAGTCTGTTATTAACATCCTACGTGTTCTTTTTTCCTCCTGCCACAATTGTTTCTTATGTATTTGACTTTTTCTTTCCGGTGGGGTTTCATTTTTTTTTCTTTTTTTCGGGCTCGGTTTGTTTGGTTTCCCTCTCCTCACCCTAAGCGTGTCCTTGTCTCTCTCCGTGTGTGTGTCTGTGTGTGTGTGTGTCTCAGGTCCAGGGTGTAAGGGGAGCAGCAGGTCTCGGAGCCCCAATGCCAGTGGACATGCAGCCACACCAGGGGCTGTATTACTATGACAACTCACCCAACCAGCCCTCCAGAGGGTAAGACAGCAACGTGCTGCCCCTGTGCAGCTTCACTTATTACCTTCTGCATCTGATTCACATGGAATCATTAACATCACATCACACCAAACATTAACTCTTGTTCAACTTCTCTCATCCCACTGGAGATGTAAGACAAAGGACAGAGTAGTTTTGACGTCAACCAATGAGCTACATCACTGGACAAAACAGATGGGATGAGTCATGAGTTTCACTTTACTTGTGTAAAAAAATGTATTCTGCTTCTCTCCCTTTCAATTTATTCATTTATCTATAAACACCATAAAGGTCCTGCAGGTGTTGGTGTGTTTTCAGTGGAAAGTTCAACATTTTTCTCTGCAGAATGGACGTAAAATTCTGTACGCAAGATTCTTTCAGAGTAAAAGAAAAACTTCTTTTGCTGCTTCTCTCCATGAAATTGATGATTAGATGGTTCATTGCAGCGTCATAACAAACCTGTATCCCTTCTAAAGAACATCTCCTGATATGAAGCTCATCACAGACGCACAGGAACTGTTGCTATTTAGATCTCAGATATTCGGAGGATGCAGAAGCCAGGATCTCCCTGCAATTGTTGCGGACACAGCGCAAGCTCAGCCCCTCACTCCTCCCATATCCAACCTCCCTCCCCCCTCTCCCTCCCCCCCTCTCCCTCTCTCATGCCACCCAGGTTGCGGGTGGACTCGGCCTCTCTCTGACAGCTGCTAATTACAGGCTGACCAGGCCCCGCTGCGCTCTGCATGACTGCCTCGCGCCCCACTCAGGTTACCCAGAGCAGGGGAGAGGCAGAGAGAGCCGGGGAGAAAGGTGGCTGGGCAGGACGGCCGGCAGGAGGAGGGAGGAGGAGATAGAAAGAGATAGAGGAGGGAGAGAGAGAGAGAAGGGGGGAGGAAGAGAGTGAGAGAGAGACTGAAAAGTACAACAGAAGGAGTGAATGGGAGGAGAGAAAAATGAGGGAAGAGGTAGAATAGGAGGGAGGTAAATTCAGGGGGGAACCACAACACAGTGGATTAGAGAGGACAGATTAAGCTCCTGTGTGGAATACACATGGTGGTGAAAGAAGGGAAGCACTGAAAGGACGACTTAGGGGAAGGTGGAGAGATGAAGTCTGTCCCCCTTTGGAAGAGAGGAAAGAGGGGGACAGAGGGAGAAAGAGGGACAGAACAGGGGAGACAGATTTTGAGCTGAACACAGACTAAAGAAGCACCAGAAAAACCCATTGAAATTCACAAGAGGGTTGGAAAGTTCCAATGTAGCTCCACTTTACTGGTCGGGTGAGGGGGAAAACCCAGATGGAGTAAATTTCCACGGTGGAGACCAGGACGAGAGCTATACGCCATCTAGTGGTGGAAAGGAGACATCACAAGAGGTTCAAGAGAGAAGCCGTTGCATCTTTAATCGTTGGTGCTTCTTGACACTGAACTCTCCCCGTAAAAGTTCAGCTTAGGGCAGTGTGACATGACAAAGCTTACTGCTGAGTCTGCAAGTTGACGAGAAAAAAAGTTTGAAATAGAAAGAAATAAAAAGCTATAAAGATTTGTTGAAATGAGAAGTTTAACAACGGCTGAATATTTTGGATTTTGACTCCATTTACCCTCAATAATGTTCACTACATTCATTATATGATAGAAACGGAATAACTAAATGGAAAAAAACAGGATAAAATCTCACAATTTTGCACAAAAATCCATTCAAAGCACAAAAAATTAAAATTTATTTTAAAAATTTGAATGCAAAAACTGTGATTTAAACTTCCTCTAATTGACTAATTGTTGTGTTTCTGTGATGTTTGCAGCCTAGTGCCCTCGGACCAGTCTCCCTACAGCGATGTGTCGTCGCTGCGCGCTCCGCTCCTCGACGGCCCCCACCAGGACTGCCACGCCATGTACAATCCCATGACTCCCAACCTGACTCATGGATCGGGACCAGGGCAGGGGATGGGCCACTGCATGGATCAATACATGAGGCCCCCTCAAGCTCCACCACCACACAACATGATGGGCCACCGGGGCATGCCGCTCACAGAGGGTGAGTCAGAGGATCGCTTACATCCCTCCCGATCTCACAGCTGCTATTGATTTGGACTTAAAGACACCTGAGAGACTGAAACTAACACCCCAAGGTTTCCACAGGAGGAACGATCGGGACCTAACGGTCGGCTGCTTCTGCTACTCATATGTGAACGCATCTGTTTCTCTGCAGCACAGAAATGCAACTCATGCCTCTTCAGATTCAACACCTGAAGATGAAATGCATTTTGAGTTACATTTTGTGTTGCTTTTTCTCAATTAGGATGAAGTAATGCATCGATTATGTTGTTTATGGGGCAAATGTCATTGCAGAGACTCAGATGTTTGTTTATCTCTGGCTGCTTGTGTACAGAAACGGTCTGAAAGTTGGAAATGTCTGAAATGTATACATCCACATTATCTTGCACACCAATTTGTTACCAGTGAACAACTTTTCCCATGCATAAATAATCCACACAACCATTATTATCCTAGAATTCAGAGTCATTCTCAGTATAAAACTGTTTAAAGACTATTGATGGAAGAATCTCTTGGCCTTATGATACAATTTTATCCAAACAATGTTTTTTTCCTTTGCTCTCTGCTACTGGTTTTAAATTCCAACAAACATTGAATTGCTGCAGGAGCTGAGTTACCTTCTTTCCATCCTCTGCACCACTTTATTCAACTTGGGGTTTTGGAGACGCTGCACAGAACCATGTGGCGCACTTTGACTTGTAGGATTAAAGCTGGCTGCTTATTTTTCCTTGTTATTATACAAAACTACAGACTTCTCGGTGACTGTCTGAATCCTGTTTCCATTGCCTCACTCAGCAGAGACTTATGAAATATCATCTTTCCTTTGAAATGCTTTGCAGGAGGCAACAGCGCCCTCTACTGTAACCAGAACAACATGATGTCATCCCATCACAACTTCTGCCAGCCTCAGCCTGCCACTGATCAGCTTGGATCAGTAGACGGTAAGAGCGACTCTCCTCCTCTGTAATTAAACACTCTGCATCTCATCACTTGGCATCTTTGAAGGTGACTCATTTTCCCTCGTTGTCGCCCTGTTCAGGCTCCCGGTTCTCCACGCCTCGCTCCATGCTGAAGCTGAGTAAGAAGCGAGCCCTGTCCATCTCCCCTCTGTCCGACGCCAGCGTGGACCTGCAGACGGTCATCCGGACCTCACCCAACTCTCTCGTGGCCTTTGTCAACTCGCGCTGCAACCCCAACGGTGCCAGCTCGTACGGTCATCTGTCTGTGAGCGCCATGAGGTCAGAGATCTTTATGTGTTTTATCAAGATCTAAAAAAAAGAATAAAAACTCGGGAAAATTTACTTTCTTGAAGTCAAAAATATGTTAAAATTTACCCAACCTTCTCTTTACAATGTCTCGAAATCGTGAAAACTGCTTAATTATGTCCATTGTTGTCACTGAGTGGATCTTTTGGCGTCGAATCGTCACAGTCGTCTCTTTCGGCCCTACAGTCCTTCTCTGGGTTATTCCAGCAACATAAACTGCCAGTCGAGACAACAGGGCTCCATGTACGGAGGAGGTGGGGGGACCCCACTGGGTGGACACACGCCGGGTCCCTGCCAAGCTTCTCGCTTGCCTCCCCACAATCCTCGGCTCCTCGCCCCGCCCAAGCACGGACACGTAAGACGGCCGTGTCACTCACTCACTTCACAAAGGGTCCACTTTGCTGCTGACAGCTCGGAGATGGAGTCGTCATCACTTGTGTGTGTCGCTCACAGCTGAAGACGGAGCCGGGGCTCGGAGGCGTGATCGATGGCATGAATGTGAAGAGCTTGGAGGAGAGGTCAGAGGGAGATGTAGCCAGTCCTTCCTCCACTGGCACTCAGGTATCATCATGT
>JAUESF010000070.1:11920349-11940276 GCA_032274765.1 Malacoctenus tetranemus | reverse complement strand
ACGCTTCAGACCGCGCCAAGCACCAAAACCGAACTCATTCCAATGAGGTACTGAGCTTTACAACACTAAGAAGCCTAATAAATGGGAACCGAACAACTGGGTTCAAATTCCCTCTTTTTTTTTTTTTTTGCTCTCCATTATTCGCTGTGATATCGTAACTGTATCTCTCTGAGATATTTAATTTTCACATGTCGCTGTCCATGTGACTTTATCTGCATATGCAGTCCATCAATAGTACGTTTTATTGGAACCATGATGCCAAAAACTGATTTTTTTCTGCTCTGTTGAGACCCAGAAACAGCACAGATGTGTCTTGACTGATGCTTTGCTGTTCCATAGAAACCCTATGTATGTAAGATCCCTGGCTGCACTAAGCGGTACACAGACCCGAGCTCTCTGCGGAAGCATGTGAAGACGGTACACGGCCCCGAGGCCCACATCACCAAGAAGCACCGTGGGGACACGGGCCCTCGACCCCCAGGCTCAGCGATGACCCCCGGGGGCCCAAACTCTGAACTGCTGCTGGAGAAAGAGGAGACTCGTCGAGAAGACTGCAAGCTGCTGGCGCCTGAGACTGCTCTGGTGAGTGTTCAGTGTTTACTGAAGGAAGCTTTAGTCAATAGCCAAGAAAATTACTCACCAATCAAGCTCACTTTTACAGATCAGTTACACCTTCCTGCAGTATCTGTGTAGTGAAAGAGAAACATAATCACATTGATCTCTCATATCTCACAGAAATCCCAGCCCAGCCCAGGAGGTCAGTCATCTTGCAGTAGTGAGCGTTCTCCACTAGGGAGCGCCAACAACAACGATAGCGGTGTGGAGATGAACCTGAATGCAGCCGGGAGCTTGGAAGATCTCACAGCATTGGAAGACGGAGGAGGAGGTGGAGTGGGAGGTGGGGGAGGAGGTGGAGGTGGAGGAGGAGGAGGAGGGGAGCCGGTAGCTATGGGGATGTCAGCTCAGGCCCTGAAGAGGCTGGAGAACCTGAAGATCGACAAACTGAAGCAAATCCGCAAGCCGACGCCTCCCGGTCGCTGCGCCAGCAACAAGCTTCCTGCCCTCCCTGGTAGGTTCTGGAACTGAAGTACTTATTGGAGTATTCTAGTGATGACTGATCAATGTCACTCAATGTTAAACCTTTTAAAAGAACCAAAACATTATTTTAAACTCACTCTTATGTGTTTATTGACACTTTGTGAATTGCTTCTTCTTGAATGTTCCTTTTCAGGTTCAGGAGAGAATATGGGAATGTGCACAGCGTCTCCCCTTCTCTCAAATCGACGTGTCATGGAGCTGTCTAACCACGATCTGGGAGGAGGGACAATTGCCTGCTCGACGAATGATAGGAGAGGGAGTGGCACCAGCAGCCTAAGCTCCGCCTACACCGTCAGCCGTCGTTCCTCGATGGTGTCTCCGTACCTGTCCAGCCGGAGGTCCAGTGACGTGTCACAGATGGGAGGCGCGGCAGGGGCGGGGAGTCACTTCCTGGGCCCCGAACAGGCTGCTGGAGACCCTTTGTCTCCTGAGACCGGCCGCAGAGGCGCTCCGTGTCCTGGAGGAGGAGGAGGAGGAGGAGGAGGAGGAGGCGGCGGAGGGCTGCCGGGCCTTCCTAATCTGACGCCTGCACAGCAGTACAGCCTGAAGGCCAAATATGCTGCTGCCACTGGTGGACCACCACCGACTCCCTTACCAAACATGGAGCAACCAGGTACTCCAGTTAGAAGAGGAGGTGTTTTGAGCGAGTACCAGGGTCAGCCGCTCCCTCCTTTTCTTCAGCATGGCGGCCCTCGACGGCACAGCGCCAACACAGAGTACGGTACCGGTGTTATTTATCCCCACCAGGCGCCAGGTAATAGCACCAGGCGAGCCAGCGATCCGGTTCGATCGGCAGCAGATCCACAGGCTCTCCCAAAGCGCTTCAACAGCCTGAATAATGTAGCCATGATGGGCCGGAGAAATGCACTGCAGCACCGCGGCTCCGACACGAGTCTGTCGCGCCACATGTACTCCCCCCGGCCGCCCAGCATCACTGAGAATGTAATGATGGAGGCGATGGGTATGGAGCCCCATCTCGCGCCTCCCGAAGCCAGGGATCGTTCCATGATGATGGGCCCCGCAGACAGGAACTTCGTAGGGTACCAGCAACAGAATCAGAGCCTCGGAGGCGGAGGTTCCATTTCAAACCAGCTGTCCCCGAGCCACGATTCTCTGAGCTGCCCGGACCAGGCTTACATGCAGCGGCACTACCAGAGCCAGGGCGGGGAGGTCGCCTCCCGGGCCGGTGGAAGCCTGATGGGTCCGACGAGACCGATTCAGCCTGAGGGGATGTCGAACACACTCCTGCAACAGGCTGAGTACAGTATGAGCACCTGCCAGCTCAGTCCCTCGGGCCCGCATTATCCCGGCGTGGGCCAGGGTGGGGATGCCGCAGGTGCTTGGAATGACAACCACAGCCAAGTTCCGACTCCCAGTCACGCTCTCCAGAGCCAGCGGGCGATGCAGTATTCGGATCCCGGCCTGCAGCCGCAGCAGACGCAGCCTCACTTCGCCAATCAGACGGGCCTCTACAACAGCTCTGAGAGAGTCCAGAAACTCATCATCAAACCTGAGCAGCAGTTCCACCCTGGGATGGGAGGTGGCGATGCCTGCCAGAGTGCGAAGCTCCATCAGCAGCAGATGCTCCTGCAGCAGACGCAGGGTTACCCTCAGCAGACAGGCCAGGTCATGTTGAGGAACTCCAACAATCCCAGCTGTGACTTTCAAGGGCCGAACCAGAACTCTTTCCCCAGCGGAGGAGGGTTGAGTTTGGGCTGTACTGGGTCAGCGCTGGCTGAAGGCCAGAGGTCAGAGACCCCGATGATGCAGGTGAAGGAGATGATGGTGAGGAACTACGTCCAGTCCCAGCAAGCCCTCATGTGGGAGCAGCAACAAGAGCAGCAACAACAGAGCGGGATAAAACCTCCTCCTCTCTCTGACAATATGGATCTGAGTGGCCAGACAGCAGTCATGCAGCACAGTCCACAGCACCCAAACCAGAACCTGTTCTCCAGTCAGCCGTACCCAGGATACCCCAACCAGAACCTGGTCATGAGCCCCCCGGCCCACAGCAGAGTGCCCAGCTCAGTAGTGCCTAAAGACCAGCAGCTGGCCGCTCTACAGGGGTCCTGCTATAACCAGGAGATGGTGGTCCCAAGGCCTCCGCAGGGCCGCAAACCTCTCAGCCGCCAGAATAGCCTGTCACAGGCAGGAGGAGGCTACCTCGGCAGCCCACCCCACCTCAGCCCGGTCCACTCCACTTCCAGCCCCCGGCGCGGGGTTCGACTCCCCCCGGTCCAGCATCCGCAGCATCCACAGAGTGAAATGTTCTCCCCCTCTAACAATAACAACAACATGTACTACTCAGGTCAGATAAACATGGAGATGGAGAAGCACATGGATCCGCCGAGCGTGGCTTGTCTGAACCAGCAGCACAGCATGGGCTCCGGTCTGGACCCGGCTGGTGGCACAAAATCGGCCCCCATGGCTCCTTATCCGGAGTCCGGCCCCATTTCCAATGCCTTAGAAAACCTGGACTTGGACAACGCGCGCATAGACTTCACATCCATCATCGATGACGCCGACTCGTCCTCTTTCAGCCCGGTGAACAATCCCTTGCCGGGTCAGCCGGGGTCTTCCTCCCAGGCCTCGTCCCGCCTCACCACCCCCCAGACTTCTGTCAGCCTCGCCGTCGGCTCCGGCCTGTCCAACATGGCTGTGGGTGACATGACGTCCATGCTCACGTCCCTGGCCGGAGAGAACAAATATCTGAACACACTGTCTTAGAAGACGACTCAGGGGTAGCTGAGAAGACATTTAGGCGAACAATCAACCGCTGGCATCGGCCAGTTTCCAATGTTACCGACTCAAATTCTGTCCCTTGTAAGAGAATTTTTGTTTTCCTACAAGAAAGTAGAGTCAGGGTGAAAAAGAGCCTGAGAGTGGTTCGTTATATGTGATTATTCGGTGGTCTCTGATGAATTGTACATTGGCTATCGAAAAAAATGAACCCACCCATGAACCTTCTTAAAGCCAGATTTATGGATCAGTGAAACTGTTGTGCTGAATCTAAATAACAACGTATTTGTTCCTCACTTTGATTGCAAGTTGAGTTCAATCAGCTATCGAGGGCCCAGGTTTCACTTGTACGAGCGCCGACCCAAAAACTTCAACACCAAAGGTGCCTGAACAGCTTCCCTCGCTTGCCTTGGTACTTTAATTTCTGTGCCTTACTGAAAGACACAACAACTGTGTGCCTGGCGCGACATAGTGACGCTGAACGAAACAGGCATTCCAGTCACGCAGGGCCTTTGGTAAGAGTGGAGCAGAGAAGGATACGTGTAAATAAGTTATAAATATAAATATATATACAGAATGTTGTGTATATGACAATGAGACATCGGATGGTTGTGTCCCCTGTCTTTGGATGGACCGCTTGGATTCTGAAGGCCGATGTTCAAAGCATGGGATGTTGGTGAAATGGGTCAAGAGGTGAGGAAGATGCGCTTTCATTGACTGAGAAATCCTTTCTGGGTGCTACTAAACTCACCTGAATCGCTCGAGACGTCTTCGTTGTCCTGAACGACACAATATCCTACAGTGGTATATCAGTATTCACACATATGCACAAATGAATATACACACAGAGTATCCCCACACACAAACACTCAGGACTTGTGTAAATCTTTGGTGTTCACATTAACTGTATGTTTTAATTGCCTTTCCAGACAGAGAGTTTGCACTCCACATGTTTACTGTAAGTTTTCCTAAAGCAGCTGTGTACTTATTTCTTCAGTTGTGTTTTTTTTTAACTGCGAGACAAATAGTGCTCTAAGATTTCAAAGGTACATACGATGAGCAAAGCTCGAACATCATATGAATCAGTTATTTTACCAACGTAGCAATATGTCCAATATTATCACCAGTGAAGCCTCTCCTTAACATTCATTCGACCTATGACTCATGCATGACTCAGCTTTGGGCGACGGCTATTGAATGAAACTCAGCTCAGCTGGTTTAAGTCTTTCACCAGATCTGGTATTTGAGAACAGTGCAGTGCCAGTGCACTAAAGATGAGTACTGTGAGGTATTTTGCATAATAAAACCAGGACACTCGGACATCGAAACAGCGTTCATGCGATCAATTTGAGAATTTGATGTGTTTTTATGGGTATATTGAGGTACTTTTTGCAACTATGGAGAGCTGTATCGTATGGAAACGGGCTGCAGCTCTTCGCAGAACTGATTTTATACTGTGGCTTTGCACTGACTACAGCACTGTTTGAAAAGATACCTGTCTCTCTTTACTACTCACATTGAACCTCATTTTGATGACAGCGTACGTAGATTCATCACGGTATTTTTTGGTGATTTCAAACGCTCACACATTCAACTCTCCTAATGTTCAGTTGAAGCAACGCAAATGTAGTCCCGAAGTCTTTCATGTGACGTCTCAGAAGTTCTTTGTCACGTCTCTTCCTTGCTCGTTTGAGCATACGTACGGACGAGCATTTCCTCATTTTGTAAAGAAAAACAAAAGTCTCCAACCTACCAAAGACACCTAGAAATGACTGACACAAAGATGCACAAATAGTCTATTTTAACATAACACTAACACTAGCAATAAGGGCATAAACATTGACTGATAGTGCTGTTCTTTAGAATGTATGTTTTGTATAAAAGTATCTTTTTATAATAATGAACTTTATGGATGTTGTCTTCTCTTTGAGTGTGTGTTGTTTTTTTTTATAACTGTCATCCTTCATTCTGACTTTTTTGCTGGCAAAAGAAATATCACCTTTAGCAACAGAAAGCTATAATAGTAGCAATAACTATAATAGACTGAAAAAAAGCCAAGTGTTATATTTTGTGTACAATTTTCTACATTTTTATACATATGTGCTATATTTTACCATTTTATGAATAAAGATGTTCAGTTTGGGATGGATGCAGAATGCTTGTCGAATCTTTTGTTGCCATCTCTGTTGTTTGCCGTCTTTGTGTCGCTGCTCCAATTCGTCTCCGCTCTGTCTCGTGTGATATCTCAATTTTATGCATGACGAACCGAGAGCGAGGGGAGATAAGGTGCCAAGAACCAACGTTCAAAGCAACTCGCGCCTCGAGTAAAGTGTGCGTTTCTGAGAAAATGCAACGGCTCCTTCTCTCCATTAGAGTGCAGTGTAGCCCGAGAACAAGCTCAGGCACCTTATTCCAATTTCACTCACCACAAACGAAGCCACCATAGCATCCCTTCAGTGCTGCATACTTTCTCTGCTTGCCCTGCCTGGAAGCAGTTAAACTATCGTACATTTTGCACATTTTGCACACATTTTGCACAGTTTACACCCAAACCTTCTAAAGTATATTCAAATGACCAAGCAGGAGACATTTGTCCTAAATCATCCTCCCTTTTGTTTATGCCCTGGAGGCTGTTTGGAAAACCCCTTGTTATAGACGTGATTTAGACCTCATGGCAGTCCGTTTTGAGCTCTAGTGATCTGCCAAGATTAAGTAGATGAGCATTAAAAGCGGCTGCTCCTGGTGACATCAGTGCCTGGACGGGCTCTCTGTGGTCAGTGGGAACTGGCACCGCGGGCTGCTGAGTGCTGTAAGAAAGAAAAACTGCACAAATCACGCTTGTAAAATATTATCAACAACAATCTGGGCTTTACAAGACGTCGTATAAAAGAGAGAGATGGGAAAACTTTGCGTCGTGTCCTCCGAAAAAGTGCAAGTGGTTCCCAATGCTGTTGGCCTTGTTGCTCTTTAAAATGAAGTCATGTTTATTTGTATGTCATACATCACAGGTTATAGTGGTGTGAACATGAGTCACAAACAGTTCAACCAGAGAGTGATTTTTCCCTTAAACTCATGCAGGGTGGGAGAAAAACGTGTGCCCCCTCCCTTTAATCATCCCGTGACATTTTCTGTTTATTTTAGGAGGCCAGTCACCCGTTTGACAGGATAACAAGTCGAACTGTACCATCACAGGGCTGCTGCAACTCGCTGCTCCTTTATTGCTCTGCCCATCCCAAGTTCAGACAGAACACATTGTGGGTTTATGCTGCAACAAACTGGGGGAGTTACCAGTTGGGAAAGCCATATTTCCCAGTTGGGAACATTCTTTGCGAAGCTGAAAACGGGCAGCAAGTCAGCCCGACAGAAACCAGACAACACTGAAACTGTGTCCATTTTAAACTTGTGAAATAACTATTTTTTTGCAAGATCATTTTAAAGGCTAGCTAGCTAATCAAGCCTATAATGTTTCTCTTATTATCTACTGTTAGACTTTTACCTCCAGCAAATGTTCTTTTGTGCACAAAAGTATTATTGATTGATGCTACATCAGGTTCTCATAACTCTGAAATTTCCAACTTTCCTAGTGGGAAATTCTCAGTTTGCTTACATAAATGTGCTTTTCCCACCAAGTGGCATCTTTTCCACCTTGCAGTTTCTCATGGGTTTATTCGTAGTCTAACTTTAAAGTAAACTTAGGTTAAAGTTGAATAAGTACATCAGGACTGTCACAAACTGCCTGTCACAACTGTCAAATGCACTTCAGGCACAGCTAACTGTTGATCACAACAGATAAACTATCTCCAGAAGAGTTTACCTTTTGCCATTTACTTTCCCATTTATTTTTGTGTCTTTTTGGGCAGTTGCAACATACCTGCACCTGTTACTTGGGCTACCTTACTTCGCTAATTGGGTTTTTTTGTGGCTTGAACTTACAAGATAACTTTCAAAACATTACAGATATTGTCGACATCCCATCGGTGAGTGACAGTAGCTCCTCTTAACCTTTACGTCCCCTCTGTTAGAATGTGATGTGGAAAGTCTTTCCACGTTTGCCATTTCCCTGAAATATCCATTGCTGCCGTCATACGTGTCACGTATGATTTTTCTGGGAAGATGTTTTTCGCAGCGACTTGGACTTTCAAAACGCTGTCACTACCTTTACTTTCTACAGTGTTGGCTCCTTTCGGTTCAGGGGCCCCAGTGTGCTTAGACTATATTGGCATTGTGGTGTTGTGGCATGGCACAGTAGACTCACGGCAGCCACTACAGCCTGGCAGCGACGCTAGAAGCTGACTCATTTGCTCCGAGGCGAAGGGAAGTTTTCCTGACGGACTACTGATCCGCAATCTGGCATATCCAGATTTGTGATTCAAAACAATAGCTCAGTTTCCACAAAAGGGGTCTCATGGGGTGTTTTCCCTAAGGGGGGGTCAGACCGACAGAATAGGGCTCTTATAGCTAATTCACAATTGTATGGCTACATGTTGAATACACACCTTTGAAGAAATGTTATTGTAAGAAACTACTGACACATCTCGCAAAAACTTTATTGTTTTGGAAGTGGCTGTTGGTGGGGAACTGTTGTCTTGTCATGAGGTCCTAAATTGCAGGAAGGTTTTGCTTTGTTTGAGGAGTTTACTGAGTAAAAACGAGACTTTTCTTGTGTGTTTACGCTGTAATTTTGTTCCAGACAAAATCCTTTATATCAGAGTTTCAACAATGTCCCCGAATCTTTCTCTACCATCGTTTTGTGAACATTTTATCTTTTGCCAAAGAAGTCTCTATTGTTCATGTCTTTGTTTGGTTGTAGGTGTGTGTCTGTGGACACTTTACCAAACTATATTCCTTAATATTGTCCGTAAAAAGTGGCCTGACTGACGCTACGGTGCCACCCGACCACCACTTTTCTGTTGTGTTAAAATACCAAAATAAGAACTGAGTTTTTCAAATGCAAAGAAGTGGGCAGCATAATGACTTTTCTCTTTTCTTGTCTTGCCATTCAGAGCGAGGCCTTTCTTTTCCTTTGTCACTTAGGTTGGCATATAATTAACTCCTGCTTAATATGCTGTGTAAGGGCTCTCCTCCCCATGCAAGACGCTTTGAACCCATAGACCACAGACTGGGACAAAACCCCAGTGGGACTGCTTCCTTCGTGTGTGTGTGTGTGTGTGTGTGTGTGTGTGTGTGTGTGTGTGTGTGTGTTCTAGAAAGAGAGTAAATAGTTGCTTTAACAAGGCAGTCTTAAACCATACCACCAAAGCACCGCTGCATCCTTTTTTCGGCTGCACAACTGCGACACCGTTTTTAGAACACAAAGCGTTCGACATACCAACCTCTGTTGTCGTCGGGCAGAAGAACATCTGAGTGTTCATCAAAACAAGAGCAATAAGACGCTTTCACGCTCAAGCCTTCAGGTCGCGTTGCGCCTTCACCCGTCACTTTGCCTTCTCGCCACTAAAATCAAGACTCTGGTGAAAGTGAATGAAAAAACACCCACCTACACCTTCACTGCTCACTCATATATAAACATAATTTGGAAGCAGCTCCCAGGACCTTTGAGGCACCTCTGCACCTCGGTGACCCTCATCTGTAGCAAAGTTTATTGCCCCCTCCTCATCCACCTCCTCTCCACCCTCTTTCTCTCCTCCCTCTCCTCTATCCATCTCGCCACAAAGGGGGCCGTGGATGACCCTTTCTGTCCTCCTCTGTCTTTGGGCCTCTGCTCCCTCCCCACCTTCACGATGCTTTCTCTTCCACAATCCAATTGGGAAACAACCCCCCCCCCTCCCAGTAGTCACGACGGAGGAAGGAATGAAGGGGTATGCATCTAGTTTGGACTGATGCTACTGAGTGAAAGGTCTTGTTTACTTCTGAACTCCATCTAGAGTGTTGGGTAAGATTAAAGGGTGGAGACGTGAAGTCTTGATCAATAAATAACATCAGTTTGGAAATCTACGTGTGGTTTGGTAACTTTTTCAGGCTAAACAAAGCTAAACTATGAGTTAGATTTAGTTACTCATGTAATTCATAAGAAACATTTCTCTATTTTCATTTAGGTTAAAATTACCTTTGAAGCTTTGAAGGTGACTTAGTCCAACTTGAGTCCTTGTGCTTTTGATGAAAAGCTTGACACATAACTGATCCACTGAGTCTCTTTCTTCAACATTTAACAATACATCAGCGGACCTCAAAGGTTGAATTGTCAGAGATCCTTCATTTCATTGTTTCAGTGAAAAACCCAAAGCTCCCTGTGTGTCTTCATCACTGACCTCTGCTTGTTTCTTTTGCTCCAAAAAAAATCATGTGATTGATGACAGAGGCTGGAACTGGATTCAACGTTTTAACCCCATCAATTAGGAAATCCACACAGTGGGAGGAGCTTCACACTTTAGCCGTGGACTCACGATTAGAAAGTTAAATCGTCACACCAAAACGAGCATAATGAGTTTCTGCATGAATGCTTGAATTTAAAATATTTATGTGATTAAAACTCAGTCAGAATTCACCACAAATGAATGTGACTCAGAACAAACTGTTGGTGTCTGCTGTGAATGATCTAAGACGCTTTAGTTTAATGCTGAAACGGTCAGACGTTACTTGCCAGCATGGTCGGTGCTTTCAGATCGTCTGAAAACTTCAGTGCAGCTAATCCTCCTTTTACTTTCCCGTCTTTACCTCGCTTAATCTGTGTTATTGTGTCAGATCCCTGTTTGTTTAGTCCGCACTGGCCCCTCAGTGGAGCGCATTATGTGCCGTGAAAAGCGGCCCGGATCGCTCTTGTTATCTGGCACAGTTGTTTGAAGGTGGGGGGGCCTCGGGAAGGCAAAGGTGGGGGTTCTGAACGCTGCACTGGAGTTTTACTTCGGATGTTTTTTTCAGTTGCAAAACAGATTACGGTCCAGGTTGCAACACAAAGGACCGGCCAATGCACCACTTCCTACAGCTGTCCAGGGGTGAATGGGGGGCTCGGGACGGGGTCCTCCCCGGGGTACTTGAGCGCAGGTGACGCGCATAACAGCAGGGCTGTAAAACACGAAGGGGAGGGCGATGAGGAGGAGGGGGTGCGCACATACCTGCGCTCACTAACCTGCACCTCGTTCAGTCTCCTGTCAATGAACACGTGAAAGAAAGAGCCGCTGAAGTTAACAGTCTCATTTGCACGTCGTCAACGGACCAAAAGCTGGTGACGCTCGACGTGTGGGGCGAAGGAAACACAAGACAGCCACGAGTTATTCCGATCAGGTGTCGCAACAGCATTGTGAAACAGCGCTTTGGTGAATGTGAAGACGCCCAAACAAAACCTAAAAAAAGGTTTATTTCGGGCCACGAGATGAACGTGCTGCAGCCGTGCACCCCATCACCCGTCCGCACAATCCGACCCTTTATTGAGGGGGGGACACGAGACCACGGGCCGCGCTCGGGATTTCCTTCAGCAGAGAGGAGGCGCGATTCACAATAAAATATTGTCAAAGTTAAACTCGGAGTTTTTTGTTTTTATGACCAGGCTAAATGAGCAGATCTGAGTCGCGTCGCTGCTCCGGGGTAGGTGGAGGTCTGCGATGCCAAGACTGACCTCAGGGCCAACCTCTGCTGCTGACATCACTCCTCACGGCTCGTCGCCTCCGCTTGGAGTCCCATCAAGGTCTGAGGCTCCCGCTGTGACCGAAGGCGATGCCTCAGTGCCATTCATTCTCAGGCAGCCGCTCAGGACACACGCTCGCGTCGCTCCCCGGACCCCCGTTTTCGAGAAGAAACACGGCGCGACGATGACAGAGGAGAGCCGGGGGATGACAGAGGAGAGCCGGGGAAAGCGCAGGAAACAAGCCAACCCCAGGAGAAACCGAGGTAAGACGCGACGCCGCGCTGCGAAGTTTTCAAGAAGTTGGTGGGGGAGACTGATGTGGACAGATGTTGCTGCTGCAGCCGGGCGGACGGACGGACGTCCTCGCGCTTACCGCCACATCGAGGGGAAAAAAAGCCCCCAAAAAACCAACTGCGCGAAGTGTTTTTACCGTGCAGCAACTTATTGCAAGCGACTTTGAAACACTCGTGACTCGGGAATGGTGTCAGTAACTGCAGGGATGAAGAGTAGCCGTCAGTTTAGGATCAATCCACCTGAATATGCCCGCGTGCGCAGTGAGCAAACAAGGTGCAAGTTAATTAGCAAAACAAAAGGCAGAAAGAGTTTAAGGGAGTAAAAACTCGACCCAAAGTTGCTACAACTCTACTAGTTTTTTTAATCGTTTATTTACACGATGAAATCCATTAAAGCCATCAAAGGGAAAGTCCTCATGATTGAAACAAAGACGGACGAAAGTTGTAAAGAAGCCAAGTTTATTTTGTGAGCTTATTTTGCCACTTTGAAGTAATTTCAGTCGAACGCAGAGCAGCCAGTTGACAGTACTGTACTTGAGAGCGTCTTCCTCTTACATGTCCTGTAGTTGTGTGGCTGTTCAAGATTATAGGTTATCAGAAACTTTCCAGGCTGCTCTCTCTTTTGCAATATTTCTTGTCTCAACTTTGCAACGCCAGTTGCCGTTTTACATGCAGTTTCTGTAAGTCTGATGTTTTACATCGATTGCAGTAATCACTTTGACAGAGTTGGAGCTGCATCCTTTAGCATTAGGTGACATTTAAAGGAAAGTAGTGTGCTCATTTACAGTACCTAGCAATGTTTTTGTTTGAGGCTTGCAAATTATTTTCATTAGTCCTAAAAAAATGCAAATTCAGAAATTTTACTCTGAAAAAAATGTGCAGACATTCAGTTTTTTTGAACACAGGATTTGAAAGGAGCTTAAAGGTCTATTTCATGCATCAGGAAATAATTCCCCTAATTCAGCACATTTACCTTTCCTATAAATATCGTATGACCATCATCGTCATCATCATGTTATCAAGAAGTGGACAGTTCAGCTGACCCTGGTGTCAGTTATCAGTTTCTGTGAAAGTTCTTCCCACAGAGAGGAACTCCTGGAACAGCGTGCTGCCTTCACAGAGTTTGCTCGACACGTTTCTCTGCATACATCTGGCTGTCTCGTGTTTATGTGCAACTCTATACTCCTGAAACAAAGCACAGATACGCTCATGCGTACTGACGTGCAATTGACACAGTAATTTGTATCGTGAAATGCAACTCTCCCTCCCTTACGTTTAATTTCAAATGATCCTCTGTGTTGGACACTGAATAGTTTTCTCGAGCCTTGTGTTTCTGCAGAGAAACTTACAGCACAGATCTTTCTATGCCAATATTAATGCTGTGTATAGATGAGGGATGCCAGTTCAAGTGTTTTTGCTCACCTTTTATGACACAAATGGCATGTTTTTCTGATTCAAAAGGAAATACCAGAGAAAACAAAACACAGCTTTACATTGGTCCCCTTTTCTTCCCCAAAAGTGCATATTTTTTTCTTTAGAAGAGGTCCCAGCAGGAGCAGGCTTGGTCGCTTTCCCTCACGCGAAAGCCACCAGAAGCCATGCGACGTTCTTGTTTGCCTCTAATCTAACAAGCACCCGCCATGAGTGTATTTGCTGTGAGGAGTCAGTTTGCTTGTTTATTAGTCTGCTTTTAGTGTTTCCTCATTTTATTCAGAAAGGTGTGAAGTTCAGAAAAGTGTCACTTGGGCGACAGCTTCTTTGGCTTCTTAAAATTATTGGGCGCCTGTGTGTGCATGTGCACACACAAGCGCGGTCTCACCTTTGACTGTCACGTAGCAGTTTGTCGACCGACCGCACTCTATTTCACAAATCAACAGCGTCACACCACTGTGAAGGCTATCAGCTGCGCAGCACACTTACTGACAAGGGCCTGTCACTTATCAGGCTACTCGCAAAAAAACCGTCCAGTTCCTTTAATTGCCGCAGTAACCTCTGAGCGGAGATAAGCATCACCTGCAGCGAATTTCCAGTAACATTTATTCAGAAATGGTGGGATTTGAAAAAAAGGCAAACTGAGAACAGGAAAGCAGGAAACTGAGTAGAAATTGATACCCAGCTGGGAGTCTGAAACTGTTTTAAATGTCAACTTGATGAATGTTATCTTTGATGTGTCCCACACCGTCTATTTTTAGTTAGAGAATGTCTTCCGACTGTTTTCTTTTTTTTTTTTGTTCTCTTTCGCCTTCACGATGTCTTGCTTTTGGAATTGTTTGTGAAATGTGCAAGTTAGGTGCAGGCTTGCACATGGAGCAAGTCACACATGTGAAAAGTTTGTTCGAATTGTGTGCGCCTGCATCCTCGAGTCCGCGTCAGAAAGTTTGTGCTAGAGCTGAGTGTAGGATCAGGAATGTGCCTGGGCAGGAGGCGGCTGTGTGAGCGGGGAGTTAAAGGTCCTTGATAAAACCAAATGAATTTGGCAGGCCCGTCTCATAAGACAGCGATTTGGGGATCGTGTCCAAACCAGAAGAAAGAGAAAAAAACCCTAGCCTGGCTTTTTATTCCCTCTCCAAGGCGCCTATTGATTATGTCTCTGTCTCCCCCAATAAAACCGTCAATGTTCAGCAATATCAGGCAACGTGAGGAAATTACAACTTTTCATTCCTGGCAGATTGAAAACAGTCGCGGGATCGAGAAAAGGAAACATGTACATTCGAAATGACGACCTATATTTACTGGCTGCAAGAGAGGGACTTAAGTTTCAGAGTGTGTGAATTAATTAGCTAAACGCTGACAACTGCAAACAGTTCAACACCCTCTCATTCAGGCCTCCGAGCTCAGACGGCCAAGCCAGTAATTTCTGTCTTCACAGCGGTCATTTTGTTGTCAAGTCTCCCTTTTCTGCAATTATCGTAACTATTTTGATGGTTGTAATCACCATCGTGTTTTTAACACAATTACACTTGCGCTTTCTAATTTAAAACACTATAAGCCAATGTAAATTTTGCATGGCACCATTTTTATTCACCCTAAAACAAACCAGTCAAAATTTGTAATGAGTTTTCAGAAATCAGCAGCTAAAATTTTTGATTCTATCTCTTTGTTGAAAAAAAGGTGGGTTCAGGGACTTTAAATGTCACATCCTGGAGACTCGACTCTGTTTACATTCAAGCCTTTTTTTCATCAATTAATGTCATCCATTCATTCTTTATATATGGGCCTTCCCTTTGCTCTCAACCGCAGCATCTTTGGCAGGATGACTTCCAGAAACCTAATCAGACTCATTCAAAGTTTGCTTTTGACTCAGATGTCTGAGTGTCACACGCAGCCTCTGAAACATACAGTATCTCGTCCTGTCGCCTTGCCCCTCGTGTTTTGTTAGTTCATTAAAAACTTCACTCTGTTATTGAGTGAATGCGTCTTTTTAAGAGAGCTCTCTCTCTCTCTCTCTCTCTCTTTCTCTCTCTCCCTCCCTCCCTCTCTCCTTCCATTTCCCTCTCTCCCTTTCCCATTTTTCTCCTTTTTTCAAGTGCCAATTTATTTAAACTCCTTTCCCCTTTTCTTCTTTCTCCTTCATTGATTTCCAAACCCCAGTCTTTGTATGCAGCTGGGGCCCAGCTGTGTGTCTGTGACTGTGTACGTGTGTGCATACGTGTGTGTGTGTGTGTGTGTTTGTGTGGGTTTTTTCTGGCACAGTGCTGCCACAGTGAGCATAGCACACTGTACACAAAGGACTCGAGAAACAAAAAAGAGGGGGAAGAAGAAGGAGAGAGAATGGAGGGAAAGCACGGGAAGGCTGAGGGCTGACGAGCTTGTACTGTACAGAGTGGAGGGGCTGGGCCTTTTGGACCGGGCCCACTTTAACGGCAGATGTATCAGCGCTCAGGGATGAGGGGTGGGGAGAGCGAGACAGCAATGAAGAGTCCAGGCACCACAGTTTATTACCGGGACTCTTCAAGAGGCTCAGCTCAGGCGTCAGAACCAGCGGGTGGGAGGGACCGAATGAGAAGGAGGGAGAGGAGGATGACAGAGGTGGGGAGCTGATGGGGTTGACAGGGCTGAAGACGGCGAAAACAGTTCCTCAGCGTGAGAAGACAAGAGATGGAGGTCCCGGGGGGCGTGCGGGGGGGAGAGAGACAGGAGACACAGGATGGGCGACAGAACGTGGGATAATCTAAGTGTTTCCTTATTTGTGCCTTTACATTCCCACCGCGGCGAGTGTCAGAGATCCGTCCCGTCCCTGCGCTGTGTGTTTCATGCCAGTTCTCCACAGCCGTAATGGGGAATCCCTTGATTGAGTCCCTCTGGTATTTTTCACATGTTTATTCAATTATTGCTCATTCTGATGCTTCAGATGGAGCCAGCGCAAGTCTCATGTCTTGTATGTTTTTGCCGCATGGCTGCCACACTGGCGATCCTCTCCAATACAGCGACGCGGTCCTGGAAAAAACAGACTCTGACATTCTGATTTATACTTTTTTTTAAGCAATTTTTATTACGATTTGAAAAATGGAAAGGCGCTTTTACCAGACGACTCCAACAGCTCTCCTCAGTAGAACATATTAACGGAGGTAGATTGGGATCATGTTGTAAGAGAATGCATCGCCTCCTCCAATAGGAAAACAACTGTCCCATTTTGATGATCACACGTTGACTGTTTCGTACATAATTGCATTCATGTTGTTCATGTTCACCAACATAGAGCTCCTGGATTGTGTACTCGCAGTGTTGAGGAAATCAATCATGAAACACTTAACACTTCTGGACCTGACATCTTGTCTTTATTGTGAAAAACAGTCAAGTCCAGCAAATATTTTGGTAATTTTGGTCAAACATTTTGACTCACAGTCCCAATAAGTGTAGAGTGGGTATGTGCGATGTGAAAGCTCGCTGCACAAGCTGCACTATGCAACGCAAGTACATGTAACACAATCCTGTGCACTGGATTGATTCACACAAACAAATAAAAGGACACTATTAAGGACACAACATTGTCCATGATGGAGCAAAAGTGGCTTTTATTTATCCCTGAGAGCTTAAACTCTGACTCAGATTCAGAAAGTTGTGGCGTTTGGCTGTTAGATGTGGGGGTTTTGACTTATCATTCAGTCAGTCCCTAATTCACTCGTGGACTCTTGTGTTTATAGGCCTGGCCCTCGTCTTTTAGTGCAGCCACAGTAAATTGGGGTTCTGTGAATTCGGAGAGAGCTAAACCTCTCGTCAGAGTTTTAGTTCTGTAGTTTGCAAACTTTGGGGTTCAAATCTGGTGGTTGGAGGTCAGAGAAAAGGATGCAGTGAGTGAGACGAAGTCAAAAGAAGTCACTGATGCATCGTAAAGACAAAGGCCCATTGGACGGTCATCATTTTAGACTCCCCACCAGTGTTTGGCAGGTTTAGGACTCACTTTCTGATCATCTGACCTCTTTTCCGAGCCTTGGCTTGAGAAGATGCGGCGCACTGTTTTATGAACTCAGCTGTTCGCTTATCTCAGGGCGTGACGGAGGGAGGTCTGTCCTTTGAGATGCTGATTGCTCCTCCATGTTTGAGTTCGTTTGTCCTCACAGACATTTGCCGGTCCTGCAGTTCGCAGGCCCTTTCATACCCCCCCGCTCTCGTTGCCACAGCTGTATAATGTGCTGCTGTGATCAGGACTTATTCAGAAAATATTGTAATTGCAGATTCAAATATTTGAGAAGGGCTTATTTATTATAATAGCTTCCTGCAGATGACTGTTGCATGGTGTTAGAGAAAAACATGCATAACACACAGATCCATTATAGATTACAACATATACTAAGGTTTCTAAATGCAAATTACTAGAAATAGGTGGAAAAGATTACACCTTCCTTCACATTCAATATGAAATCTTCAAATAATCACAACCTGATTGTTTCGTCCACTTTCGTCAGCAGGAGGGAATGTGATTGCCTGAATTGTCTAATGGCGAACAAATGGCAACACAAAGTTTAGAGGTGAGCGTTCATCGTGGAATCACACCCGCTTTAACTGTGAGATAACACCAAGAACCTCAGAGTTTATGAGGTGTGTGAGTTTATGTGTGTCAGGATGTACTTAAATCACATCCACTTCTTTTGTGGAGGTTTTTTCTATTCTTGCACTGAAGCCGTTTCATCTGATGGAAAAAAGTTTACATCCTGTAAAGTTTGAGGCTGCAAATTAAACCCGGGCATTTTCGACATATTCCATTTGTAGTAGTATTATTATGTCCTTTGTCATTGCTCTGGCAAAACTCCTCACCATTACGTCTATTTGTGGATCTTCCTTTATTGCAGCCAGCCCGGGTTCGAGTGTGTTTGATATGCTGCACATGTTTGACAGAAGAAAGACTTTAAAACTCTCCAGATAGGCAAGCTCTCTGCACACAATTTATAGATATGTGCTGTTTTATCACACCTCAAATTAAATTTGGAAACCCTGCTTCAGCTGTCATGTATTACAAGGGCCAGATGGGTGGCAGAGAGAGAGAGGGGAGACAGAGGAGGAGACAGGGAGAAAGCACCCCACTTAGCTCTCTGACAGTGTGCCAGCGTTTGCCAATAAAAGACCGACATACAGCAAAGTCGTGGGTTACACGAGGAAAAGTTTCTTTTGCACTGAGTATCAGTTTGAGTTAAGTAAGCACCCACTTTTTTTTACTCTGTCCTAATTACCTCTGAGACACGTCACACCTGCTGAGAAGTTTGAGTGGATCCTTTAGTTTGACTCAAAGTCCCTTTAAAGTCGCAGCTTCTCCATCTTTAATTTCATTGTTTCTGCCTCTGAGGCTACATTTCTGGTTTAGGTTTAAATGATTTAAAGTAGATTATTATAGCAAGTTTATGCTCCTGTCTAATGGCGATCTGTCCTTTCACATAAAATCAGCACATGTATTTACAGTTCTTCTGCCCAGTGTTATAGAAATGAACATAAATATCTGATTAAAGCTTTGTCCTAATGATCAACGTGATGATTATGATGACCTTCAAACAAGTACATTTTGTTCTTCAAATCCTCAGCATGACAGTGAAAAGTGAAGCAAGTGTCTATACATCAAAACTACTCTCAGATATGTAGTTCACATGCTTTAAGTCAAAAAGACAAGCGTACAGAGTTGTTTGTGGTCGAGAACAGATCAAACTGAGATGGCTAGTTTCATAACATCTTTCACGACAGCAGGTCTGGTGGGGTTATTTTGGTAAGCAGTGGTTAATAGTGACTACAGTGGACCAAGGAAAGGCAGCCAGAGAGAGACATGTGTGGCCACGGTTTATATGATAGGAAGTGAAAGTTGCCCCATAACGTCAGTTCCCTGAATGAAAATAGCATTTTTTAAGGGATTAAAACAGTAATGTGAGCTACAATGAACCAAGCTGTGACCATTAAATGGAGAAAGAAGTAGTTTCTATTAAAGTTTGGTCTGATAAATTAAGTTGTGTGGAGGAGTTGTACAGACTGTGAGAGCTGACAAACTTTAGGACTTCACATCTTTCTGCATTTCTCAGTGATCACGAGCAGGAGTGCATCATTATCAAACCTCCTGACCATCGCTGCAACAACCATTTGTGGCACCAGTGTTCCCTGTTGTGGAGGTCTTTTTATAGAAGGGTGATGCACCGTACTATAGTGAAGAAAACTGTTCAAGAACGATTTGAAAAACACCATGAAAAGTTCAAAGCGTTGCTTTGGATTGAAAATCCACCAGAACTGAATTAATTTGAGTAGAAGAAATATACAAGTTCGACTGTGGGAACTTGGAACATCCAGAATTTTAAGTTAATGGTGGTGTTTGATCCGCCTTAGTTGTTCAGAGTTGTTGCATATCAATCATGTAGTTTGATGGCTGTAGCTGCTCGGGGGGAACCAAAGTAAGAATCATGTTTGCATGACTGTGTTCATGTTGAGTTGCACTGATCTATCGCAGTGGCTCCCCTTCTTTCTAACTCGCCATTCTCAGCTGACTCTGTTAAACTCTGTTTGCTAAGATCTGTCGGTGCTTCTCTCAGGCCAGGTGAGAAAAAAAAGAAAGAGTTGGACAGACGACAAGAAAGGCGTGCGAGCGGTCAGCCAGCCAACTCCCCCGCGCTACGTCTGTCTCCTCTCTGTACCTGAGATCACCTGGTACCACCTTCATCTGACCTGCACATCTCACACACACACACACACACACACACACACACACACACACACACACACACACACACACACACACACACACACA
>JAUESF010000070.1:11783034-11797094 GCA_032274765.1 Malacoctenus tetranemus | reverse complement strand
CTGTTTGTGTTGGAGACCCTTGCTATGTTAGAGGAGGGTCTCTTCCATCTCTTGCTGACTGACATCAAATTTCCATCTAAATTCAGCTGCAGTTGGAACCCTTCCTGACTCCTTCTTTCATTTCTTTTATGAATTCACATTTTTGCCTTCAGTCAACCGCCAGTCATCTCGCTATTTCTTCACCTCCTGCAGTGTTGTTTTTCCTTAAATCTTGATTGTATTTTTCGCTCTTCTGATATTTTCTTTCCATTTTCAGTCGAAATATTTGTCTCCATTTTGCTGACGTGCCCTCAGTTCTCTTCACTCTCGCTGTATTGGTTCTGTTGAGCTCAGTTTTGTGCTTGACTGGCTGGACTTTGCCCACCACCAATGCCAGCCACAGTCTCTCTCTCTCTCTGTTTTTTTTTTTTTGGTACTGCAGTTTTTAATTCGCTCGCTCTCTGTTTCTCTCCCTCTCTCTCTCTCACTTGGCGTCTGGGTCTCTCCCTCCCTCCCTGCAAACCCGCTGCCTC
Organism: Malacoctenus tetranemus; assembly: GCA_032274765.1. Taxonomy (NCBI): domain Eukaryota; kingdom Metazoa; phylum Chordata; class Actinopteri; order Blenniiformes; family Labrisomidae; genus Malacoctenus; species Malacoctenus tetranemus. Next base: position 11,796,582 of record JAUESF010000070.1, on the reverse strand, counting down.
TTTGTCTCTTGGCAGACGGCAGCAGATTGCAGGCTGGACGGGGCCATGTGGGTGTTTGACTTGGGACACAGAGCTGAGGGCCACGAACAATGTCTGCGTGTACAAACATAATTGGACATATAATATTTGCAGACATTTGGACACAAACACGCTCACATATACACGCGCGCGCACACACGTAAACTTTCAAATCGCCGCACACTCGGCCTATCTGTCCAGCATTGAGCGTCGATGCCTGTTCTCATTGTTGTGGAGACGTCTGGTAAATTATACAAGCAGACAAACAAGAGAGCGTAGCTGCACCTGGCCAGGCCAGCAGGCTCGAACGTGCAGATCGAAAGCTTACCGACGGCTTCCTACATGTGTGCTCTTATATCCATGCAGTAAAGATGCAGATTAGTGCTTTAACAGAAGCGCCAGCAGAACAAATGATTGGCAAAGAGATGTTTTTCATCCAGCTTACATAACAGACTCATTTTATTCACCCCGATGAAGACCACATCATGATTCCTCCCTCACTCCCCGCCCCCCTCCATCCTCCCCCTCTCCCTCCCTCCTCCCTCCTCCCCCTGTCTGTTATTTAGCATGGGTCGCATGTTGTGTAGCATTACAAATGGCTCATTGGGAACAGAGTCAGCTCTAATCAGTTCTGGTGGGGGAGCTTGTTTGTACCTGCAGCTGTGATTACACCACTCGGAAAAAAAAAACAACAGCCGAACAGTTCGGCTTATTAGGAAGTGGAATAGTAATATAGGAAAATCAGAGCTCGGATGCTGCCAAACTGTCACTGTTGCTGGCAAAGTATTCTATTCAAAGTAAAGTGGGAGGTTGTTGTGGGAATGCGCCAACTCGCTGTCTTTCACTCTGCAGAGTCGCGCCTTCGTTTCAGCTCCAGTCCTGGGGAGTGGCACAAATTGATATATTTTCTGCTTTTGTTGCAGCATCTTCTCGTCGAGAAAGAAATGCGGAGTGGGAGAAGAACCTTTTTTTCTGTTGTTGACTGAAACGACAAGTGTCATTTGATCACAATTTATGAGAATATTGCTTAAAATGATTACCTTTCAATGCTCTTTGTTAAAAGTAGGGTTTTTTTTATTAATTGTGTTGGCTGGTAAATGAGCTGCAGTCCCAGCAAAATGTTAGACCATGAAAACACTGAGAGGAATTGAAAGCAGCTGCACAAAATCACTTTTTCATTGAACTCGAACAAAATTGCAACACAGAATAATGCACTGACAAGTAGTTCAACAAATCAGCACTCCTCTAACTATCCATTTGCAATTCACTCATTCATCAATGAAATGTCTTAGTTGATTCTTTTTAATCTGTTGCTCAGAATAAAGTTGATACTGGGTCAAATTGGGAAGTAGGCAAAGTGAGGGAGCTAAACTAAAGAACGGGAAGACACGTAGCGATGGACATTCTGGGGACAAACAAATATCGTCTCTGTGGCCACACAGACAACGTCAACAGTCACACTAAATAAGCATTTATCCTTGAAAGCGCTGGACAGAGCTGAGTGTCAAAGCCAGCGATAAATCTGCATGCTTTAGGATTTTGTGTTCAGCCTGTTGTTGAGACCGTCTCTTCGAAGGTTGAGACGCAGCAAGGCCCAGATGTAATTCTTGGAGGTGCAGGGGATTATTCTCTCTCCCAGCCCGCTGGTGCAGTCATAAGCGTGGTTTAGACCGTCCTCCCGGCTTCGATGGCTTCTGAAAAGGGCAATAATACACGCACCGATAAAATGCCGTTTTCTTTATATCCGGCTTATGTAACAGTGAAAAGGCAAATAGGCGAACATATTAAGACCAATCGAGAATAATAACATAGGAGCTGAAGCATGTTGTGCGGCAGCCTGTTGTAACAGCTTCCATTTTCTCTCAATGTTTTGTTTTGTGTAATTCCACTTTTAATCCCTGCATTAGTTCATATTTCCCATCGGAATCTGTCCGGCATGATTAATTGTATTGAAAGTCGTCCTAATCTGTATTCCCTCGATAAAAATGATGTTGAAAAAACAAATGTCACAGTGGCACTTTTAGTTACAATTTGAATCCTTCTAATATGAAGAAAGGTTTGTATCTTGAGGAAATTTTAAGTGATGAGCGGAGTGAGTCAAACTGGGAACAGGAGTTAACTTGTGAAGGCCAAAAACTTCCCTGCAGATACGATCAGTTTTGCGAGATCGACTGTGCAGCTCCTCTCCTGCAGGGATTGTGGGTGGTTGAGCGACACACATTCAGCTCCTGTGAATTTTATTTACATACGCAGCATATGCACCACCCCCGTACAAAGACATACATACACACAGCTGATAAAATTAGGCCTGTTGGCATGCTTCTTTTTACCATTTTTGTATTACTTTGATGCGAATGCTGCAGACTGCTCGCAGCCAGTGTATATTCACAACTGTCATCGCAGCTTGGATGATGCAGGATTCAATATGTCGGAGTCAGTGGCTCTAGCAGTGCGATCTGTCTAATTAATTGGTTCACTGCCAGTACAAGCATGTGTGTCAATTTTTTTCCAGATCTGCGGTTGGCTGTGTGACTTATTTCATGCTCGGTTGTCAGCTGGTTGGCCGGCGTGTTTATTCTCCTCACTGGTGAACTGGTGGGTTGGCTGGTCGTGAGAGCAGACTTTTAATCTCACTATTGGGGAGCCAATGCATCGAAACGTAACGTAACTTGGATACAATGCGCTTGGATGTAATGCGGAGCACAGCCAATGCATGCTGGGGCGGCGCCAAAGCATGTAAACAGAAGATGAGGTGGAGCCACTGCATTCAAACATAACATGGGGTGGGGCCAAAGGGTTTGCATGTAATGCTTACACAGAATCAAACCATGTTTTTGCTGTGAGGTGACATTGCTAACAGCTTAAGCTTGATGCCGCCTGCAAAAGAAAAAATGTCATTCAAATGTTATTAATGATATTAACATGTGAAGTTAAAAAAAAAATATTTGCACACATGAATCATAATGATTCAAAAAATTCTGCCAGAACTTTCAGTTGTGGTTGGATTTGCAGCTTGTCGTCATGTTCAATAGACTTTGCTCATCCTCAGGTCCTTTAAATAGGTATAATTATAGAATGTAAAGTCCATCGGGTCTTCATCCTGCTGGTTTAGAGACTCTGACATCTGACTGTCGAAGAAACGGAACCTTTTCTTTTCGGATCCCCCCTCAGCTTAGTTTCTCATTACCGTCTTCCTCACATGCAGACATTTGTTTCAGGTCATCTGCTTTCTTCTACCCTTCTATCATTTCCACCCCTCTGCACCCATCCCACCCATCCCACTCCCACTCCCCCCACCCCCCTCATTCCGTCTCTCAAGTCCTACAACGCACTCCTCAAGTCCTTGAGCACCGCCTCTAATGACTTCACCTCATGTGATCTCTCTCTGTCTCTCTCTCTCGAGGTCAAACAGCCTCTTGCCAAAAGCGCAGAGCGCCACAGCTCTCCTCCGAATCCACCACTGCCTCCCCAGTATCACAGAAAAACACACATGATCCCAACTGCACTTCAGAAAGAGACAGACGGCTCACCTCATGTGATTCATGTTACGTCTGCTGCTCTATTCTGGCTTAATAAGCACAGACAGACACAGCGTCCATAAAGCATCTTCACTGACCATAATGGAAGTATTTATGTGATACTTACATTATAGTGGCACTATGGGGCTACATAAAGTTGCAGGGGTGAACATGCTGTGGTAAATCTTTGCTATTTTCCCCCACGCAAACTGTATTTACCCTCATGTCATTTGGAGCAAAGAGGTGCTGACAATAATGACTGTATTTGTGTTGGCTGTTACAGGGGAGATCGTATGTGTTCGACAAGGTGTTCCCAACCAACACCACGCAGGAACAGGTCTACAACACCTGCGCCAAGCAGATTGTCAAAGGTGAGTAATTACCTGGTGACTGCACGGGTGACACAGGAACTGGGGGAGGAAAGAAAAACCCTCGAACACACCTCAAATTAGCACGTCACGATTCCTTCGCAATGGTTTTGTCAGTTTCCTCTCTGTTTACTGGTGCGCGCAGTGACGGCTCCTTTACAAGCTGCAAGAAAACCAATTACCCTGACATGATGTGGTCACATGACCTACACGGGAATTCGACGGCTCCGATTACTAACACGCGTGTTCGTCAGGGCACAATGGGACTCTTATATCCTGCAAGCCCGAGATCAAACGGAAGCAACACCCCTCCGGCTCTGATATTTCTTCCTCCTTGTGTCTGCATCCATCCACGCCTGTCCGCCTCGCCCCTCTCCTCCTCCCCCCCACTGTTAGCTTTCGTTTTCCTTCCACCTTCAAAGCGAGTGTGGAACTCCATTGAACTCGTTCTAGATGGAGCATGAAAAAAAGATTGATTTGGCGGGCAAGATTACTTATAGAGTGTGGGATTACCATGCAGGCCGATGGAGGGAAGAAATAAAGAGGCGAGATGAATTGCCGCAAAGGGAAAGGGGGTGGGGAGGAATCAGGGCTGGCCTTTAGGTGCCTAAGTAATGGAAAAAGATGGGGAGATTTGAATTGTGTTGAGGGAACAGGAAGGCCCAAAAAAAGGAACATATTTGTGTTTGTGCATTCTCTACCTTCTGGTATTCCTGTCTGTGGTTTCTCTCCGTGTTGGCATCTCTTTTCCTCTGTCATCCTCTCACACTCGCGCTTCCTCTTCTCTTCTGTTATTTTGGTCGCCTCGGTTGTTCGGCAACCTCGTCTCCTGCTGTCTTTATTTTCTTCTCGGAGACACATTCCTCACTCCTTGTTTCCCTATGTGTCGCTCCCTGTTTTGGTAACTCTGTGGCCGGTGTGGGAGCAGGGGGAGACATGTTGCTGAGCTGAGAGCAGCGAGAGTCAATGCGACGCAGCAGTAGCGCCGGGTTCTGCATGGCTTCACCCGAAAGGCTTTGTGATTCATCTGTGGTCAGCTAACCTGTGGCGGACGGCCTTTCGGGGTGATGTGTTTTTCCTTATCCATGTTTGACTTCCACCGCAGACGTTTTATTGGACGGTGTCAGCGATATGACATTCAACTCTGCTGGTTCTTTACAGCCCCAGCTTGTCAAGGAGGTGCTATTTTCTTCCCAAATAAAGAGAGCGAATAATGTGTGCGTGTGAGTGTGCGTGTGCTGTACGTGTGTGTGTGTGTTCGCTGGGTACTTTGCTGAGTGCCTCCTGGTGACGAGAACACTGCAGGTAGTTGTTGTTTACTGTGTGCAGCTGCAGAGGTCGTTCAGTGCCTAACCAACCTTAAATACCATGTGCTTGTCAGCGCACGCAGGCTTTGTGGGGCTCAGCTTGATCCGTCCTCGGAGCAAAGGTCAAAAATATTTGGCATTTTGCGAGTCGTTCCTGTCGCGGTGTTTTGACGTCTGTCTCAAATCGGTAATTCCGACACGACGACTGTGTTTCTCCATTTTCACAAGTCTTTGCTCGTTTTTTTTTCATCCCACGTTCCCTTTTTCTTCCTCCTCTCTTCAGATGTACTGGGTGGATACAATGGGACTATCTTCGCCTATGGGCAGACGTCCTCTGGAAAGACACACACCATGGAGGTACAGTAATGCTAAATAATTCAGAAGGTAGACCTCGTGTGGTGACGCACACATGCGTGGAGATGTGGCACATTTTTCTCCCTTATTTTTTTATGGCGCGCCTCCCCCTCTTCCCGCCTTGAAGGTACATCCATCTCCATCATGGCCATCACGTTCTCTCTCTCTCTCTCTCTCTCTCTCTCTCTCTCTCTCTCTCCCTATGAAGTAACCTCTTTTACAACTCTCTCTGGGAAACAACCCTGCCTCCTTTCAAGTCAAAAGCTTCCCTGCTCCCTCTTCTTTAACAATTCTCTCTGCCTAATTCTCTTCCCGGTCTGCATTTATCACGCTTTTCACTCTCATGTACTTCTGTTGTCTTATTCATCCTGTAGGGAAAACTTCACGACCCCCAGGGAATGGGAATCATACCCCGGATCGCAGAGGACATTTTCGAACATATATTTGCCATGGATGAGAACCTAGAGTTCCACATAAAGGTGTGTGTGGGTTTCAGTCCATTGTTTTGTTTTGTGATATCACTCAAGTGCTCCTTTGTAATATTTTATTACTTTATTATTTTCCTGGATTTTCCTCTCAGGAGTCTCATAATATTATTTTTTGGACTCCCTGTTGGAATGTGTTGCTTCTTGCCTGAGGGTTACATCAAGTCACATTGATTTGTCCAGGTGTTACTTCGTATTCTACTTCACACTGTGATGTGCTTTTTTCACTCAGAGTTGAATAACCCAGAACATGATTTCAAACCTGAAACTAACCTGAACTTAATTGCAACCTTAACCACATTCAAGCCTTTGAATACATATGAAATCTTGCAGAGTTATTGACCCTGGAAGCTACATTGGCCCCCAAAGAGGGAGGAATAAAGCAATGCGCACATTCATGCAGACACGCAGAGATGTAAACACGGTCAGCTCTGCTCTCTGTCACACTCTGTTAGCTTCTGTGGGAATTCAGCTTGAACCTTGGCAGTAATCCTCACATGGATGGGCCGAGCAGCAGCCGGCAAGCGTCAATAAATCATGATAAATAAACCATGATGATCCGACAGAATTTCCCCCTTTTACACCGCAGACTTATGATGGAGGATAACGCAATGCCAGACCTGCAGCAGGACAGATTACACCATCATTTTGTATTCCCAGTATTTGTGTTTGTACAATGAGCTGCTATTTTATCCCCCGCATTTATCTGTACTAGTCTGTTTCTGTCTCGTGAAGAACAATCAATCAGAGTGTGTGTGTTTTATGTTGCTGCAGGTCTCCTACTTTGAGATCTACTTGGATAAAATTCGGGACCTCCTGGATGGTACGTGGGAACTCTCCAGCTGAGACCACACAACCCATATCGAGTGGCTCTAATGAAACAGTTTGAAGCATTACGTTTGCACTCAGGCGCAGCATCCCTGAGAATTTGCACTGCCACACATTGTTGACAGTCGTAGGTGTAAGATACAAACAATGAGAGTCGTCCTGTCGATAAAAGTCAGTGTTTCGACTCGGTCTGTCGCTGTATTTTTATTGCAAAAGTTCATAATGTAATTTATCACGCTGTCAAGGAAAGCACGGTACTTTTTTATTACATCCTCATTTCTGGTTGTCATGGAGATTGGATAGAGATTGGTAAGATGAAACAAAATATAATGGAGTGATGACTTTTATCAATAGAAACAAAAGCAATACCTTCTTTTTATGTCTTTACTTATCAGTTTCAAACAATAAAGGTTTGTGTTGTGTTCCAATTGTTTTCACACTGAAGCAGCGTTGTCGCTCATCGTCTTATCACTGAACTCTATAGAAAACATTGTAAAATGATAGAGCGGTGCAGATAGAAGGCTGCTCATAGTGTTCCTGTGATTACATCTCCAGCAGAGCTGGAGGAAGTGGTGGAAGCCCCCATCTGTATGCAGGGGGCTTCACACGTGCTCAGGAACACTTTATTTGAAACTATGATTAATAAAGATAAAAAAAGGAATCAACAATAAACAAGTTTATTCAAGTCAGTGAGGAGAGAACAAGGTTGTGTGGGGGTGTGTTAGAAAAATGACTGTAGGGGATAAGACGTTCACACACACGGGATAAAGCAGCCTCCACAATCCGGTAAAATTTAATTATCATCACCATGATGGGACTTTCAAATGTGAAGTGACTAATGCGGGAAATTCAGCCAGAAAGCATCGTTGCCAAAAATTAGTATTTTGTTCGTTGACATTAGCAGTGGCTTCCACTTAACCTCTCGGTGACTTTGTAACGAGGAAAAGTAGCTGAGTTGCATTTAAACATTCTTTGTAAAACCCCCCTCAGATGTTTTCCCACACTGCATCAGCACGAGCTGACTCACAAATACAAAGCGAACATAGTCAGGTCTGATTATGTGGGGATGTGCCGGAGGGGGGAAACTGTTACATGCTGATGCGCGGTCACAAGCTTTGGGTAAAAAATAAAAATAAAAAAAAATGACGCCTCCTTTTATTTCCCTTTGTGTTCGCAGTGACAAAAACCAACTTGTCAGTGCATGAAGACAAATACAGAGTTCCCTACGTGAAGGTGAGTGACAGAAGTGATTCAGTCTGTCATTAACGGATCATTTCTCTTTGTCGTAACGGTGCTTGTATGATGGGTGTATATTAAAGGATATTTTCCCCCCAGTTTAACAGCAGATTTTTTGTTTTGGAAAATCAAGTTGGCAGTAAATGTTACCGGCATGAGTACAATAACTGAACGTAGCACAGCTTAACTGCCAGCTTGTTCGAGGCTCCACTAAATACATACGCTGTGTTATTATATCCCATTTTGTCAATTATGTGAAAGAAATTTCGTCTTTCTTGGCATGACTGAATCCCTCCGCCGCTCCAGTCAGCCTGTGCACCAAGAAGCAGCCATGTAGAAATGTAAATCTTTTGGTAAAATCACCTTTTTAATTTTTAATCACCAGGCAATAACTGCCTTGTTTTGCAGGGAATTGTTGCCTGTTTCCCCTGTTTACAGTCATTCAGCTGAAAAGCAAATAAGCTATTTGTTGTTGCCACATTAAGACTTTGGAAGATATTCTTTCGAAACCAACCGAACAGATCAAATTCTTTTGCGTTTTCTTCTCCGCCGCTGAAAATAGATGTACTGAAGGATGTGCCCATGTGCAGTTTCATAAATTCATGCATATGTTCAGTCTGTGCATGTACTTGATGTCCATATCTGGCCATCCATGCATGTTTTCTCCACTGTAAAAGATAAATGTGTACCCATACTTTCTCCCCCTCAGGGCTGCACGGAGCGATTTGTCACAAGTCCCGAGGAGGTGATGGATGTGATAGATGAGGGGAAGGCCAACCGTCACGTTGCTGTCACCAGTGAGTCACACTGTTGATCTTCCTGATGTTTCCACACTCACACTGTCAGATATTTCATGTCAGATTTCCCTGTTAAGAGTGTAATGACATCCAGGTGACAAAGAGGGAACCCGAGTGGGGAAGTGTGAGGTGAGGTGAGGTGTGAAGGAAAGATCACACTTACAATTTCCTGTGAGAAACAAGCATGAAATTCCAGATTGAGGTATCATGATGGAGCGATAGTTGGCCAGTTAGCGCTCTTGCCTCACAGCAGGACGACCCCGGGTCTGATCCCAGGGGCCCATCAGGGTGCATCTTGCCTGCTCGCTCTGTGTACCCACGCCGAGTTTCACCCTGGCTTTTATTCAAGGGCAGGTGGGATAGGCTCCAGCTTCCTTTTGACCCTCGCGTGAATAAAGCAGCTATAGACGATCGACTGGGGGGGACGGACGGACATCTCTCATCGTCTCCTGTGTCACTGTGTTCTTTAGACATGAATGAGCACAGCTCCCGCAGTCACAGCATCTTCCTGATAAACATCAAGCAGGAAAACGTGGAGACGGAGCAGAAGCTGAGTGGGAAGCTGTACCTGGTCGACCTGGCGGGCAGTGAGAAGGTAGGACAAACAAAGGACGTCTTTAAAAATGTTTTTTTTTAGAAATGTTGTAAACTGACATAACTTTGTTTATTTAGTGACGCTAAGATTGAATGTTTTCCCCAGAAAATGCTTTTTAAGCATTTTAACAATACTGAATGTGGAAGCTCTTGTTTTATGTACTTACAGTGGATCATTTCAATATTTTTTTTTTTTTGACATCATTTGACATCCTTTAGATTTTAGAAACTGTAGACTATGAACAGTATCCTGACAGGTCCATTTTCAGGAAGATAAACATTGCTTATCAGTTGTTTTTTTCTGTATTTATGTATGAATTACATTTTTTTAGGCGTCATTTTGGAGCGATGATAGTATTTTTTGCTGCTTCAGAAAGTCTCTGAAAGAGATTTCAACGAACATAAAATGAGCAAGAACCGTATCATTTCAAAGTTGTTTCATTTTCCAAGGTCTTCAAGGTGAAGACTCAGTTAGCCCCCCTCCGCCCCCTCCCCCCTTCCCTCACACCGTGTATAAAACAATTTGTCTCCGGGACAGAGGTCATCCTGTGGATGGCGGAGAGAAAACACATTAGAGACGCTGCTGAACATGGCCCTTGGCTCCTGCGGCGTTGTGCTGATGGTATTGATGCAAAATATAGAAGGGTGTGTGCTTAGTGTAGTAGAGCGGGCTCGGGCCATGGCTGCTGAAGGCCAGCCAGTAAGTGCTGATGGTGCATCTGTACGTCGTCTTGGTCGCTCCCGCGGGTGAGCCTGAAAATTGTTCCGCTCCGGCGAACTCCGAGGCTTCGCTACAAAATGTTATTGACTGCGCAGGAGGAAGCGGCCGCGTGCCTCTGAGAGGCCTTTGATTGGACAGCTCGCTCTCCACAATAATTAAGCTCCTCATTATCGCGCCGTAAATAATTGCATCCCATGACGATTATGACACAGCACAGCGCGCCCTTCCCACTGAAGTTTAATCTCTTGCAGAAAAATTCATCAAAAGCTGATTGGCTCTGAGTGCGTCCGTAAAAAGATGTCTCAGAGCCTCTAAAAAGAGACGCGTTTATTTCACTTTATTCCATTTTATGTCAACTTCATAATTACTCCAATTTTCCCCCCCCTTAAAACATGAACCAGTTTAATAAGCTTGTACATTTATCAATTTTTTTATTTGCTTTTTTTTTTTTTACAAGCTGAATGGCTTGGTTGTTGTAACAGGTGCTTGACATATTTATTAATGCCACTAAACTGCTGCTGTTTAGGTTATATAGGAGCGACTCCTTGTTTCTAATAGACCGAAAATGCACAGAATGAAAAGTGTCTCTGTTTCCCTTCTAATCAGATCCGAATTACGCTGCCGTGAGCGCGGCGATTATCTGGAAGCTGTCCTCTAAATTTACTCCCACTTATTGGTTTCCTGGGACCAATAAACATGAGACCAAGTTCTTTAGAAGGAAAGTAAACATGGTTCCCCCTCGATAATGCGCGATGAGAACTAATTCCTCCTGCCGCCTGCGTGTTTGTATCTGTGTCAGGTCAGTAAGACGGGAGCAGAGGGAGCGGTGCTGGATGAGGCCAAGAACATCAACAGGTCTTTGTCGGCTCTGGGGAACGTCATCTCGGCTTTGGCTGAAGGAACGGTACGTTTGGAGGAAATATCGCGCTCCTTCTTCTTCTCCTTCACCTCCCTGCTATCCGTCTGCTGCTGCTTCAGGCTCTTTTGTGGTCGATGCCAAAACAATAAGTTCCCTCAAATTGAGTCCATGATGCTTCGAAACAACATGAGGAAGAAACAATCTGAGTGAGAAAATCGTTTTGGTGTCGAATGGCAGCAAAACGGTCAGTCCGAGCCTGAGTGCAGAAAGAATCTGCTCAGTATCGCTGATGGGAACCTGAATCATTCTTCAAACGAATAGTTTGTTTATGCATTCTGGAAAATCTGCTTACTTTCTTTTGCTTGCAAGATTTTGAAGAGAATATTTGAAGAAGTTTCGTATTTACCCTCCAAATGACACTTCACTTTTTGAATCCGCAAAGCTTTGCTGAAGATAACGACCGCAGAAGAAGAAGCAGTCGTAGAGGCAGAGAGGAACGACTATTGAATCACTGCATGAAAATGTTTATTTTTTAAAGCTAATGCTTTTACCCCCATAAGTCAGTCACAGATGCATAAAGAAGTGCACTGGGCTTCTACAATCTCACTTTCGCAGCTCTGTTTTGGTTTTTTTTTTTTTTTTTGGTTTGCAGTAGCTCTTTAACTTCAAACATTGCCATCCACAGTGACACTGCTCACAAGCTTGTTTCTAGTCATAAAATATCAATTATAGTTGTCGTTATTTTTCTGAAACGAGGCGTGTTTTGTGCTTTGATACAAAGCACGCTGTGATGTGGCTTTGAAATTATGCATTTGAAGTGGAGGCGTCGGACCCCGATGATCGTGGGTCGCAGACTTTGCTCTTTTCCTTAACGACTTGATGCTTTTCCACACCTGGATATAATGAGTGTTTTGCTATCGGGCCTCTCGGCAGAGCCGGGGGAGGGTACATTAATTATATCCAGGCGTGCTGGAGCTGAGGGACGTGGAAAACACGCTGGACAGCGGCCCTCCAGGACCAGGATTTGACACCCCCTTTTAACGGGGTCATTATTCACGATAAGCTTCCATTTCCGGGCGGCGCTTTCACAAAAAGCAAATTGGCTTTCTGTTTTTTTCAATCAACATGTGAAAAGAAAATGGCAAAACACAAATGTCAAAGTAAGAAGATACACTTAGTTTTTTAATGTCTCACCTTAATCTCTGAGAATTTCATTAAACCTTCCTTTTCTTCGCACCAAACTGTGTCGGAACGCTGAACTCAGATCAGGAGTCGCTCTGAAGGCTCCAGCAATAAAATGCTCGGCTGGCAGCAGGGTTGGATGAGCGCTGCCGTGATGTTAACTAGTTTTCTGCCCTCCTCATCCATAATTCGCAGCGCTGCCACAGCTGGTAACACAAGCCGCTCTGCCCGTTCTTACCCTACAGTCCGCCCGAGCTCCATCAGTGTAATTAAAGCGTCCACCATCTCTTATTATGTAACAGTGAAGGCTTAGGGAACTCCTCGCGAACCTAATGGAAATGCTCAGGGACTGCAAAGGCCTCTCAAATCTTTCATGAATCTGCTGGTATTCTGTCTTCATTCACTGAGCGAGGACACCGTCTCTCTTTGAAGGTGTTTCAAAAGGTTAAACAGATAATGGTGTGAATGATGCAGCAGAAGAGAAGAAATCTCCTCTTTTCTTGTTCCGTGACGACGCCGACAACACATATTTTTAGTTTGTTCAAAGAAAAGGCGTAGTGGCGCATTTCACAGAGGCTTTCAGCTTAATCCTCCACTCTGTCCTTTTAACTGCCTTTCTCCCTCTCTCTGTGGCTCCCCTTTCTTCCCTCCTTTTCTTCATCTCTTTATAGAAATCCCATGTGCCATACCGTGACAGCAAAATGACTCGTATCCTACAGGACTCGCTGGGCGGGAACTGTCGCACCACCATGTTTATCTGCTGCTCTCCCTCCAGCTACAACGATGCCGAGACCAAATCCACCTTGATGTTTGGCCAACGGTAAAGTGCAGCTGTGCTGCGTGGCCGCGAGCTTCCCTTCACAATACAGTGTGACACTGAACCAGTTGCTGCAACAGACTCTCACTTTTTGGTTAAAACGCCAAAAAAAGTGTCACAATAGTGACATTTCAGTCGCAGAATTCAAACATAACCAAGTGAACTAATTTTTCTAGAATTTAAAGAAGATCTAGAAACTTCCAGTGGCTTTTATTTTGAAGGGCTCCTTCTATGTCGGTGAGAGTGGGTTTTTTAAGCAGTTTGGCTTCACTGCAATGTTTTGATGGGTTCAAAATCAGCTAGAGTCCATAGCTTACCTTGTGAGCTGTTTTTTTGAAGGTGCTGTGGTAAAAAAAGAGATCAGGACTCACTGGCTATGATATTTAGCTGTCAATCGCAAAGAACGAAGGGAAAATTGATCTTCCAGTTTTTTTATTCACAGTGTAAAAAAGATGAAGGTAGTA
>JAUESF010000070.1:11760406-11782934 GCA_032274765.1 Malacoctenus tetranemus | reverse complement strand
CAACAGACTCTCACTTTTTGGTTAAAACGCCAAAAAAAGTGTCACAATAGTGACATTTCAGTCGCAGAATTCAAACAAAACCAAGTGAACTCATTTTTTCTAGAATTTAAAGATCTAGAAACTTCCAGTGGCTTTAATTTTGAAGGGCTCCTTCTATGTTGGTGAGAGTGGGTTTTTTAAGCAGTTTGGCTTCACTGCAATGTTTTGATGGGTTCAAAATCAGAGAGAGTCCATAGCTTATCTTGTGAGCTGTTTTTTTGAAGGTGCTGTGGTTAAACAAAGAGATCAGGACTCACTAGCTATGATATTTATCTGTCAATCGCAAAGAACGAAGGGAAAATTGATCTTCCAGTTTTTTTATTCACAGTGTAAAAAAGATGAAGGTAGTAGGATAGACTGAGACAGCTGTTCCCTGGCTGAGCTCTGTGACTTCCATCTTTGTTGCACTTCTTCTTGTCTGCTAATTTATTGTTCTCAGCTGTTCACAAACGTTCACACAACATTGTTTAGCAACGTCATGCAGCTTGTTTTAACAGCTACGCGTTAGATATAAAGTTTGACATCACATTTAAATACAGTAGTGACAGACTGGATTTTTCTGGCATCCAGCTCCCACAAAGTTACTGTATAATTCACCACCAGCCTTTTCGCCGTGTAATTTTAATGAGCTGCAGCTGTTGGGATGTTACTGCTGAACTGTGTTTACCTCAAATATTCTGCTCACATAATGCATCCTCCGACTTCCCTTCCAATGACCCGCGCTGTGCCTCAGAGGCAGAGTTTGTGTTGGAGTTTGTGATTGTGCCGCGGATGCGAACAGATCTCCTTTTCTAATCTGATGTGTAAGCTGCATTCAGAGAACCAGAGATTTAGTTTGCTCACCAGCTTTTCTCTGCAACTGCTCGCTGTCAACTGAAAAAAACCCTCACAGATGGAAAGAATGATCCTCCCCGCCCCAAAAAAAAGCCTCCTTATGCCTTTTCCGTCCCGCCAATGAATCGAGGCTGACACCAAAGACTTGGCTGACATAAATAATGTATCGGCGAGCAAAGCGAGTCACGGCTTGTATTCGAAAATTAAAAACGTGGTTGCGTTCCTCTCTCTCAGTCAGCAACACTTCCTGTTAAAGACCACGTACAAAATAGATTAGCTTGACAAAAAAAAATTGAAATAGTGACAAATCTCTGGAAATGTTGTTTTGCTGCTGCTGTTAAAATGTCAAATCACAAATCTCCCAGGAATGCTCACACAAAGAGTTTTGGTATCACAACTCTGTAGCTTTAAAATCGAACTCATTCAATAGAGCTGTCGCTGTTATTTAAAGACTGCAGTTGTGCAGTTTGGTTGTCATGGTGATGAGCCGCACGTCTGCATGAAAATATGGCTACAATATTACAAAGTTTTGTCAGACTTTTTTTGGATGTAGTAAGTTTACTTTTTTAGAATTAAACTTGCACAAATAAGATATTTGGAGGAAATTTCATTGACATTCAAAACTGATCGGTGCTAAATTCACTAGAAAACTTCAAATGACATCAACTTGGATCAGAAAGTTGAAATAGTTCAAGTTGTTTCATGTGTTTTGATAAATAAACAAAATGTATCGTTTACAAAGTCACTGCAGATTGAGGTGACGTCAAACACTACAAACAGTCATTTGTCACATTTTTGCCACCTGTTGTTTGATTATCACAAGTTCCAATATTAGAATAAGGCTTGAATCTAAATTGTGGCGTGATGAGTCGGCTGGAGACTCGGTTCCTCGTCTTGCTCATATCGCAGAGTAAATGACTAAGGACAACAGTGTTTTCTCACTGAAGTGTGAAATCGAATGTTAACCACTGAGTGCTGTGATTGCAGCATCAGGAACTCTCCGGTTCACCTTGTGCCTCTGATAGTTTGGGCATTATTATCCAGAGTAGCGCGCGTACTCGGTTTCCTCATGAATTTTGCGATAGCTGTATTTTGATGTCAGACGGTGTTGTGATGCGCTTTTACCTTTTGACTTCTCCTCCTCGCTCCACATTAAAGGCAGTCGGCAGAAACCCAATTTGCATACCAATTAATGAGATGCAAGCCCATTTTCATTGAGCAGCCGGGGCTGAAAACCCTTTTGACAGCTCCCCTGTTCTGTTCAACCTTCCTGCACTGTCCTATGTCTTTTACTGTTCACTATCCCACCCCTCATCCAGTTTCCTTTTCTCCCTGCTCTTTTTTCTTGCTGCTTCTCTCTGCATCTCTCCAATTAGAGCCAAGACCATCAGGAATACTGTATCGGTGAACCTGGAGCTCACAGCAGAGCAGTGGAAGAAGAAGTATGAAAAGGAAAAGGAGAAGAACAGGTCAATGAAGGAGTCTATTCAAAGGCTGGAGGCTGAGCTGAGCCGCTGGAGGAATGGTAATACTTCCACGGGTATCATGCGGGCTCACTTAAACACAGAACATCATCTTCCTCCTGGAAGCAGCAGAAATTGCTGCCCAGGTGTTCTGACTTTATCTGCAGTTTTTAGCTTTACTGTCAGACTCATAATATGTTTATATTTTGGGTCTGGCCGGCAGCGGCAGTGACTTCCCAGGAGCTGCTGTACCAACTGTATCAACTTTCTGACAACTGGATTGACTGCAATGAAATTGGCTCCAACTCTACAAAGAAAGAGCCTCCTGCTTTTTGATGAAACCTTTTCTCCTGTCGCACCCTGAAGAGATTTTCGGGGTTTCGAGAGGCACATCCTAAATGCTTTAGTCTCGATTGGTCGTATAGTTCGGGGTCCAAAATGTGCCGCATTACGCCTCTGCAGCTGCTCTGTTAAAAGGGGGACGCACAATATAACATCAGCTGACCAGCTGATATTTGAAGTGATGCTTAAATTAAAGAACTGTGATACGGGCGTGTGTTGCATTAGTGAGTGGAAAACGTTTGCTGGCAGCAGCTTTATTATCCAGGATAAAGAGCAAGAAAAAAGCATCCAATACATCGTCAAAGGCTGCAGCAATGAGCTGGAACGGCCACTTTGGGCTGATGTCGATATTTCACGCAACGCCGTTTTCCTGTACACGCCGTTATTACCATGCATCCTCACACTCACATGTAAATGTCGTGTGTCTGCTGGTTTGCAGAATGGCAAAGAAGCGACATGCATTCGCTTCAGACACGCTTGATGTATTATAAGAAGTCACTGCCATGAATACCGTCGTGCTAAACTAAGATAGTAAAACTGTGAAATATTCCATCTTCTGTGCTTCTGCCTGGTGGCTGTGAGCGCATCAGTGTTTAGCTGGAAGCGCTCCTGTGTTTATGCAGAGTCTCTCGGAGGTGCTGGTGCGGCTGTGGACCTGTTGAATCACAGCCATAAATGATCCAGATGGAAGGAAAACTCTGCTCCGCTTCAAGAAAACGATCGCGGCCCAGGATCCCGAATCCTTTTTTAATGTTTGGTGTAAAGATCAACTGCCTGCTACACGGTGAATAATAGAGGGCCCGGTGCTCGGAGATGGATGATGCCCCGAGTGCAGTAACGGGAGTCCCCGAAAAGAAGGAACAGTCTGGTGCAAGTCCTGAGTTTCAGTGTCTCTTCATGCACGGAGGAGTTTTTCAGGAACAGGGATGAAAGTTTCACGAGCCAGACATTATGTTTCAGTTCACGTCGGAGCGGATTTAACCTCGTTTGACATGATCTGAATACCTGCCAGTGAGGAGCCGGCAGGAGGAGGAGGAGGAGGACGAGGAGGAGGAGGAGGAGGAGGAGCAGGAGGAGGAGGAGGAGGGGGGCCGCCAAACAAGCTGGCTGGACGTGTGCCCGAAGCACTTTAAAAACCCTCTCCAGTGATTTGGATTCCATATTCTTCCGATTTTTTACACTCTGTGTAATTGGATTCTCCTTACGTCACACTGGCGGGGCAGGATGGTGCAGTCTTTATGTTTAATGAATCTTTATGTGTCCGTAATCCTCGCTGCAACAAGAAGTAATCACATCGCCAGAACAAGTCCTGACTCACATGGCCTCGCTCTCCTGACACATACACACGCACACACACGCACACTGACACGCACGCACGCAGCCTTTGACAGCACAGAGACGAGGAAACATATGAGCGCCTGCTCGGCAGTCATTCTTAATTACACCCACACAAGTATCCATCTTCTCCTGTTGGACCTGGTCTATTCCAAATGTCAGCGGTCTCAGTGGCAGTGATCGGTCGACTTTCACGGTGGATAATTAATCTTGGGCCATATTTTCCTTGAAGATTTTTCCCCGGGAGATTGACTGCAATTTTTTTTTCTTTTTTTCAAACCCCAACACATCTTTGTTGAACGCCAGCCGGGCCGCGGTAATTTCTTTCATTGCTTCACCTTCTGCGTCACTTGCGCAGTATTTCCCTGAGCGCTCTTTGTCTCGCCCTGCACTCACTCTTTCATTTAGTGCTTTTAATTTCCTAATGGATCATTTTGACAACACCGTCGTCCCCGTTCCCTCTTGCAGTGTTCCCCTATATTGTCTCCATCCTCAGGCCAGGAACTCCCCGAGATAAATGCCGCTGACCTCCATTCTGCACCACATTACCAACCTCTTTAGTGGAGTCTGGCTCAAAGACAGGAACAGATGTCTCTTACTGTAAATTGAATTAAATCACAGGCTTTCCCATCGAGAGCAGGAGCCCTCTGCAAGTTTTTCAGGCATCTTAATTGGTGGCTCCTCTTATTGATCAGCACACCTGCGAGCGGCCAGGCGCACCCAGTCTGTGCGAGATGTGGAACGCGTTTCGCACGTTGTCTAAAGTATTGACCACTCTGACCTTGTCTTAGAGTTCGAAGCGCTCAATTTCCAAATTGATCCTCTGCTTTCCAGCGACAGTATATTATGTCAGTCTCTGTTGCATTGAAGTCCCACAACAGACCTGAGGAGAGCTGCCTGAGGTGGTTGCTGGGAACACGAAATAGGGAAAGAGCAATGAGCTGCTGAAGTTCAAACTACAGAGTGGGACAAGTCTAATGACGTGTAAAAGAAACGAGGTGTTCAGGATTGTTGGTTTTTCTACTGTTTAGTGGCTTTCTCTTATTGAAACAGGAAAGCAGAAAGGAATTAGTTGATAAATAGGCTGAACAGTACAGATATGTTCAGTACTTTGCACCTGACAATATCAGACAACAGGAGGATGTATCACATTCCTCACACGTCGCTTCTTGTTCTTTCATGCGACATGCAAACTCACTGACTTTTTAGTGCATCGATTCCCACGTGTTTCAGGGCCGTTTATCTTCCATCATGAAGAACGTGTCCAATAGGTCACTCGCTGTTATAAGTAATGATATAGCTTTAATGGCGTCCTATGCTAATGTGTGCTTTTCAATTAATTTGCTGATGTTCTTTTAAAGACGTGTCATAAACCTCATGCTGCCAGAGGAGAAACATCGAGCGCTAAAAGACCTGAGAGAGCTCG
This sequence comes from Malacoctenus tetranemus, assembly GCA_032274765.1. Lineage (NCBI taxonomy): Eukaryota > Metazoa > Chordata > Actinopteri > Blenniiformes > Labrisomidae > Malacoctenus > Malacoctenus tetranemus. The sequence continues at coordinate 11,777,495 of JAUESF010000070.1, read as the reverse complement.
GCTCTCACCTCCTCCGTGTTTTGCCCGTGTCATCAATTTAAAATGAACATATTGAATTTATGACATTTTGTATAGATGTGGTGTTTCTAATTGCTGTTGGTCCCATATAGGACTGGGTGGTTTGTCGTGGCATCATAGCATCTCAGACCTGATATTTAAATTCATCTAGGAGTAAGGAAACGATGTCTGCTACAGATTAACCCGCTAATCCCTTTTTATGCATTAATCCCCGGAGGAGGATTTGCTGGAGATAAGAGCAATGCATTCAACCGGGAAAAAAAAAGACTTAAATTATTTTGTCCCTTGTCTTTAGGTGAGGAGATTCTGCCGAGCGAAGGATCAGAGGACGGAAACCTTGCGCCTCCAGAATCTGAGGAGCCGCCTCCCGACCTGTGCAGCCCCTGCACCCCCTGCACCCCCTGCAGCCCCTGCTCCATCGCCTCCTCCATCGTGGTTCACATCTCCGAGGAGGAGCGGCACAAGTACGAGGAGGAGATCCGCAAGCTGTACAAACAGCTGGATGATAAGGTGATGAACAGCGTGTCGAACTAATCACACAATGGGGCTGAGGATTCAAAGATGCTGTGCACGCAGCAACAAAGAAGCTATCACACATGTATTATTCATGCTAATAAATTCAGGAGCATACACATGGGAGAAACTAATATAGTGACTCCAAGGAATGGATTTCATTGAGGAAACAGTAATAGCATTGGGAGCCATTAACGCGTTATTTAACACATTCATGTATTCGCACCCTGTGCTTCATAATGTGTAATGTGTCCTCTTATTGCCATCATCTGCACATTCCCATTAAGGCTGCAAAGGAACATTTATTTTGCACATGGAATATGGCTTTTTAAACAATTTATTCATGCAGACAGACAGCTAGTTCATAATTATACATTTTTGTTCTGTTTCTTAGCTTCACCTCCAATCAAACAATCAGTGAATGATACCTGATATTTAAACATTTGTTGATAGCAAAATTTGCATTAGTAATGGTTGCCTTCTACCAACATGGTGTATATCTTTCAGCATTCAAACTGAAGCTTTTCGCTCAATATTTTGAGATTTAATAAATGAAAACACTGGAATTTTTCAGAATGATTCATTATCGAATGTAGTATTGAATGTTGGAACTAACATTGAAAGTGCAGGTGGAAAGTTATCTGAATCTGAGTAACTGTACTCTAAGTTGATAATTCCACAGTATGCTGAGTAACTACGACAGTGGAGAAAGTCTCGAATCCATCACCTTTCTAATGAACTGTGTCTCGCCCTTGTGTTTCCTCTGCACTGAAGGATGACGAGATCAACCACCAGAGCCAGATGGTGGAGAAGCTGAAGGAGCAGATGCTCGACCAGGAGGAGGTAAAGGATCTTTGTCTGGCATCCTTTTACAAGTTTGGGTAAACGGCTTCGCAGCAAGCATCCCCGTCTGCGAGGAAACAAAAGTCACACTTTGAGCAGGAGTCAACGTTCGGGAAGTTGTTTTTGTTTTTTCATGATCCAGCCTCTGAAACGGACGAGGGGAAAGCGACAGCTGCTAACGCGTGCTAGAACACCGTGAGAAAAAAGACAATGTGACATGGTTGATTCATAGGCGTGTTCACAACAGATGTAACAGCTGTTTAAAATAGAATAGGAGTCAGTGGAGGCTACTGCAGGTATTAATAGTTCAGAAAACTAATGCAGAAAGTCGAAAGGAGAATGGATGTATGTTGTTTCATAGCTAATGTAATTCTTCAGATTGACACTCTTAAGTTTAAATATGTCAATTTGTAAACATACAAATACTCACAAGTGATCCAAAATGTGATGACTGTCTTGTGGATGAGCATCAGTCTCTTCACCAGACGAATTCAGTTCGATCCAACAGAAATATGGTTGGTATCTGAGCAGGCCTGTGTGTTTGTGTGTTGTGTATTGTTCTTGAGGGACGAGCAACAATTAAAAGACCCCGTTAAAAGGTAATTAGGAGCTGTATTTACAACATACCTTGACTTCAGAGCCAGAAGCTCTGGGTTAGGTCAACTGCAGCAGACTTTTGCTGTGCAGTGCTCTGATGAGTAAAGGACTCACTGTGTCTTAAATTTGCACTCTCATTTCCCAAAACGGTCCCGCTGTGGGCCCAACTGACACAGTCGTAACCGCGTAACCATACTTTGTTTGTCCCATCATGAGTTTAGTACTACCTCTTCTCCAAATAAAAGCTGCATGCTACAGTGCAAATATGCCGGCACTCGGGGCAGAGCAGTTCCTACGTTTAATGACATCCATTCAGTGAAATGACCCTCGGTGGGCTGCAGCAATGCAGCAAGCATTAGAGTGGTGAAATAACATCAGCTCCTACAAGGTTAATGAGTTTTCCAAGATGAATATTTAAAATATTTCATCTGTTCAATTACATCTGCTTGGTGTAAGAGTGTTCGTAAACACATTTATCTGGTATTACCCAGAGAGCGAGATAAACAATGCAATTATGTTTTATTAAAAAAAGACCCTGCAGGTCCTCATGGTGAATAATGCAGCGGAATCGCTTTCACAGTTGGCTTTGCAAGTTCTCTTTAATTCAAGGAAATCCTTACATATCCCAGTTTGTCTTCAGCTCAATCTCTCCCCTCTTCAGCTTCTGGCATCATCCAGGGGTGACAGCGAGAAGGTGCAGTCGGAGCTCGGCCGGCTGCAGACGGAGAACGAGAACGCCAAGGCGGAGGTGAAGGAGGTCCTTCAGGCACTCGAGGAGCTGGCTGTCAACTACGACCAGAAGAGCCTGGAGGTGGAGGAGAAGAGCGTGCACAACAAGTTGCTGGCGGAGGAGCTCACAAAGAAAATGGTGAGTCGGCGCTGAGGAAGCTCTCGCTTCGCTTAGGTAGATCAGGGTTGACGTTCGGTGCGGACCAAAGTGTAAACGAGCCGTCTCCGTCTGCCTCAGTCTGCTTTCATGCTGACTCCTGTTTCTCTGGCCTGAGCTGCACTTTTCAGACCGAACTTCAAGTTTCCATGACGACCGTGCGTGACGACAGAGAAACCTCATGTTCACAGAGGGACAGATCGGAAAAAAGATGCTCTGAGACATCAGAAGATGTAAACAGTGGAGACAAAAACACTTTGGGTTTCAGTGGCGCTCGTCACTGTATTATGTATTGATTGTTTCACTCATTGGAGACATGCACGACTTCAGCCGGCACAGCCTGATGTCAGATCAGTTTCTTCTCTTGCAAAGCGATAACAACCTGCTGGATGCACCTTTCTTTTAAAGTGAATGGAACGTGACACTGTGATTGGTCTGGAGAATGATAAACCCAAAGCACACTCATGACTAATTCAGAGAGTAACTCCAGCCCTGTTTAAGTTTTGTGGCTGGCACAGTATCTGTTTCTCCACCGTCAAAACAGCAAAACTCAAATCGGACACGTCCTAATGCGTCGCCCCCCCCCTCTCTGCCCGCCCTCTTCTGTCCTGTGCTTTGGACCATTAAAATGGGGCCCTGAGTGCAAATATTGCTTTCACATTGATGCACCGCACAGCAATTGGACCAAAAAACTATGTTGAGCTAAACACAGCCCTGGAGGGGAGTGAAGGGAAGGATCTGTAAAATTATTCTACTTGCTTTGAGAAGAAAGTGATTAAGGAACAAATGAAACAGCAGCTGTGCTGCCGTGTATTTCACAGGAAGGCACATTAAGCCTCAGAAAAGGTAGAAAAGGAACTTCCAATTATAAAGCAATCCATCCATCAGTCCTTTCGAGCCCCTTCTGCTTCAAAACGCAATTAAAGAGATAATACGTAAAACTCAAGTCACAAGGGGAGAGAAGAGAGATTCTGAGAAATCGTGCCACCGGCAGTGAGGAATGGATTTGTGTCAGAAGAACAACAAATGTTGTGAAAACTTTCACTCCAAGTTCATCCAATGACAGGCTGGTGGAGGGCTGATTAGCCCCTCATGCGGCTGGTTGTTATTCACTGCACAGAGCTTCAGAGGGCACAACCCTGACTTCAGTCCAGCCTGAATTCAAAGTAATCACAGAAATGTATGCTGCGCTTCTCTTTTTACGGACGGCTTGTTTACATGAGAGGCCGCGGTCAAAGCCATCCAGAATGAACTTTTGGCGTAATTGAATCTGGCATAGTTTATCTACAAAGCGGGGAATTTCTTATGAATGGTACACAGCTTTAATGATGCAAGACCTTGCAGTGGCTACAGCACAAGAGGCTCGTGAGGCTTTGTTTTGCAAAACATTTGCAGATGCACTGGGATTATTGTAAAACTGAAGAAGAGTTGAGAGAAAAGAGGAGGATCCAACACTAATACTAATGTAGGTTGGTTTTCTCAATGGTCAAGTAATATCTTTTAGATAAAAGCACAGATGGAGGAAGTCACTTCAAATCTGAAAAAGCCTGAATCATGGGGAAATCTGCCATATGGCTTGAAAACTGCTATCAGAGGGAAATGATTGAGATTTATCATAGTTTCAGGACTTCGTGAACAAAAGGCTGTGTTTTCATTGGTGGAGTGCTGAGTGTGTGCACCACCTACAAGCCTGGAGTTAGAACGACAGCAGTTTGACTGATTCCAATGTTTTCCAGCTGCTTTTTTTCCCTGATTCGGCTTCAGGACCCTTTTTAAAATGGATTGAGCTCTGTGACTTTGCATGGAAGTGTCTCTGGAGTGTAGCCCCCCACCCCCACCTCACACACACACCCCCAAACCGCAGGTTAGGAGCGAAGAAGCTAATAAAAACGAGCTTTGCAGTGGAGTGCTACTGCTGATGTGTTGATGGCATATTTAGTTGCATTTGAATAAATCATTGAGCACTTGAGGTAAAGAAGCAAAAAAAAAACAGACCGAGGTGAAATTGAGACCTCTGCCAGCGATGGTCAAACCCTGATACAGTTATTGTGACTCACTCGGTGGACTGAATGGACCATTATTCACCTTGTTAAGGCCTCTTCAATATTTCATGCACTGTTTTACAATCTGCCCGAGCCTTCGCTTCTTCCCCTCTGTCTTGCTTGGAGGCTGATGAAAGGAGCTGACAGTACAACTACTCACTGCACAATTTGGTCTCCTCAGCCCATCTGAAACTGCTTTCACTCCTCTGTCATTCCTCCAGGCACCCCTCCTTCACTCCCTTGTTCTGTGCTCACCTCTCACCTGACATAACTCCTTGTCAAGGTTGCTGTCTGCCAGTCTGGCGAGATGTCGGACTGAATACAAGCAAGAGTACACCACAAGTGAACGCGAGGGACGTGATGTTTAGAATAATCCCATTATTCCAGCTGGCTTTTTTTCTTTTCTTTCTCTTTTTTACTGGCTTCATCCTCAGTTTTCAGACCTAATTCCCTGCTTTCTGCATGCCAGCTGTTATGCTAATGTGCAGCGTAGCAATAGTGCAAATCTTGGTATCTATACATGAAATGGGGCAGCACTGACCTAGAAAAATGGCACAATTGAGTACATTCATCAAATTCGTCATCGCGCCGTCTTCTCAGTTGACTCTGGCGTCTGTTTTCAGAGGAATCTCCTCCTTTAAGCAACTCCTCTCATCAATCTGTCCACTTAACCCCCCTTTTCTGTCATTATGATTAGCTCCATTCATCATTCAAAGCCAAGCAGCTCCTCTCTTCAATGTCTCTTTATAAATCTTTCTTCAACTGAACTGAACATTTCCCATTAACCTCGAGTCTCGTATGCTTTTACTCATTCATAAAGAATCCGTTCAGTCGATTATTTACTGCCCTTCGTGCTGAGCTAATGTTTTGACATGGGACGTGACCTGGAAAATGATAAAAGGGGCTCGAAGTTAATGAACAAGATGAAGATGGAGAGGATGATAAAGGAGTTAATCTTGGTGTATTCAAGAAGGTGCTAGACGGGTTTTTGGCCCATTGGGATGTGAAACGAGATTGTGCCATTAAAAAGTAAATCGGGTGGATTGTTTCTGTGGAAACGCATGATCCACTTGTCGAAGGATGACAGAGGAACGCTTTCAGGTTTTGCAACATCAGTATGAAACTCGTCCAATTCCGCTGAATTTTAGATTGATACTATGTTGCGGTTTTTCTCTCTGCTTATCCAGCTTATGCACCTGCTTTATGGGGTCATTGGGAGCAGGAGCCAATCCCTGTCATCCCACAGCCTGGACAAGCCGCCGGTGTGTCCGCGGGGCCGAAACAGAGAGACAGACTCACACACGCTAATGCATTCACTCCTACAGGCAACAGCAGAGTCACCACTTTGCCCAGTAGGCATTGCTTTGGCTCGGGGAAGGACACCAAGCTAAACACCAGGCACAAAAACACACCAAAAAACAGAAATAAAAAACGCACAATTCTGTAGCCATATTCAAAGTCACAGAAAATTACATTGCCTGAAAAACCTGTCATGGTTTGGACATTGAACAGGTAATTAAAGAGGAAAGATCAAGCTTTTGCTTTTGTAGCTTTGATGATGTTGGTTGAAAAATGGCCCCCAATGTCTGCAGATGGATTGCAGACTTTAAAGCAAAAATTAAATGTGACACATGCTATTAAATTCTTCAACACAGCAAGCCTGAGCTGATTTTTCTCTTGGAGCAGCAACACCGAGTCTGCTTCTTGGATCATTACAGACCTCTGGCATTTTAGCTTGACGCGAGCCACCAGATATCAAAAATTTATAGAAATAATTTGAAAGCTAAATAACCAGTTTCTTAAGGCATAAAAAGTTTGATTCTTTTTTCTAAGAGAAATCGACCTGAGTTGAAAAAGACGCATCTCTGAATGTAGTCTTCAGGTGGAACAGTAACCTATTTGAACCATAGGTGGGCTCTATGAGCTTTAGACTGTCAGCCCTCAAATCGCTGGCTCTCTGCTGAGATTGGAAAGTTTCTCTCTGGTCTTTTCTGAGTCGTCTCACGTCACGCTGCTGTGTTGCAGTCTGCAGACAGACCACTTCTTCAGTGATTTGGTTTACATCGGGACAGCTTTCTTGTTCTCATTCCTTTCTTGTTCATGTTATTCAGATTGAAAAAAAAGTTCCTTCGCCCAATCCAAACACAACCAGCACCTTCCTCTTGCTATAGTTGTCTTTTTGTACCCGTAGCTTTCGTTTTGCCCAGAGTGCTTCATTGTGTCCGGGCGGCCGCAGCATGTTTAGAAGGTGCCCTCTGTGCAAAATGGGAAAGGTTAAAGCAAGCTGGCTCCTTCGCACTCCTGCAGCCTCTCATGTGGTGCAGACGCCATCAAGTTCTATCAAGGTAGTTTATTGATTTGTAATTTAGGGGCCATTACGTTTTGCTTCTTGGATTACTTGGGCGGGAGTGAGGTGAGGGGTTAAAATGCAGCTCGCAGCTCTTTGTGTGCACTGAGGTTGGGAGAATCCACCTCGTTTGTCTCGGTGTCTCCCCACACTGTTTGTCTCCCTGATTATTTTCACGCATTCTCCTTCTAACGTGACAATTCACTGTCTCTCTTTGACTCTCTCTCTATCTCTCTCCCTCTCCTCTATCTTCCTCTCCCCCTCCCCAGGCTCACCTCATGGGTTTGCAGGCCGAGCTGTCCCGTATCCAGGAAGTGAGCGGCCACCAGAGGAAGCGCATTGCCGAGATTCTCAACGGGCTGATGAAGGACCTGAGTGAGTTCAGCACCATCGTTGGAAACAGGGACATCAAGCTGGTGAGTGGCGCCCAAAGATACAGATGTGAAGACTCCGCAGATGTTCACAGGCAAACACAAGCACAGAGATCAAATGTGAAGCAATGAGATAAAATACTTGATGTACTGGCTCATTTAAAAAAGATTGGAACATAATATAGAAAATGATTCTCACAACATAAAAATCTGAAAGTTTTGAGCAACATCCACAAAACAGAGCGACTTGTTTGTCTTCTTGAGGTGGTGGGAAAACAACAAAGATTGTTTTAGCCAGGACATTTCACGCTGCGCCTCACCTTTAGTCCTCCACTCCACACAGAGATTCATTGCTGTACTCAGCAATACTCAACACCAAAGGAAAAACCTTCAGATCGCTAACTGATCTCACAATGGTTGTCAGACACAATATAGAAGAAAAATCCTGCTCACACTCAGTGTGAAGAGAAGAGAATTAGGTCTTATTATACATTTTCTTCTGTTCTTTGAACAAGCAAAAATGTCAGATTTGTCATAAATTAAAAATAGTACATTTAGAAGTTACATTGTTTGAATTTAATTACAGAAAATAAATTTTCCTACTTTCTATTCAGATGTTTTGGGACTCACCTGAATGTGATGAGAGCTGAGTCAGCGTTTGAAGGTCTACTTTTCTTCAGCATTACAGCAAATATCCACACGTCCATTCATGGGCAGTCAAATATGTCGACTCACACATGCATTCACACTGTGGCCGAATAACCTCGTCAAGCCTTTTCAGCTGTACATTTCATCTCTTCTGGTGCCAAAGCGTCACTAACGCGCCCACAGACTCTCACTGAATAAAATATTAAAACCTGCGACAGGGTGGGAAATCGTGAATGCCTTTTGCATAAATTTGCACACATTTTTTCCCCTAATTAGACTTGACAAATTTGGCGTCTGTGTAAATGATGTTGCCTGATGTGCATTTAAAACAAATGTCTGCACTTTTTTCGGCTACGTCCACGATGAAACACTATCACGGCGCTCCAGTGTTGTGTGTTGCCCGTCAGTGTGACGTTTTTGATGTAACGCCCATTGAAGAGTTTATAGGCATATCTTATGTCATCTGTAATGTTCGGATCGATGTGAATATTTCATCTGCACAGCTCATTTCAGAAGATCTCAGCCGCAGCATCTGCCAAATGATGCTGTTAACTTAATGGCTGCGCGTACAAAACGCCAGAAAATGTTTCTGAGATGCCTCAGTCGCCCAGAAAGCTTCGCCGAGGCGCTTTCATTCCCCGGTTGGCCCTCGAAAGCTCTCACTCAATCTTGATCAAACATCTACTCGACTCCCCTTTTCGACTGTCTCCCCTGGTCTCGGCCTCATTCGTCTCCAGCCCATGGAGATCACGGGCGCAATCGAGGAGGAGTTCACCGTGGCTCGCCTCTACATCAGCAAGATAAAGTCCGAGGTGAAGTCCATGGTGAAGCGCTGCCGCCACCTGGACACCCTTCAAATGGAGTGTCACCGCAAGATGGAGGAGACGGGCCGGGAGCTGTCCTCGTGTCACCTCGTCATCTCCCAGGTGAGACACGAAACCGAAGGACATTAATCCTCCGTCAGTGATGGAAACCTCCGCAGCCCCGCGGCAGGAACACAGGACACAGTTAAGCTGGAGCCTCCCGACGTGTAGAAGAAGTCTGTTAAGCTGTCTCTTCAGAGGAAATCACACGTTTTAAAACAATCAGAACAAAAGACACAGAGTCCTCGCCATGGCAACTATTAATCATCGCCACCAACGACTTGAGCGATGCTTCGCGTACACTCCTCTTCAGTGTAATTAGCATCACAAATAGTTACATGGTCCTTGGCCGACTGTAATTACCGTGTGCTCAAAACATCTTCCAGCAGCAAATATGATGCAAGTGAAACTCTCAGTAAACAAAGTGTCCTGGTTTTTAAAGGGCGGCGGGTTTCAGTATCTGATTGGATGTGGGTGCCTGAAGCCATCATGATCCAAATTTAATTATCTTCAGTCGCTTTTTATTATTTTTTTTTTAAAGTGAATCCCCCATCGACCAGAAGATGATACATATTCAGTTCAGGGGATTTTTTTCTATTGAAAAAGTTCTTGGCTCGGAGTGAAGCGCGCTCTTCAGCAGAGGTCCTTCCTCATCAGTAAACTCTGCGCGTGCCTGTGATCTGACTTTCAGCACGAGGCGAAGATCCGCTCCCTGACGGAGTATATGCAGAACGTGGAGATGAAGAAGAGGCAGCTGGAGGAGAGTTACGACTCTCTGACTGAGGAGCTGGCCAGGCTCCAAGCTCAAGGTAAACACTTCTCACAGCGTGAATAAGAAAAACCTTGGTTTCTCTCAATAAACACAAGAATACAAATAACCACTAAACGACTAATATTACTGCTCATTCATGTATTTGCAGGTGATTAAACCTCTGCTTGTGTCACGTTAAAGTCAGATCAGCTCCACTGTTCTGGTTAGAGCTGCCTCACATTAGCACGCTGGTCATGCCAGTTGGCAGTTGGAACACATGTTTTCAGAGTAACAATGTCCTCCTCCTGCCTGAGTCGGAGAATTGGTCCAACAGCGACCGTCTGCAGAGCTCTGCACGACTAATAGGACAGCTGTGGCAGCGGAGGTTCGACCTCTGTGCCTGTTAGAAACACGCGTTCCTCAACGTCTCATAAAGGTCGAGGACCGGGACAATATGTGAACGTCTTCGTTTCCCTGATAAAAATCTGTCTGGTCCAAGACCTGAAGTTCACAGATCAATATTCCTCAGACACAATGAGTGCAGTACATATAAAACGTACAGCCTCTACTCCTGTAATAAAGTGTCCTCGCCCCAAGCACAGGTTGAGCTTACGTGAGTGAAATGGTAATGAGGGAGCAAAGATGCTAACGTTCATTCGGACTTGGAGGTGAAGGAGGAAAATTTCAATATGGTCTGACGGGCAAAACAAAACAAAAGATTTATGGTGATGAATCCAGTCTGATTCGCGGCTGCAGGGACAAATCCAATCAACATGGTCAAACAGAAAACCAAAAAAAACAACAGGTCCTTGTTCAATCTTGATCCAAATAAAGTAAACAGCTCATGTGGGGAATTCTTCCAATAAACACATTTTTAGATGACATCGTGCCAAAGGGATTAAAACTGTAAACGATGCTCCCAGATTCTGGCTGACATCCTGCGGCTGCTGCTGTGTGAAGGACGCGTTTCAGAGTGCTGCACGTCTTGCTAAAATTGCTGACTTCAGACGCCGGAGGTCAGTGGTCGGTCAAAAAAAATCATGTCAGGAGGAAAAAGTAACTCAAAAAGAAAGAAAGACAAACTAAACTGTCGCTGTGTTTTTACCTCCACCGAAGGAGAGAAGTAGCACTCTGTTTGAAACAATTTTGTTGGCTCTGGTGGAGAGTTTGAGTCGTTGCCAAAGGCCTTTTTATCCCGAGTGAAAAAGAAAAACATTGAAAATCACTGATGAACCGCTCAGGCTCCCAAACATTTCACTAGACCAGGACGAACTGATTCATGATGTGTTTAAAATGTGTGCAAGGCCCAGCCACCTGCAGGCGGTCCCAATCCACCGGCACCATCCACAAATCAGGCCCTATAGGCGATAAAAGTCATTCTTTCTGTTCAGCGCCACACAGCTGCATTAAATAAACTGTGTATTTAAGGGCAGCTAAATCAATTCTGGCCCTACTAAGCGCTCGGGCCGGGCTGTCCTCGAGTCTTTACAGAAGTAGATAAATACAAAGCGCTGCCGGGTCATGTTGATCGCGCACAGCCTGGTGCCCGGGTGGAGAGCGCGGTAATTTCATCATCAGACACCGGAAACAGCAGTGAGTCAATATCAGGTCAGCGTGACACAATGGATGTCATTTGTAGATAGATGTTATCACACCCGAGGCAGATCGCGCCGGCCTTTCTGTCCACGGGAGCTGCAGACACCGCTGGGCTGTCAAAGTCAAGCAACTCTCACCTCGTGGAGCAACACGGGCATGCGTCTGTCCTTCATGCGTCTGGATTTCTTTCACGTCTTTACCCCGTCGACTCTGATTTTTTGTCCCTTTTTGCGATATCCTTTGTGCGTGCGTCCTTGCTTTTAAACATCAATGGGGGCTATCAGCCTCATTGTGCGCTGGCACGTGGGGTTCACGACACTGTGGGCATGAAAAATGATGCATTCCTAGATAAAGAGACGTTTTAAGGTCAGACCATTATTGGGGACAGCGGGGGTGGCTTTATTTGGCTTTATTATAATCCAGCAGGAAATTGAGATAAATCAATGCAATGTCCCCAAAAAGGCATGGAAACATAGTGTGTGTATTTGTGTGTGTGTGTGTGTGTGTGTGTGCGTCCATGTGCGTGCATGTGTGTGTGTGCGTGTGTCTCTTACAGAAAGTGTGTCAGAAGTGGCGAGAGGCGAGAAACACACATCTGTCCAGGACTACAGTGATATTAAGGTAACCATGGCGACAGTGAAAGCAACTTTTAGTGTGCTGACCTTTTTCATCACTCGGCTTCAGCAGCACTCAGCCGACTGCAGGTGTGCGTGCGTTCGTGACTACTGGTACAATCGTTTTTGCGCATCCATGTGTCAGCATGTGTGTTAAACGTGTGTGTCGAAGTGGCGACAGTAAATCCAGTATGGATTGTTCTCTCTATTTGTTTCTTTTTCATGTTAATATGCTTGCTTGCATTTTTTCCCCCCCAGCACCGAGATGAGTAGATCAATGCCACGGTTTTTTCTTCTGCGCTAAGAAAAAGCAGAAGCTGTCGCCAGCAGCCTGTTGGCTTCAGTTTAGCATAAAGGCTGCAGACAGCGAGTCGGACTGTGACCAAACGCTCAGAAAAGCAGCGCGATATTCTGCTCCCAGGGACAGTGTTGAAGTGATGTCTGTGTGGCGGCTTTTTAACGGGAGTGGAAGTTCGACCCGAAGACGCGCCTTCGGTTTGTCACTTTAAAGTGCAGCTCTCTCTCTGTGTGAATGCACCATGCAGGATTGCAGCCATCAGGCTCATCTGCAGGCTTGTTTTCTTTTGTCCAAACAATTTTAGGGCTTCTTTTGCAATCTATATCTGATTGCACTTATTATGTAAGTGCCGCCAACTCCTTGGATAGAAAGAAACTGTGCTAAAAGTCACTCAGGTGACATTTTAATGCTGCTTATTAATCCTAGTATTAAGAATAGAAACAGCGTCATTAAATATATGAGTAAAATCTGTCTTGATCACATATGTGCAAACACTGGCACAGATATTTATTAAGCCTCTCATGTGATATGTGCATAAACCTAAATCTTCTTATCTTATATACTATGAAATAACAGAGCACACACATAGTACTATGACACTAATGGTGAGTTCATCTAATTATGCAATTTATGACATTTTTTTTAAAGAAAAACGGCCATTTTCTGCTTCTGAACAGTCCTTTGTATTTAGCATTATCAGCTTTGTTTTTCTGGAATTGTTTTGCATGTTGTTGTGTTTCTGTGCCAAACGCGTCAGCTCCATTAGCTGATTCTCAGTAGCAGAGTGTGACACAATCTGTATGTGTGTTCAGCTCCCGCGTGGCCTCGCATGTCCACATGTGCGCTGGTCTGTGTAATTCTCTCCTTGTTATTTAGTCCTGTAATTTTCATCACATCCACTCTGTGAAGTGCATTCTCGCTCTCCGTCTCTCTCTCTCTCTCTCTCTGTCTCCCTCGCTCCCTCTCTTCCACTCAGCGTATACTAAAGACATGTCTCCCCCCTCCCTTGTTGTCTGTGTCTCAGAAGGCTCTGGAGCAGCAGATGGAGTTGCACCGCGAGACGCACAGCAAACAGCTTGGACGTCTTCGAGATGAGATCAACGAGAAGCAGAAGATCATTGACGACTTAACGGAGTCAGTGCTTCAGTCTGGTTCTTCACTTTGTTTGTGAATTAATTTATGAATCAAGGTTTCGCTTGAGAAAATCGCACAATGGCACCAACAGAGACGCAACACAAAGCAAACATGACAGAGGGAAGCATACGCGCGTCTGACTTTGAGACTGATCCGTGTGACACAACACAGCGCAGACTATTTTTACGCCACAGACGACTTACCGAGCGCCCGTCTGGTGTCTGAGTGCTCGAATCTGAAATTCAATTTCACTCTCATAAGTGGCATGGAGAAGCCCAAACTGGGAATACAGAGTCTCAAAAGACGAGTCCTTGCACTCAGCTGGAGCTGCTTGAGTGGCGGGGATGAATGCATGTGGGTGGTTTACACGGGGAGGAAACTGCAGTGTGGGAGGACTTTTAGCACCGCTGCCGAACCGCAGTTGGAAGAATCATCTTGCCTGGTCTGGCAAACGGGAAGAGCTGTCCCATTAGCTTCCTCATTCTGATGATGCATCGTATCGAGCGCGACCATCTGGGCGGGAGAAGAGTGGGCAGGCCCTCTCGAGGGACGAAAGCGTATTTCCCTGCTGACCTGGGAGTGTCTGTTAACACCCAAAGAGCAGCTGCAGTGAAAAGACACGAGGGGCCGCTTTGCTTATCCTGCTCGCACAGCCTGATTTGTATAAGCAGCTTGAAAAATGGATGGATGGACACTCACATTGGATGTTTGAATGCATGTGAAAGAGAAGCAGGGATGCTGCCCAGATCCTTCAGACACGCTGGAACGGTTGAACAGATCTGGACCGGGGGCTGAAATTAATAAAAAATGAACAGCGTTGGCGGAGAAGTCAGGGGACTGTACAGTTGTGACCAATTATTTTAAAAACAATCGTGCATCTGTCCTATAAAAAGGCCCTCCAGTGTTTAAATTCTGACCTAATTACACACTGGGGCCACTAAAGCACCTCTGTGATCTTTCAAAGGGCTCCCCGAGTACTAAAGCAGCGTGTGAGTCGGGGGCAGAACTAAACCTTTAAAACCCTGCGCGTAGAAATGAGGCTTCCTCTTGGTTTTTGCTGCTGTGCACATCACTGAGCTGGAGACTCATGAGTCAGACTCAGGACAGGCAATTTCTTTTTGTCACGAAACAAGAACAAAGGTGTCAATCTGCTGCAGCTGTGAAAACAACAGCAATAGAGGAGCAATCATGCCTCGTGTATGTTTTCTTTTCGACGACGCGTCATAGATCTCATCTATTCTCCAATATCACCGAGAAAAAAGCAGGATGTAGTACACAGAAACACTCTATTGAGTATTCGTGTGATTTTATTCTGGAATAGTTCAAGAGAAATGTTGGTTGCAGAAACAGTTGATCTTAGTACAAAAAATATATGAAAGGCTCATTGGTTGTTAAAGATACTGTTCAAATTGACTTGCGCTCACTTGCTTTCATGAAATTTTGTTGTTTTTTTTATCAGCAGCAGCAACTTTTTTTGGTTTTCTTTGTTTTTTGAACGCTTACACTTAAAAACTGTGCTTTTCCAGTAGTTAACACATGCATATATAATCTTGTCAAAGGTCCCCCATTAATACTGATAACATTTCCATGTTACATACGCTTTAGTTTTCACAACACATTGACTTTATTTGGTGGATTCTACAGTGCCTTATGATTTTCAGCCATGTTCTCCTTCAGCTAATCTCCTAATGCAATGAACAAATGTTCTGAGTGTTTAGACACATTAGTCGCTGACCGGGCCTCCTCTGACCTCCTCAGCTGTAACCAGAAGCAGCAGTTGGAGCTGGAGCAACTGCACGGCGACTTTGAACGCCTCAGAAGCCGGGAGCATCACAAGAGCCGGCAGCTGGAAGAACTGACGTGAGTCGGCGCGTTTCTGTCCTGGCCAGCTTTCAGACACTTCACCATATGGAAGCCTGTGGGGGGGAGGGGGGGGAGGGGGGGAGCTGCCCCCTTTAATGCGCGTCTTCCATTTTTCTCTGTCATTTGTCTCCCTTTTGTCTATTTATTTTCCGCCCACTCCGGAGCGCCTCTCATCTTTCTATTTACAGTGTGTGGCTCTCTTGGTGGAATAATGCAGCTATAGGAATGGTGGATAAAATTAGCTGGAGGCTAATGTTTTTAACCCTTCCGTGCCCTGATTTCCATGCTATCTCTTTCTGCACACCTCAACTCTTTCTTTGCGTCCCCACGTTGGATTTCTGGTCCAAGGTAGCAGCTGTCTTCTAATTGGCTCATTCCTGCAATGACCTTTGCAGCAGGTTTCATCAGATGGCAGATGGGGAGCAGCGTAGGAGCGGGACAGCCGGTCTCTGTTGCCTTTGTTCTCGGTTCATGAATTATTCTGGCAAGAGTGTGGTAATCACTTGTGTAAAGAAAAGTTAGCTCTGAGCTTTCCATCCATCTGAACTGATAGTCCATCATTCCACCTATAGGTTTCTCCATGAGCGGCATGAGCAGTCAAAGCAAGACCTCAAGGGCCTGGAAGAAACTGTTGTAAGTCATTATTGTCCGTCACGGTTCACTTTGGCCCCCTCAGAATCCAATGAGCAACTAAACAAACTCCGTTGCTGCTTGAACCACAAGGTTTCTGCTCTTGGTTTCTGTCCTCTTCCTGCAGGCTCGCGAACTCCACACCCTGCACAACCTACGCAAGCTCTTTGTTCAAGACCTCACGACTCGAGTTAGAAAAGTAAGCAAACATGCCTTCGTGACACGACACCTCTGAAAGCTTCGACCTACCACATAGCATGTGCCCTTGCCGAGACCGGATTGCATATGGCGGGGATTTACAATGACAGCATGCTTTCAGTGGAAGTGCATTCCTGTTTTTTTTACAGTGCACTCACGAGAAGACGTGTTTCTATTGACAGAGTGCGAACCCTGATGACACTGGAGGATATATCACCCAGAAACAGAAGATCTCCTTCCTGGAAAACAACCTGGACCAGCTCACGAAGGTGCACAAGCAGGTAACAGAGAGCAGCCGGCAGAAGAAACTATAGATAACAATCATGAAGACAGAAAAACGGTTTGCCTCCACGCCTCTTTCCCAACAATTAAGACGAATCATCCGCTTTCCTTCAGCCCGGAAGGTGGACTCTCACTGCGCTGAGGCGCTGCAGTTAGTCAGAGATGTCGCCGGATAAAATATAAAAGGGAGGAAACGGAGAGAGCCAAATTAAAATATGGTGCAGCGTGTGCACTGTTTGTCATCGGGCTCCTTTGGGCAAAAGTAAAGCTGGCGCCATCAATCACCCCCACTATAGCAACTTCACAGGGACGTCTCCTTGAAAACAGAGCAGCAGGAGGTGCTAAAGCGTGCTGCGTTTGGGGGGGAAAAGATGCCGCGCAGCATAAAACAGTAACTCAGATTTGATGAACACAAATGAATTCACCCTCATGCAGGTGCAAAGCCTGTCAATCCCCCGTCTCTCTGGAGAGGACGAGCGAGCTCTCAAAACAGTTCAAAAAAGATAAGAAAGATGAGGAACACACACACACACGCACACGCACACACACACACACACACACACACACACACACACACACACACACACACACACAC